>JAPDVR010000019.1:20475374-20792163 GCA_026230005.1 Gila orcuttii | reverse complement strand
AATGTTGTTTTTATCACTCTTTCCACATAAATATTTAGCAGCATAACTGTTCAACATGACGACTAATGGTTGCTGAAAATTCAACTTTACCATCTGAGGAATAAGTACCATTTTAAAACACATTAAAATAGAAAAACCATTTAAATTGTAATAATACTTTACAATATGTATAGTATAATTTATAAATGGTACGTTTGTGAGCATAAGTGAATTAGTTCAAAAACAATAATAAAATACAGACCCCGAACTTTTGAACGCCTAGTGTAAACTTTTTTTTGTTGTTAATTATACAAAAAAAGCCACTGCTTGTAGTTGTTGGGCGACTAAAATAAAAAAAATAAGAACTACTGTTCAGCAGGGGGGGGAAATGCTTAATATGAAAATTTGTGCAATCTATCCAACAATTACTGTTGAGTGTGGCAAAAACAATATATATATATATATGTTTTTTAAATAGATCATAATCTCTGCTTTTAATTGGTCTGGTCGTGTTAAAATGACCTGAGCATGAGTTCACCTCTAATGATCACGCTGGGAACGACTGATTCATCTAATTACCTCCTGATGTGATCGTTTGGGTTGTCAAACATTCAGAACTCCCGCTGATTCAGGATGCACTCTTCTGTTCTGCTTTCTTTACTTTAGCTATTGTTCTGGTTTCTTTCTCTTCATTTGAAAAATGGAGCAGCTGTTTGGCACATAAACAAGCTCTCTCTCTCTCTCTCTCTCCTCTCTCTCTCTCTCTCTCTCTCTCTCTCTCTCTCTCTCTCTCTCTCTCTCTCTCTCTCTCTCTCTCTCTCTCTCTCCTCTCTCTCTCTCTCTCTCTCTCTCTCTCTCTCTCTCTCTCTCTCTCTCTCTCTCTCTCTCTCTCTCTCTCTCTCTCTCTCTCTCTCTCTCTCTCTCTCTCTCTCTCTCTCTCTCTCTCTCTCTCTCTCTCTCTCTCTCTCTCTCTCTCTCTCTCTCTCTCTCTCTCTCTCTCTCTCTCTCTCTCTCTCTCTCTCTCTCTCTCTCTCTCTCTCTCTCTCTCTCTCTCTCTCTCTCTCTCTCTCTCTCTCTCTCTCTCTCTCTCTCTCTCTCTCTCTCTCTCTCTCTCTCTCTCTCTCTCTCTCTCTCTCTCTCTCCTCTCTCTCTCTCTCTCTCTCTCTCTCTCTCTCTCTCTCTCTGTAGCTACCACACGTATACACTCACATGCCATAAATAATAAAAAGAATGAGAGTGTGAGTTGTTTGGTTAAGGTCAGCATCTGACTGTATCAAACAAAACCATGATCCATCCTACAAATCTCCCAGTTGTTTCCCCTGAACACACAATCCTGCTGTGATGCTTTCTGAATCCTCTCAAAACTCCATTGGGATTCATTCTGCTTTGCTTGCATATTAATATACTGTATCATTTTATAACTACAGAATCTGAGGAACTGTATCAGAAACCCTCATATGAATTGTTGGATAGATGCAAGGAAGTACTGTAAGTGAAGCTTTATCACTGAGTGGTATGATATGAAATATTAAATGGTAACACTGGTGTTTTAAGGCTGCGTATGTTGCATGCAAACGTGGAAGAAGTGTGCAAACGTGGAAGAAGTGTGCAAATCTTAAGTCTGGTGTGTATGTGCCCACCTCTGCTTCTGAGCCCCATTGTTCTGTTTTTAGAGTTTTTGGGATTGTTCATGGGTGTTTTTTATCATTTTGAAAAAATAAATAAAATATTTCATACAAGAATTCTCCATAATCACATCAGAAAAGCAGTTTTATTCCTCTCGCATGGTGCATTTTCAGTCAGATTTTTTATTTTAACAGTAACTTTAAATATTTTTGCATCTATAATTTCAATCATGCCGATTGTGCAAGAAGGAATAGATGACTTGTGAAAACAGACCTGACCAGTGAAGGTGACCTTTTTCTCAAGTGCGCACACGCTTGTTCTCCATCTGTGTGAAACACTCCATCTTTCTCCTGTGTGTCCAGCCTTTCTTGTGTTTTTTGTAGTGTGAATAGTCTGTTGCCTTGGAAACTCCCATCATGACTCCTGTGTCTGTGTAGTGAGAGAGTGAAAGCTCTGACCTGTGTTTGGAGCTCTGCCCATCAGGTGGTAGGTATCAGGAGCACATTTTCTTTTCACCTGTACTTAGACTGGAGTGTTTAATCATGTTGCATTTTGCATTAGCTAGAGCATTGATATAACAGACCAACAGCACTCGAATTTTCATATCATGTTTATATCACTCAGCTGTCTATAGGCTGCGTTCGAGACCAGTGTTGTATTGTTAACTAAAACTAAAACTAGTTTTCGTCAATGGAAATAAAGCTGAAATATAATAAAGTATAAGATGAAAAACAAACTTAACAAAAGTTGAAGTACTACAATTATTCAAACTAAAACATGAAGCAAGGTTAAATACAAATACAGAAATATAAAATCACCTGATTTAGAAATGCACATCATTATAGTCACTTAAGGTTTTCTCCGTTAGAAAGCCCTCCAAAGTGAAGCTGACTTGAGAGAATGACTCTACAGTTCTGTCTTCTGAAAGGTTATCCTTTTCCCTGAAGAATTCAAGTAGCCTAACTCGTCACGCTGACAGAAACAGACATGGTTAGGAGGAGGCACATCCCTTCCCGGTTTACAAGCCCTGGATTCTGTTCCCAAAAAAGCAAAGATCGGATTTTTCTTGCTGTTAAACATAATGTTGTTATTAAAGTTTATTTTAAGAAAAGATGCTGTTAGCCATTTCATCAGTACATTTTCATCTCTCCTAGAGAAAAGACCAGAGCTGTATTGATTTGTCTGAAGTCAAATCAATCTTCCTCTTCATCTCTTCCTGAAACTGAAAGGGTTAATAGGTGTCTGAGTGTTTCTATGACAACACAGATGAGACTGATGAGCGCAACCATTTGGAAGAGGCTCTCAATTCAGAATCCAAAAATAACCGCAGACAAAACAAACCTAAAGAGATGGCAAGGGAGGAAGTGAAGGTCAATTATTGATAGACACAATTCTGTCCAGACATCTAAACCATCCCAGTCTGATAACCTCTCACACTGACTGCAACTCAGCTGCTACTTTTAGACTAAAATAAATCTTGATGGTAATCTGCATCCAGCTTGGTATTTCCTTAATGCACAAAGAAGACAGATACATTAAAGTTTTCTCTGTAAAAGTTTTTTGCCCAGTTTTGACAGGTGCTGCCTGTTTTCATTACCTGTAAAACACATTGCTGAATTTTCCTTTCTAAAATGTATTTGTATATACAGTTAGATGCATATTCTTTATAAAACTACTTTTATCAACAGATGTAAAAAAATAAAAAAAATACACAAAATGAATTTCATATGGATGCTAGATCATGTTTAAACACACAGAGGATAAGATGTTGCTATACCCTTTGTTAGCACGTACCCAATAACCACTGCTGGTTGTTGAAGCAACTCCATGGAGACCAGTTACTGAGGGAAGGATGATAGAGGAGTTCTCAAGTGGGCACCCTCCTTCTTTGACATTTCATTGATGAGCCCATGACGCCTCCAGAGGACTCAACGGCAAATTCTGGTGTCCCAGAATCACCCCATCCGTTTACTTCCATGCCACTAAGTTACTTTTGGGCCTAGCTGTCTTGCTTTTTCATCCATAGCCACTAGCTACTTTCTGCTACCTCCGAAAAGACTTTGGTGGAAAGGCTGAAGCTCTGGCCTCTAATCCCCAGGTCTCTGAGAAGTCTGGTGGTCAATGCCGTCACAAAGCCTCTACATCCAACCTCCACAGGGTACACTTTAGTGCTCTAGCCATCATGCAGAGCGTTAGCAGCTAACTCTGCATAGCACAGTGACAGATGTTTGCATTCAAAGGCCTCCTCCACCCCATCCGCCCAGTGTAGAGTAAGTTCAACTATGTACACCTTGAGGGACGAGGACTAGAGCACCAAGTCAGGCCTTAAATGGCATCAGCAATCTTTAAAGGAAATGCCAGCTGTTTGTCAATGTCAACCAGCATCTCACAGTCACAGGCTAAGTAGAGCTGGCCTCGCTGTAGTGGTGGGGAGATACTTCTGGTTGCCTTGACCCCCTCTTGGACGAGAGCAATTGCCTGTACAGGGTTCATTACTTGAGGTGAAAGGAAATTTGCATATTTCGTTTACTTTCCAGGATGGAGGCGAGGCTCTTATAAGAACTTGGCTGAGAACTTGCCAAGTACTGTCCCTATGTGAGACTCACCTACGAGCTGTAAGTATATGTTTGAAGGAGGCTGGCAATCAACAAAGGTCACACTCTGGGTCTTCGCCCAGCCACTGATAATGATTGCCCGGTGTTGGATAGATGTCATATTTAGCTCTGATGGCAAAGCTCAACTGACTGACTTACAGATCCTTTCAGGTAAACTTCCTCTTCTCCACTCCTTTCCACTTTGTTCATTGCCCATGCTTGCCAAGGGAGACTGACTTGGCCCACTGTTCAGCCTTATCATGACAGTACTTCCTCCACCACCATCTTCTTTCACCCTGAGGCTTGTTAGGCACCAGGTACAGTCTTGCCTATGGCAGCAAATTGGTCATGCCCGGCCCTACATCAAAGTACCACGAGTATGATTCGAGAGCAGACCGTATGCTTTCGAATCGCTGTTGCGGTACTTTGATGTCATACACCGATAGGTCTGCACAATGCCACTTCAAGTTGAACACACCCATTTACTTCATTTATGAATGCATCAGCCATTTGAACGAATCAAATGAATGAATGACTCAATGACTTACTCATTTAGACATTTACAGCCACTTACTGGCAGTTTTAGTTTCTTATTTAGAGTATCATTTCATTAAAAAAAAATGTAATATTTTGGGGATAGTTTGCCAAAAAATGAAAATTCTGTTTATTAACATTTACCCATCTCACGTCATTTCAAACCTGTATGACTTTCTTTCTTTTGCAGAATATAAAAGAAGATATTTTGAAACAATGTTGGTAACCAAACTGTTTTGGCCTGTAAATTTAGCTAAATACCAATTCAAAAATCATGGCCATTGTAAAAGTTTGTGTAATAAATTCTATAATATAATATATAAAAATAGAAAACTAAAACGTGATCATAAAACCAGATACCAGATGAAATATAGCAAATTCAAATGTAATCAATTTGTAATTATTTTATTTTAAATATTTTAACTATGCATTTTAGGGTTTAAAATTATATCATATTTGCCATGTTCCTACTTAAATATGTTTGTGCGAGCATTTGATCCATTGATCTTATGTGTTGGGATCACTGCTAGTGGAGGTGTGTGTCTGTGTGTCCTTGCATTTGCTCTGTCAATTATTAACAGTCAAATGGAGAATAAATAGAGAGATGTTAGCAGTCAAAACCCATTATTCCAATTTACACCCAGAGAGAAAGAGGGATCCACATTATTTATTAATTTCTGTGTCCCTTAATTGTCAGTGGCATTTCTGTGATGTTATAGCTTTGAGAATTAGAGTAGATGACCTCATACACATCATTAAACCTCAGTCCCCGGCTCCAGTTAACACTCAAAGTTTTAGGCTGGTCTTTAATGTAAAATGGACTGGAAAGACTGAGGGATCCAATGAGCAGATACAAAAGAGGATATATGATGGTATGGATGGTAAGACACTGATGGGGAACTGTTATTTCTAGCATGATGGCACGTGCTTGTGTTTTTAACCAGAACAATAGGCACATGGCAACAGCGAGTAACCATGGCGACTTTTAAGGTAGCCGGATGGGATTATGATTACGATAACAGTGCCAATACTGTCAGGTTCATATCTTATGAAGTCCTTATTGGTATTTCAGACACACTGTGTTTTTCCTTCGACGCTCTGAAAGGACAAAGCTGATTTCCCAAATGTGTTTCTCACGCTCTCCCTTTCATCGTTTCTCCAGTAAGTGCTCTGAATGGCTTCCGGTACTTACAGAAATCTAATGACATCCCAGTTGGCAGGAAATACACAAGCACTTCTTCCAGTTTACAGCAAATAATGCAGTTATCAGTGTTGATCAATGTATAATCATATTAGGTGCTAAAAGATATATACATTTTTAACTTCAAAATATCTCTAAATCATTTTCAAAACTATGTGGAACAATATAGAGCCTGTTCAGAGAGTGCAAAAAGCTGTGTATTGCCTTGCTTTTGAATGCATATGCTTTTTAAAGGTCACTGTCATTAGGCGAGATGCCTGCTGTTTGGCTATGAATTTTTTAAAAGCCCAGGAGAGCTGGTAGGAATATTGAATATAAACCATCATTGCTAATATTGTTGCAATTCATATTTGTTCTGTGCTCAAAGCAAAAAGAGTTAATATAATACTAGAATCAGAGTATGCCCTGTCCAAAACTGTGATATACTGACTACATTATCCCTATTAATACATAGCTATGCCATGGCCAATGGTTATTATTCAGAAATATTGCAATAATATTTAGCTAAATACTGTGATTAACAAATCAGAATCAAGTATTTCATAGAGCCGTATTAAAAATAATAAAAATGTTATCATAAAATATTTTTGATATTTGCTCTTACACTAATTAACCGTACACAACGTAATAAACGTAATAAATATCTTGCCGTGCCTTGTTTAATATTCCACCATTTACTCATTTAAACAAGACAAACTTCTTTGACATATAAATTCGATTGATCGAAATCGAGTTAGCTAACTGCGCGACTTGTATAGTACATTTCTGAAATACAATACTTGGACACAGTCATACTGCTATCAGAGTAGCCTACCCCCGATAACAGATCACTCTAAATTGTAATGTAGACACATGCATTTTATGTTAAGCTGCTTTGAAACGATGTGTATTGTGAATGAATAAATAAATGTATACAAATAAATGTGAATTGAATTTAAATCATATTTAGTTATATACTTACCGTTAGCTATAACACATAATTTTGGTTTTCGACTGCTATTTTCTAATTCATCCCACCCTTAAGCATTATTATTTAAAAAAAGGTCATCAGCATCAAACTAACGGGCACAGCAGGAACCCAGCATAGACCTTTTTTTATTTATTTTTTATAATTCCAGAATGTACCATTTGATGCGCGTCCCCATCTCCTCCCCCTGCGCACTGGAGCGGTCGAGCCCACCCCGTCTTAAGCGCGCGCCATGGTTCAGTCCAGACCAGAACATCATGGCGATAGATGGTAAGTAGGCCAATACCGCTCTCCCGCTCTCTCAAACTCTCTTCTCTTTCCAAACCCCCGCGCGCTTCTGTGCGTGCCGTGGTTAAATTCGAATGTTTTCCCTCTGGTTGTGGCATTGAGTATTTTTTTGCGTTGGGACGCTAGTGGTAAAGTTTGTGTGTTGTATGAAGTGAAGTGATTGTGGTGCTGAAAGAACAGCTCCTGCACTGGCGACTCCCTGATCAACTCACATCGCTATTTGATGGTTTCTTTCACTATATAGTGCAAGAGAACCGGTACTCTCAGCAGGTTCCCGTCGCTTCATTGAGAAAATCTGGTGGTTTCACTTCTCCATTTGGCAGAGTGCCGCCGTGTGTGATCTTTTGGTGTTAAAGTGTGTTAAAGTGTTGAAGTATTTTGGTGTTATTTGACACACTCATACAGGTTGCTCGAAGAGTCTCGCGATGTCTATTTAGCAGAGATTTCCTTGCGTTTACGCCGCTCTCTAATCTTTGCACTTAAGCAGAATTGTCTGTTTGCGTTGGTATTAATTGTAACGTATTCATTTCATTGCGTCCTGTTTCTTAATTGCCTTCACACCGAGAAAAATTGAAAAAGCGTTTGCTGTTTTTTGCTATATATTGTATGTAGGCGGTGTGTGTAATGTCAGTTGGCTCAAGTTTATAAAAATGTTCTTTAGTATTTAAAGACTGTTTCTCTCTGTGAGACTCGCCATTTTTCTTTTTTTGCAAGCCAGTACCAACACACCCACACACACATCCTCCACACCAGAAGAGATGGCATTATTTCTTATTGAATGTGCGGTGCTTAGCCTACAGTTAATTTAAATTGTGCTGGTTAAGAGAGATTAGTAAGATTTTAACTTGACTTTAAAAATTCAGTTAATTTAACATGATTTAGATCTGCATGCACATTAACTTAGCTCTAAATGTTTAGTAGGGTTTGGAAGGAATGCAAATATATTTATTTTGTATGCTTTTTATGGGTATTTTAGCTGATAAAAACATTATTAACTGGTTTAGCTAGCAAAATGGGTCATCAGGTAAAGTGGGACAAATGGTAGTTTCATGGTTGATTGCCTTTTAAATTTGTACATTGTCAAGTTTTTACATATAACTGATCTAAACGGGTACATGGAAAACGTAATTTGACAAAATTTGTTTCAGTTTTCATAGGATAAAAATGCTTTAAATATGTTATTGTAGTATTTAAATCGCAGCAAACACATTTGCTTTATCAGTGTAAAATCACTGTCCCACTTTTGCTGATGATCTGTGCTAGTTAACCTTTCATGAAAAATGAAAATACTGAAAAATGATGCATGTGTTTTATCATTGTCACATAGAAGTTACATAAAATATTTTTGACTATTTGTTGTGCTGAGAGTGAAAAGCTTTTATCAGTGCTCCATTGAAGGTCTATTTTACATTGTTCACATTGAACTATGCTTTTGTCTTCATTATTGTGATGTCAGATGCATAATGTCATATCTCGACCTTATCGATATTAATGTTTGTAGCTACAATGATAAACAATACCTTAAGCTAACCGCACTGAATCCAGGGTTCATGCCTTTTGCTATGATCTGTAAGAAAGTGTAAAGGGGAAAATCTATTTTACAAGTAGTCTTCTCAGATTCTGTGTAAATGTTATGTAATATTGAATAAAAATGCAGAGGTGTGTGTCATGTAGAGATCCCATAAACACTGCGATGCTTACAAGGGCTGGTTATTCTGCATTGTGCTGCAGGTCAGTTAACCATATTGACACATTTACATCCAAACAGACCGATCTCCTCTCCCCCCTCATCTGTTGGTACAGTCAGTCCATATCAAATATTTACAGCACTTCACTGCTGTTCTGCAGAGAATAAAACCCAAAATCATGTTGGCATAACAAAAGGGCTGCACATCAAGCAGGATGTACATTGCTGATAAGGAAGAATAGGATGAAAAAGAGGCTGTTGAGTATTTGTTTAACTGTTATCACTTCAGTGAAGTGTGTTGCCCTTGAAAGAGCTCCAGCTTTTGTTCTTTTCTCTTTGGTTCCCATGAATCTCTTGAATGTAAAAACTCAACATTTTTTAATTTTCTTTAATAGCAAACATCCGGTGTGTGTTGTTGTGAGGCTGTATTTGTAGAGTAAGTGTCTGGTGAGTTGTTTACTTTTCTAGATAAATGCTGCAAGGAAGAGAACTTGATGGCCGACGTAATGGATTTTGAAAACATGGCGCATTAATTTCACTTGTCACTTGCAGCCTTTTATTTCACATGAAGGACAAATTTGGAATGTACTGGGAAGTATTTCAACCATAGCCAAAAGAAGGCAGTTTATCATCAACTCTGACAGGTGAATTTCAAACTCTGATGGATCTCTGTAATAGACGACCTTTAAAACTCTCAAATGATGCATGCAAGATTGCTTTGTTTTGAAGTTGTTTTTATTTAATCTGAAGGTGGATGAGTCTCACTGCTCTCCAGTTCACCGTCTCATCAGTTACTTGGCTCACCATTAGAGTGTTGCCTCGTTTTAGTACATGAGAAAATTAGCTTGTCAAAATCTGACAACACGTTTTACAAGAGATGTTATTTCAGAACGCTGGAGGCAACTTACTCTCAGCTCCTTATAAGCTCCATTGCTAGTCACATTAAATAGCTGCCATTTCCTGTTAACACCAGAGTGACTGTCAACAAAAAACTATTGGATATAATTATTAAAATATGTGCATTTTTAGATCTGCTACAGTATCTGGTTTCTACTTCTCTGCAGAGGTATTTGATGGTTTTCTTTACTTATTTACACTGGTTGGTTGAAATTAAGCGTAGCGTCAGTTCTGGCAGGTCACGTTAGCCAAGCTCGCATCAGCTGATACACGTCTACCTATAGGAATACCACGCCTATCACTCCATACATATCCTTCAGTATTATCAGCAGCTATCGCATTCTCAGGAGTGAATTACCCTCCTCCATCCCCAGCTCCTCCTCTCGTCAGGCCTCGTTTGGCCTTCTGAGTGCCCTTTGAATCAGAATAAATTTACTCTAAGGGTGGTTATTGCTGCTCTCCCCGCTCTTATCCATGCTAGGCTGCATGTATGCGCAGGGAGTTCTTGCCCAGAACAGAACCATACCGCCAATCCTAACTGTATGCTAACTGTCAATCATATTTGACAATAGTGGTCCTGACAGAACTCTGGTTTAGAACTGGTTAACAACCGTGTAGAATCAGTAGAGATGTTCTGTGTATTCTGTTTTCCATTTAGTTCCTTTGACATTTTGATAATAACTGCCTTTGTGTTCCACGTTCCGAATTAGTCATAAGAGTTTCGAGTGACATGATGGTGAATGATGACAAAATTTTCATTTTAATGCAAAGGGATCTGTGGAATATGTGACTCTATTGGATGAATCAAATTTAGATATCTGAGTTTTCTTTTTTCTTTTGTAACACTACCATTCAAAATATGTTTGAATGTTTTTGAAAGAAGTTTCTAATGCTTACTAAGGCAAAACTACTTTAAAAACTGTGACGCTTAATATTTTGTGGAAGCAGTGATAAATTACAATAACAAGTAATAAAACAACACTTATTTGAAATATATATTTTTGTAACAAATGTTTTTATTTTTTAATGGTACTGTAGGTCTTTCTTTTTTCTTTTTTTAAGAAATAATAATTTAACTTAATTACCAAAAGTAATTTTTTAAAATACCAAAACTTTTTTTGAAAGTTGCATTCAAAATCAACTTGGCTCAAAAATCTGAGGGGGTGGATTTGAATGGGCATGACGCTGGATACATCTCTTATTCCAAACAGGCTGTATAATATCTTTAATTTCTCTCTCTGGTTCTTTCCTGCTGCCTGTGGGATGTTGATGTCTCTGCTTGGCCAACTGTGGTTTACTTTATCCCAAAGAGAATCTTATACACTGGATTTCTATCTAGCACGATTTGCATTTTTTGTTTCACACCAAATGCAACATCAAATTTCACATTTTTCAACAGTAATTTATTTAAACAAAAATAAATGCAAATTGCAAAAAACTGACAAGACTTGCCTGTACTTTGCCTGTAGATGGACATTTACATACAAACCCACACGCTGGTCTTTAGTGGCATCTTTGTGCATGAAATCGACTGCATCAACTGCAGCGCAGTCCTCTAGAGTCTAACTCTAGATAGACAGGATATGTTTTCATGAGTCAGATTAGTGCAGACCAGTCATGAACCCAATCCAATGCAAAGTCTGAATGCAGAGTGTGGAGTTGGTGAAGTCCCAGCAGAGTCCAGTCGCCAAAACACACCCACAGAGCCCCACTCCTTCTCCCAAAGGCAGCGGAGGACTCCAGAGAGCGCAGGTGTAGGCCCATAATTGCTGTGTAGGGTTGCTCTACTGGGTGCTGACTGAAAGAGCCCTCTTTTTTCATATAAAGAAGAAAGCAAACAAGAAATTTAGATGAGTTTCAGTTTTTTGTTTTCTCTTTTGATGTTTTCCAGATTAGCAGAGTGAACGTCACTCACAGATTACGAGATTTAATTGTCTAATCAATAAATCATCCGTGAAATCAAGTGGACTTTAATAGGTGTTATTTAAACTAGCTGAGCTTAACGTCTGATTTACAACTCTTCACAGGACTGTAAGCAGCCTGGAGGAGTTTGTGAGGAGGAGGCGTATGCCAGCAATCACAATCTTCTCTCTAATCGGTTTGGGACTTGAGATCTAGTGCATATTTTAAGACTTGTTTGCAAATGCCCATTAGATTTTATGTGTCTTGACTTAAATGGCTTCTCTCTTCCATTTAAGAGCGAGCGTGAGTGAGTGAGTGAGTGAGAAAAGGAGAGAAATGTAGACTGTAGTGAGTAGGATCTACCTTAGAGGACCAAACTGTTAATTGCGGCATTGTGTGTCAGACTGGTAATGTGCGTGCAGGAGAGAGAGAGAAAGAGTGAAACTCTCTAGGGCAAAGTTGTCTCTTCTCTGTCTGGGTCACTGTTAGTCAAGACAGCTACATGTAACCGATGCTGGAACCTTCAACACAACCACTGAACAGAAAGAGAAAAGTCTTGCAAAGAAAGATGGTATTGATATTCAGACCAACATTGCTTTTATTGCTTTAACAGTTCAAAAAATTACAATACTGAGTTAATAACAAATTTGTTTATTTTATTATTATTTATTTATTTAACAAAATAGTGCATGTAATTTTATTTTTGTTCTTCCAATGAAAATGGTTCCAAATGAAGTCACAGCAGAATTATTCGTTGTGCATCTCTGAGCATTACACAATAGTGGCGTTTCTGTATGAATCAGTAATTATGAACAAATTGGTTGTCACAAACTGGTGGTGTAGATACTCACGAATAAGGCTAATTTAGTTCAGACAGTCTCTTTACTTGATAATTAACTAGATACACAACGAAGAAGGCAGGAGAAAGTACACCACATCTATTCACAGACGAGACAATGAAACACAAACAGAACAGTAGTATTAGGATTCAGCTTCTGTCAAAATGATTTATGACCCTATGATTGACAGGTGGGCGGGGCTAACCTTTGACCTTCCGGAGGGGTGTTCCGGAGGTCCCTTTGATCTAGGGATTAACCTTTGACCTATCGATCGATCAAGTTGCCAGTTGTCTTTGATCCTGGGTATGAAAGTTGTCTTTGATCTGGGGGTATAATCATTTATTTTGACAGTTGTCTTTGCCCTATTGACCTTTGTATTATACGTCAAGTTGCCAGTTGTCTTTGATCTGGGTTTGACAGTTGTCTTTGATCTGTATTATGATGGATCATTTTGCCATTTAGTTTTACCCATTGATTTTGGCCTATTGACCCCCGGGGAAAATAACTTTTTGCTGTGGGAAATTCCCTCCATGCCAGCCATGTCGGGGTTAGTGAGAAAATAATTTTTCTAATGTCGCATATAGATTAGAATAATCTTTTCAAAACAAAAATAAAATCATCTTACCGTTTCAGAGAATTGGGTTTAAGTTGAAAAGAGTTGAGGATCTTTTGAAAAAGTTGAAAAGAGTTCCTCTTTTGGAAAGAGTGCCTTTTGCATCTGACAGTCTCTGAGCTATGTGTGCAAATATTTTTCATACTAACTAAAGTTGAAAAAGCATTGATCTTTAAAAGTATATGAAATGGTTATATTTAGTCATTTACAAATATCTTACACTAAAGTTGAAAAACATGTAGCCTACATTTACAAATATAATATTTTTCATACTAACTAAAGTTGAAAAATCATACTGTTCTTTAAAAGTATATAAATCAAATGTACATTTAGTCATTCACAAATATCTTACACTAAAGTTGAAACACATTCTGTTCTTTAAAAAGTATATAAATGATTATAAAAAATCTTTTAAATAACAAAAAATAAAATCATCTTACTGTTTCAGAGAATTGGGTTAAAGTTGAAAAGAGTTCCTTGAGTGATTCCTCTCACACCCCTTGCATTTGACAGTCTCTGATTCAGAGGGGAGGGGTGAGTGTTCAGTGTTCAGGATGTGACATTGAGGATGTTTTTCTAGAATTTATTTCAAAGTATAATCTTAAAAGTTTAAATTAAATCTTTTATAATGAAAAGATTGTTTAAATTATATCTTTAAAGTTTTAATACAGTCGTATCTTCTATTTATCTTTTGAAGATTACTGTAATGATTTTATTTAACGGTGACCTAAAGTATAATTTTTTTAATATAGCCATAATGATTTTTGTACTGTAACAGCATATTCTATCCCGTACACCTAAACACGACCATCACAGAAAACAGCATTTTTACATTGTTTTTACATACTGTTTTGCACTCACACTAACTCAGTTCCATAAATGAACTAATCTCCATATTTAAATTAAATGATTATAAATATAGAATAATAACAAGTATGTTACTAGAATGAATTCAAACAATTTAAACATAGTTTTAGCTAAATGATTTTTATATAAAAAGTATATAAATATAAAAATACCTTACATTTTCATAGTGCCGAAGATGTAGTTCTTTATGCAATAATAAAAACAGTCCAAAGTCATAAACAAAGCCCTCCTGGTTCCTTCAGTGATAAACTACAGGGTGAAATGAAGCTTCACACCCTCACAGAGACGAGAGGAGTTACAGGACAGATGAACCTCTGGGATGTGCCAATGTCATCGCATATGTAAAGTTAGTCTGCTTTCCAGAGTTTTATTCATACTAAATTCATTTAAAAGCATAATATTAAAAGTTTAAATTAGATCTTTTAAAATTAAAAGACTGTTTAAATCAAAGCTTTAACGTTTTATTAAAATTGTATCTTCTATTTATCTTCTTAGAAGACTTATGTATGATATAAATGATTTTACATAAATTTAACCTAAGGTATTATTTTTACTAAACAGTTTAAAGCAATTTTAAAATTGTAAATCAAAAACTGTACATAGGGTATCTTAGATCTTATACAAAAATATTTCAAACAGTATTTTTTGTCCATCCACATGAAACATGTTGTCAAAGTTTGTCAGAATGTTTTTTGTAGTTGTTGTTTTTGTTTTTAAGAAATCCCAGGACTCTACATTGCTCTTGTTTAGATTAAGTTGTATCATTTAGAAAACCACTGTATATTTTCAGAGGCGACGTGCCTCTGCGGTCCATCACGCAGCAATTTTACTCGTCTTATTTCAAAGCATGATCTTACTTTTCTACGGTAGCTAGAACCCTAACCCTCTAACCCTAACCCTAACCCTATGATCTATTGCACGTATAAGGTGTATATCATTTTTTATTTGTTCTTGTATCTCCCAAACTATCCTTAATCAGTGTGGAAACACACACGGTGAAACCCTTTACTGAGAACCCTTTGACCTCCTCCATTTTGGAGGATTTAGTCCTTAAAGGTACGCTGTGAAGGAATTTCTCCCATCTAGCGGTGAAATTGTATTTTGCATTCAAACGAATAGTGCTCTCTAGCGCATCGCTTTTTCAAAAGTGTGTTGCAACTACGGTAACCGTTATGTGCCACGAAGCTACAGTACGACATGTCTTCCAATAGCACATCATCGAGTTTAACTATGCATGTTCTACTGTTACGCTACCTATATAATGAATTAAACAATCAAGCAATGAAAAAAAGTGTGTCATTTGACCGTAACATTGACTTACCTGTCGAGAAGAAAGCAGGACTTTGGAGTCCCTTTCAAAGTCTTTCTCCTTCATTAGCTCTATCCACCGGGGAAAAGCTAATATTTACCCTCGTTTTGAATTTGCCGGTCACGTTTCCTTTTAAATAAAATGTTTATGCTTTTTGGTTACGAGGATTGCATTATGAAGTACCGCGCAGTGCAGCCTTTCAAATTTGCTGGGGTAGTGACAACAAGCGCCTCTCACTGATCTCCTTGGGAGCTTCAGCTGGGTTCAGTCTCTGGTTCAGTCAGCCAGCTCTGAACGAAAACGCGTTGAGGTTGGCTAGTGCTTTTTGTCCCTCTCGGCTATTATAGTTTTTCAAGATGGCGGAACGACATGGCGGTCTCCATGGACTTACCCGTACCATGTAATTAAAGATAAGAAATTCTTCGCTTACGAGGATAAGTCAGATCATTGGCAGGGCTAATTTTACACCAATGAGATCATATTTATGAATAAAGACATTGATTTTAGCTAATAAAATACTTTTTAAAAAACTACTGTACCTTTAATTTCAGATGTGTAAATTACAAAACAGCATTTTTCAACCGAGTGAATCTACACGTGAGAGATCTTCAGAAGTCATAACTTCAGGGGTCAAGGGGTCTCCTGAGAATACTTAATAGTGGAATGTTCACAAGCTACAATTAAATATTCTCCTGCTTAATATGTGTGTAAATAGTTGTGCTTAAATGTTTGGGTTATTTTTACACAACAACATATTTTGTCACACCGTAGCAATATGTATATAACATATTTTGTCACACACTTGTAAAGACTATGGCCTACCTTTAAAACATAATCTTTATACAGGAATCACTCGTGTCCAAAACATCCATGTAAGATTCAAAAGACCAAATCACTAAGAAAAGAGGATTGAAAAGCATCGTTTATAATAAATACAAAAAAGTTCGCAAATGATGGTTTTATTACTATTCAGATAGCAGACGACACTGTTTCACATTTTGAATGTTAGACTGTACTGTATGTGTTTTAGGTAAAGACTTTGCTTTGAGAGCCGTCAACAGTGTTTATAGGAATAAATGACATTAATAATTTAAGCGATAGTATTTCTGTTTGATAACTAAATTGATACTTTGTTTAGTGCAACTTTCCCTCTATCTACGATGTGAAATCACACAAAGTATTAATGCAAAAAGTAAGGGGGTGTTGTGTTACACTTAAACTATTACAGCATAATCACAACTGACTATTGCGCTGAGAGAGGCATATTCATTAAAGCTTGGGGCTGTTAAACAAAGTCCCGCACTACGGTAAAACCTGCTGATAAAATTGCACAAAAGTAAATTCTAGAGGCCAACTTGCTAAAAAAGTAAATAGGCCTACGGCAAGAGCCATTTAAAACAAATACGGGAAAGCCACTTGCTACTAGTCGATTACGCCGTTTGCATCATGTTTCTTTTTGTTTTAGTATAGTTTGCAAAAACTATAGTCTACGAGCGTGGTCAAACATTTAGGAATTTATGAAAAACATTAAATCAAAAATTAAATTAAATTCTTCTATGCGACTGTTTAAGACTAAACCAATCAAATTTCTTTTAGAACATCTTTCTGCTATGTCTACGAAACATCGTCATGAAAGATGAGTATTGGTGTTTTTCTGTTACCTATAAAACTATTACGCTTCAAACTCGTCTAATTATTGCACTTTTCACAGCACGGTAATAGATACACAATTATGTCGTGGATGTCGCTAAACAAATGTTAAGCTAATGAATTACCATTGATAAGCGGTATTTTTACGTGTAAGGTGGGATGATTCATTTTTTATTCCGTTCACATCAATACTTTGACACCAGAGTTTTAGGTCTGATCCAGAAAACAGACGGTAAGCACTAAGTTATGAAAACATGTGGTAAGCAGTTTTTGGCCTCATCATCAAAATGTTTTAACATGTCGTAAATTTCAATTGTTTGATAAATTATCTAACGATTATACCTAACTATCAACAGTTATATGTGAAACGAGCTCAGTCGCATTAGAGTTGGATTCTTGTTTATATTGAACATTGTTATTGAACCGCATGTTTAACAGCTCTAGGGTTCTTAAATTCTTTACTGCAGTTTCATTTTGAACAACACCATCGTAACAGTTATCGTATCGCCGGGGTGTGATTGTAATGTTTTGTATGGTATTTTTCTTTACACTTTCCCCCTGGATATCTGGTTCCTACAGTTAGCGGTAATGTTAGTGAACTCTAGGTCTTCTCTTTGTTCATATACGACAGTATTCACATGAATTGGCATGATTTAATAAAATGACGGTTTAAACCATCATCTTCGATTGAGACATTATACCATCCTAGTTTCAAATAGGTCTTAAATGTATATTTTAACCCTTTATGCGGCTATAGAATACTGCACAAGGATCTCTGAAATATTTTTTTGTGTATAACATCTATGTAGATCTATCTATGTTTTTAAAAATACACCAAAACAAAGAATGAAGACATCTTTCTATAAGTGTCCCTCAACATCTGTGCATACAACAAAACACAGTGCATCCTTGTACGATGATTTATCAGAAAATTACTTTTGTCGCTTTTTCTGAATAATCTCACCAAGTGCGGGTGCTTGATAACTGTTGAAGTTATTAAACAACCCTGAATTTGGTTACTCAATAAAAAACTCAATACATTTGAATGCGCTAAAGGTCTATAACTGAACTTTAACATCTTAATAGTTGGTAAAAGTTCACTTAAAGTCTGCGCAAAATAAAATGCATCCTAGCTACTTTCTAAACGCTTGTTACGGAGCTTATTGCGATCCATCCATACGTTTTGAACTTTTAATGTTTAATCAACATTTTGTTGGAAAACATATGGTGGATTTACTCAACTTTTTATGTCAACAGGTTCTACAGGGTAATGTTGCATTTAATTAACATTGTTTATTTCAGTAAACTTAAGTTTATTACATAAGATTAATTCAATGCCATTTAGTTGAATCAGGTTAACATTCTTAATTTAGTCCAAAACTATCAAGTTCAAATAATCCAATTGTGTTCAGCAACCTTTACAAATATATCCAATAAGATAACCTTTTACTAAATCTTTCCTCGTTAAAGACTCTTATTGGTTTTGTCGCATCCAATGCATCCCCAAAGTAGTTGTTTTATAATTATTAAATCCGCTTTAATTATTATTAGCATGGTCTACACTTTATAGTGAAACACATATCAGAAACTCTTTTAAATATAAACATTAACAAGTCAACGATTTTTTTTATCTTGCTGTTAAAACATAACATAAATAACGTTTTATTTCAAATTGTACACCCCTATCCAGCATGATGGGATGGGGAAATCCATAGGATCTCCGAAATATTTCATCTCTTAAATATTCTCACCTATTATTTATTCATTCAATTATTAATGTGCAAGAATCAAGACTTATAATATCATTTTATTATAAAATTGTGAAACTCCAAAGCTTCGACACGGTCGCAAAGAATGATGAGTTAAGTGGTACAATCTTTTATTTCAACAGTATTTTTCTTTACAAAATTATGATAGACCGGCATTACATATACATAAAGTAGACAATAACTCTGTTTATTTGTGATCCAACCAGAATAGAAAGTCTCTGCACGCTACCATGTCTTGGTCTAGGATATAGCTGACCAGACCTTGAACTATTTCACCAAGATCTGTTTTGGCATTTTTTGACGCCAGTGACACACAGAGATCTGTTACAAACGTACACATAACGAGTAGTTAGTCGACTGTGAATTCTTCACTAGATGCACACATCACATCCAGAACTTTTCTGAGGATTACACCGGTCGGCTCTATGGTGTTAAAAAACATGGGCGTCACATCGGTCCATGTCCCCACTAACCCTCTTATGACATCCATTTCTTTTTTGAGATTTGTGACACGTTTGGTATCCTGCGCACAATCGTTTTCCATATCACATGCAGCATCGATGATCCTGCGCATCAAGTCAACCATCTGGTCTCTAAAATGGTCTTTAAACATAGAGTCTAGCGTATCTCTTAAACGACAGCCATTCCCTGTGGCGCACTCACACGCCGGATGATACTGGTGTCCCACATCGCCGGAATTCGACGGGCAGTCGTTCTCCATCAGCTTTTGCGTCGCCATTTCAGAAGTTTCTAGATTTTCGAATAGGAAACTGTTTGATGGTGAAAGTTCCCAGAATCTCGTGAGCGAGTCCTTGCAGCACAATTGTCCAGGCCTTGTGCTTTAACGCTCGGAAGCTTGTGTTTTTGGGTCAGAAGCGTGAGTCGAAGAAGCGTAGTTTGTGTCAGGCTCAGACAAACAGGAACTTCTGATCAATTCCTTCCACTTTTGATCAATGAGATGTTGTAGTACCCCTGCAGTCGTGTTTTTTACGATTTCGAATCCGACGTCATTGAAGCATCCGTCCGTAGCGTCGAAACGGGGTTTAGCAGCGTTACCGGCACACACAGCGGTTAGGAAAAACGGCTTGTGTGCGATAACTGAGGCTGGTCTCTGTGTAGAGTTTATCAGCCCTGCGATTGTGGGCCCGCCCTCGCACCCCTGGTGTGTACGGTGGGGGTCAACATCAGGACGCCATAAATAACCATGTCCTGCATGTCGTCCGAGAGAATTCAGCCGAAAATTATTTTACGATACTGTTCAGTTTATTTTAAAAATAATTTTCATTTAACACCGTTGTATTAGCTTTCTCATTCAAACACAATGCATTGCGTTAAACTGACTTAACTCAATATTGTTTCAGTTAAGTAGACCAAAATAATTACTTAAGTAAACAGAGTTATTGTCTACTTTATGTACAGGTCCTTCTCAAAACATTTGCATATTGTGAAAAAGTTCATTATTTTCCATAATGTAATGATAAATATTAAACTTTCATATATTTTAGATTCATTGCACACCAACTGAAATATTTCAGGTCTTTTATTGTTTTAATACTGATGATTTTGGCATACAGCTCATGAAAACCCAAAATTCCTATCTCAAAAAATTAGCATATCATGAAAAGGGTCTCTAAACGAGCTATTAACCTAATCATCTGAATCAACTAACTAACTCTAAACACCTGCAAAAGATTCCTGAGGCTTTTAAAAACTCCCAGCCTGTTTCATTACTCAAAACCGCAATCATGGGTAAGACTGCCGACCTGACTGCTGTCCAGAAGGCCATCATTGACAGCCTCAAGCAAGAGGGTAAGACAGAAAGAAATTTCTGAACAAATAGGCTGTTCCCAGAGTGCTGTATCAAGGCACCTCAGTGGGAAGTCTGTGGGAAGGAAAAAGTGTGGCAAAAAACGCTGCACAACGAGAAGAGGTGACCGGACCCTGAGGAAGATTGTGGAGAAGGACCGATTCCAGACCTTGGGGGACCTGCGAAAGCAGTGAACTGAGTCTGGAGTAGAAACATCCAGAGCCACCGTGCACAGGCGTGTGCAGGAAATGGGCTACAGGTGCCGTATTCCCCAGGTCAAGCCACTTTTGAACCAGAAACAGCGGCAGAAGCGCCTGACCTGGGCTACAGAGAAGCAGCACTGGACTGTTGCTCAGTGGTCCAAAGTACTTTTTTCGGATGAAAGCAAATTTTGCATGTCTTTCGGAAATCAAGGTGCCAGAGTCTGGAGGAAGACTGGGGAGAAGGAAATGCCAAAATGCCTGAAGTCCAGTGTCAAGTACCCACAGTCAGTGATGGTCTGGGGTGCCATGTCAGCTGCTGGTGTTGGTCCACTGTGTTTTATCAAGGGCAGGGTCAATGCAGCTAGCTATCAGGAGATTTTGGAGCACTTCATGCTTCCATCTGATTTCATTTTTCAGCACGACCTGGCACCTGCTCACAGTGCCAAAACCACTGGTAAATGGTTTACTGACCATGTTATTACTGTGCTCAATTGGCCTGCCAACTCTCCTGACCTGAACCCCATAGAGAATCTGTGGGATATTGTGAAAAGAAAGTTGAGAGACGCAAGACCCAACACTCTGGATGAGCTTAAGGCCGCTATCGAAGCATCCTGGGCCTCCATAACACCTCAGCAGTGCCACAGGCTGATTGCCTCCATGCCACGCCGCATTGAAGCAGTCATTTCTGCAAAAGGATTCCCGACCAAGTATTGAGTGCATAACTGAACATAATTATTTGAAGGTTGACTTTTTTTTTATTAAAAACACTTATTTTATTGGTCGGATGAAATATGCTAATTTTTTTAGATAGGAATTTGGGGTTTTCATGAGCTGTATGCCAAAATCATCAGTATTAAAACAATAAAAGACCTGAAATATTTCAGTTGGTGTGCAATGAATCTAAAATATATGAAAGTTTAATTTTTATCATTACATTATGGAAAATAATGAACTTTATCACAATATGCTAATTTTTTGAGAAGGACCTGTATATGTAATGCCGGTCTATCATAATTTTGTAAAGAAAAATACTGTTGAAATAAAAGATTGTACCACTTAACTCATCATTCTTTGCGACCGTGTCGGAGCTTTGGAGTTTCACAATTTTATAATAAAATTATATTATAAGTCTTGATTCTTGCACATTAATAATTGAATGAATAAATACTAGATGAGAATATTTAAGAGATGAAATATTTCGGAGATCCTATGGATTTCCCCATCCCATCATGCTGGATAGGGGTGTACAATTTGAAATAAAACGTTATTTATGTTATGTTTTAACAGCAAGATAAAAAAAATCGTTGACTTGTTAATGTTTATATTTAAAAGAGTTTCTGATATGTGTTTCACTATAAAGTGTAGACCATGCTAATAATAATTAAAGCGGATTTAATAATTGTAAAACAACTACTTTGGGGATGCATTGAATGCGACAAAACCAATAAGAGTCTTTAACGAGGAAAGATTTAGTAAAAGGTTATCTTATTGGATATATTTGTAAAGGTTGTTGAACACAATTGGATTATTTGAACTTGATAGTTTTGGACTAAATTAAGAATGTTAACCTGATTCAACTAAATGGCATTGAATTAATCTTATGTAATAAACTTAAGTTTACTGAAATAAACAATGTTAATTAAATGCAACATTACCCTGTAGAACCTGTTGACATAAAAAGTTGAGTAAATCCACCATATGTTTTCCAACAAAATGTTGATTAAACATTAAAAGTTCAAAACGTATGGATGGATCGCAATAAGCTCCGTAACAAGCGTTTAGAAAGTAGCTAGGATGTATTTTATTTTGCGCAGACTTAAGTGAACTTTTACCAACTATTAAGATGTTAAAGTTCAGTTATAGACCTTTAGCGCATTCAAATGTATTGAGTTTTTTATTGAGTAACCAAATTCAGGGTTGTTTAATAACTTCAATAGTTATCAAGCACCCGCACTTGGTGAGATTATTCAGAAAAAGCGACAAAAGTAATTTTCTGATAAATCATCGTACAAGGATGCACTGTGTTTTGTTGTATGCACAGATGTTGAGGGACACTTATAGAAAGATGTCTTCATTCTTTGTTTTGGTGTATTTTTAAAAACATAGATAGATCTACATAGATGTTATACACAAAAAATATTTCAGAGATCCTTGTGCGGTATTCTATAGCCGCATAAAGGGTTAAAATATACATTTAAGACCTATTTGAAACTATGATGGTATAATGTCTCAATCGAAGATGATGGTTTAAACCGTCATTTTATTAAATCATGCCAATTCATGTGAATACTGTCGTATATGAACAAAGAGAAGACCTAGAGTTCACTAACATTACCGCTAACTGTAGGAACCAGATATCCAGGGGGAAAGTGTAAAGAAAAATACCATACAAAACATTACAATCACACCCCGGCGATACGATAACTGTTACGATGGTGTTGTTCAAAATGAAACCGCGGTAAAGAATTTAAGAACCCTAGAGCTGTTAAACATGCGGTTCAATAACAATGTTCAATATAAACAAGAATCCAACTCTAATGCGACTGAGCTCGTTTCACATATAACTGTTGATAGTTAGGTATAATCGTTAGATAATTTATCAAACAATTGAAATTTACGACATGTTAAAACATTTTGATGATGAGGCCAAAAACTGCTTACCACATGTTTTCATAACTTAGTGCTTACCGTCTGTTTTCTGGATCAGACCTAAAACTCTGGTGTCAAAGTATTGATGTGAACGGAATAAAAAATGAATCATCCCACCTTACACGTAAAAATACTACTTATCAATGGTAATTCATTAGCTTAACATTTGTTTAGCGACATCCACGACATAATTGTGTATCTATTACCGTGCTGTGAAAAGTGCAATAATTAGACGAGTTTGAAGCGTAATAGTTTTATAGGTAACAGAAAAACACCAATACTCATCTTTCATGACGATGTTTCGTAGACATAGCAGAAAGATGTTCTAAAAGAAATTTGATTGGTTTAGTCTTAAACAGTCGCATAGAAGAATTTAATTTAATTTTTGATTTAATGTTTTTCATAAATTCCTAAATGTTTGACCACGCTCGTAGACTATAGTTTTTGCAAACTATACTAAAACAAAAAGAAACATGATGCAAACGGCGTAATCGACTAGTAGCAAGTGGCTTTCCCGTATTTGTTTTAAATGGCTCTTGCCGTAGGCCTATTTACTTTTTTAGCAAGTTGGCCTCTAGAATTTACTTTTGTGCAATTTTATCAGCAGGTTTTACCGTAGTGCGGGACTTTGTTTAACAGCCTCAAGCTTTAATGAATATGCCTCTCTCAGCGCAATAGTCAGTTGTGATTATGCTGTAATAGTTTAAGTGTAACACAACACCCCCTTACTTTTTGCATTAATACTTTGTGTGATTTCACATCGTAGATAGAGGGAAAGTTGCACTAAACAAAGTATCAATTTAGTTATCAAACAGAAATACTATCGCTTAAATTATTAATGTCATTTATTCCTATAAACACTGTTGACGGCTCTCAAAGCAAAGTCTTTACCTAAAACACATACAGTACAGTCTAACATTCAAAATGTGAAACAGTGTCGTCTGCTATCTGAATAGTAATAAAACCATCATTTGCGAACTTTTTTGTATTTATTATAAACGATGCTTTTCAATCCTCTTTTCTTAGTGATTTGGTCTTTTGGATGTTTTGGACACGAGTGATTCCTGTATAAAGATTATGTTTTAAAGGTAGGCCATAGTCTTTACAAGTGTGTGACAAAATATGTTATATACATATTGCTACGGTGTGACAAAATATGTTGTTGTGTAAAAATAACCCAAACATTTAAGCACAACTATTTACACACATATTAAGCAGGAGAATATCTAATTGTAGCTTGTGAACATTCCACTATTAAGTATTCTCAGGAGACCCCTTGACCCCTGAAGTTATGACTTCTGAAGATCTCTCACGTGTAGATTCACTCGGTTGAAAAATGCTGTTTTGTAATTTACACATCTGAAATTAAAGGTACAGTAGTTTTTTTAAAAGTATTTTATTAGCTAAAATCAATGTCTTTATTCATAAATATGATCTCATTGGTGTAAAATTAGCCCTGCCAATGATCTGACTTATCCTCGTAAGCGAAGAATTTCTTATCTTTAATTACATGGTACGGGTAAGTCCATGGAGACCGCCATGTCGTTCCGCCATCTTGAAAAACTATAATAGCCGAGAGGGACAAAAAGCACTAGCCAACCTCAACGCGTTTTCGTTCAGAGCTGGCTGACTGAACCAGAGACTGAACCCAGCTGAAGCTCCCAAGGAGATCAGTGAGAGGCGCTTGTTGTCACTACCCCAGCAAATTTGAAAGGCTGCACTGCGCGGTACTTCATAATGCAATCCTCGTAACCAAAAAGCATAAACATTTTATTTAAAAGGAAACGTGACCGGCAAATTCAAAACAAGGGTAAATATTAGCTTTTCCCCGGTGGATAGAGCTAATGAAGGAGAAAGACTTTGAAAGGGACTCCAAAGTCCTGCTTTCTTCTCGACAGGTAAGTCAATGTTACGGTCAAATGACACACTTTTTTTCATTGCTTGATTGTTTAATTCATTATATAGGTAGCGTAACAGTAGAACATGCATAGTTAAACTCGATGATGTGCTATTGGAAGACATGTCGTACTGTAGCTTCGTGGCACATAACGGTTACCGTAGTTGCAACACACTTTTGAAAAAGCGATGCGCTAGAGAGCACTATTCGTTTGAATGCAAAATACAATTTCACCGCTAGATGGGAGAAATTCCTTCACAGCGTACCTTTAAGGACTAAATCCTCCAAAATGGAGGAGGTCAAAGGGTTCTCAGTAAAGGGTTTCACCGTGTGTGTTTCCACACTGATTAAGGATAGTTTGAGAGATACAAGAACAAATAAAAAATGATATACACCTTATACGTGCAATAGATCATAGCTACCGTAGAAAAGTAAGATCATGCTTTGAATTAAGACGAGTAAAATTGCTGCGTGATGGACCGCAGAGGCACATCGCCTCTGAAAATATACAGTGGTTTTCTAAATGATACAACTTAATCTAAACAAGAGCAATGTAGAGTCCTGGGATTTCTTAAAAACAAAAACAACAACTACAAAAAACATTCTGACAAACTTTGACAACATGTTTCATGTGGATGGACAAAAAATACTGTTTGAAATATTTTTGTATAAGATCTAAGATACCCTATGTACAGTTTTTGATTTACAATTTTAAAATTGCTTTAAACTGTTTAGTAAAAATAATACCTTAGGTTAAATTTATGTAAAATCATTTATATCATACATAAGTCTTCTAAGAAGATAAATAGAAGATACAATTTTAATAAAACGTTAAAGCTTTGATTTAAACAGTCTTTTAATTTTAAAAGATCTAATTTAAACTTTTAATATTATGCTTTTAAATGAATTTAGTATGAATAAAACTCTGGAAAGCAGACTAACTTTACATATGCGATGACATTGGCACATCCCAGAGGTTCATCTGTCCTGTAACTCCTCTCGTCTCTGTGAGGGTGTGAAGCTTCATTTCACCCTGTAGTTTATCACTGAAGGAACCAGGAGGGCTTTGTTTATGACTTTGGACTGTTTTTATTATTGCATAAAGAACTACATCTTCGGCACTATGAAAATGTAAGGTATTTTTATATTTATATACTTTTTATATAAAAATCATTTAGCTAAAACTATGTTTAAATTGTTTGAATTCATTCTAGTAACATACTTGTTATTATTCTATATTTATAATCATTTAATTTAAATATGGAGATTAGTTCATTTATGGAACTGAGTTAGTGTGAGTGCAAAACAGTATGTAAAAACAATGTAAAAATGCTGTTTTCTGTGATGGTCGTGTTTAGGTGTACGGGATAGAATATGCTGTTACAGTACAAAAATCATTATGGCTATATTAAAAAAATTATACTTTAGGTCACCGTTAAATAAAATCATTACAGTAATCTTCAAAAGATAAATAGAAGATACGACTGTATTAAAACTTTAAAGATATAATTTAAACAATCTTTTCATTATAAAAGATTTAATTTAAACTTTTAAGATTATACTTTGAAATAAATTCTAGAAAAACATCCTCAATGTCACATCCTGAACACTGAACACTCACCCCTCCCCTCTGAATCAGAGACTGTCAAATGCAAGGGGTGTGAGAGGAATCACTCAAGGAACTCTTTTCAACTTTAACCCAATTCTCTGAAACAGTAAGATGATTTTATTTTTTGTTATTTAAAAGATTTTTTATAATCATTTATATACTTTTTAAAGAACAGAATGTGTTTCAACTTTAGTGTAAGATATTTGTGAATGACTAAATGTACATTTGATTTATATACTTTTAAAGAACAGTATGATTTTTCAACTTTAGTTAGTATGAAAAATATTATATTTGTAAATGTAGGCTACATGTTTTTCAACTTTAGTGTAAGATATTTGTAAATGACTAAATATAACCATTTCATATACTTTTAAAGATCAATGCTTTTTCAACTTTAGTTAGTATGAAAAATATTTGCACACATAGCTCAGAGACTGTCAGATGCAAAAGGCACTCTTTCCAAAAGAGGAACTCTTTTCAACTTTTTCAAAAGATCCTCAACTCTTTTCAACTTAAACCCAATTCTCTGAAACGGTAAGATGATTTTATTTTTGTTTTGAAAAGATTATTCTAATCTATATGCGACATTAGAAAAATTATTTTCTCACTAACCCCGACATGGCTGGCATGGAGGGAATTTCCCACAGCAAAAAGTTATTTTCCCTGGGGGTCAATAGGCCAAAACAATGGGTAAAACTAAATGGCAAAATGATCCATCATAATACAGATCAAAGACAACTGTCAAACCCAGATCAAAGACAACTGGCAACTTGACGTATAATACAAAGGTCAATAGGGCAAAGACAACTGTCAAAATAAATGATTATACCCCCAGATCAAAGACAACTGTCATACCCAGGATCAAAGACAACTGGCAACTTGATCGATCGATAGGTCAAAGGTTAATCCCTAGATCAAAGGGACCTCCGGAACACCCCTCCGGAAGGTCAAAGGTTAGCCCCGCCTGTCAATCATAGGGTCATAAATCATTTTGACAGAAGCTGAATCCTAATACTACTCAGAACTTACAGTAGGCTAAGTACAAGTGATAATGAGGGAGATAATGAGTGCACAGCTGAACATAATGAGTAACCAAGGCAACAAGCGACTAACTCAGGCAGAAGGTGGTGAGACCCAAAAAGTCTAAACTAACAGAACTGTGACATTGGTAGATTAATTGACTCATTTATAGAGGCATTTGCTTGCTTTGTAATAGCACACTTATGAAGTCACTTATTGTTTTTTTTGTTACTGAATGTAGTTTTTGAACAAATTGGTCAATGATTCAATAACTCACTTAGAAAGACATTTGCTTGTTTATTTCTTAAATGAATTCATGTTTTTTAACCCATCTATTGAGTCAGTGATTCAATGAATCACTCAAAAAGATAGTAAATTTTCACCACTTACTGGCTTAACAATGCAACCTTAAGAGTCACTGAAACACCCTGCCACTAAATATAAGCTAACACTGACAAGCAAATTGATAAAAACAGTGGAAAGTCCCAGTGCTGTTAGTTAGACTGTATATTGGCACTCCTGAACCAACATTGTGGATCAAAACACGTCACTTTGAATAAAAGCATCAGCTAAATTAGCAAATTTCTTAGCCGATGATATTCAGTCATTTTTCTCTTTATAATACCATTTTGATTTAGATGAAGTTTGTAATATCTTACTTTGAAAGCTATGATCTCTCTGGAGAGTGTGGTCTGGAAGGGTGATAAGTGATCCTATGAATCAGCTCTAATGATTATTTAATGGGAGTTGTCAGAGGTTTAAACTGTTGGCCGATAGAGTTGGTTCATATTAAATGACTCTACCCAACCCTTAGCCCTTGTCGTTCTAATGTGTGTGTATTTAGTTATTATTTTACCAAGCAATTACTTTTGCCATATTTGAAGATGATTAATAAGATGTAAATGGCCTAAAATGAGTCTTTAAACGCATTTAAATTGGTTACTAAAAATGATCTTCTGTCTTGAAACTGTTTGTCAGATATTATTCTTTTCTAAAATCTTGATAATAAAGGCATATAACACTCTGCAAACCCTTAAAATAATGTGTTGATTGGACTCTGAATGCTAGAGCTGTATTCGGCATCACATTCCCAGAATTAGTAGACTTCTTAGTCTAATACACACACTAAACTTACATGCGATAATATTTTGCCATTTCTTGTTAATGACTTTTTCTTTTCCTCATTTCTTTTCTTATTATTAAATCATTCTGATTGATAGTGATTTACTGTAATCTGTTCACTTCAGCAGTTGCTCCACTGTTGCATTATTCTAGTGTTGCAGAATTCTAGTCAGAATTCACAATATGAACTATACAGTACAGGTCTTTCTCCAACGATAGGTACTTCCTCCCGAACTCTCTCCTTTTGTTAAATTCAAAATGTTTCATCCGTTGTTTTATATTGTCAGTGGTAAATAAATACAATTTACTAATCTAATCTAATAAGAATGTGATGTTTTCTCTCTCATTTTTTTCATTCATTATTCACAGGGCCAAAGGTTCATATAACTGAAAAACACCCATACACTCACTCAACCATATCCTACTGTATAGCACAGCATAATGCAGAAAATACCTCAACCTGACCAATAATAATCCACAGCCATGTTTAAAAGACCTAAAGAAAGAAAAAAAAGGACCATTTCAAATTAGCTTCAGTACTCAGTCAGCAAACCCACCATGGGATATTGGAAAATCACAGGTAGTGCTGTTTCTCAGTGGCGTTTTCATTACATCCATTCTGGGGAGCTGCTTTTGTGTGCTTTTGTTTCTGAAGCCAAAGCGGATTTGTGTTTAAATCTGTCAGTCTGTGAGGATAAGATGTTATTTCTTTACAGAGAGTGAGAGATGGCGAAAATAGCACATGAAATCTGGAGCTGTTAAGCCCAGGCAGAAAGGATTCTAGATATAGATATGATGTAGATATAGTGGTAGGCGAAGGATATATTTGAATCTCTACCTTGGTCTCACTATAGTTGTGATCTGGTTGGTAGGTCAGTGTTAGTATTTATAGTACTCACAGGTACTCAACTCTCCTCATGAGCTGAGAAACTGCACCCATATGTGATCCTTGGGACGAGTTTAAAATGCATTATGATTAGTAGAGAATATTGAAGGAGTATTCTTAATTTTATATTATCTTTTTGAAAATAAGTTCTACATCTTAGAGCTATGAATTACTTTATTATGGTGTACTATGGTCCTTTTGGTGGCTTTTTTCTTGTTGCTTGAGATTTGAGATTCTTTTCTGAGGAGACAAATGTGTGATTGGTCTTTAGCAGTTAAGGAGATGCAAAGGTTGGCATGACTTTGCTTCACAAAAGTGTGATCTCCAGGTCCAAGGGCAATTCTTTTTCCCCCTCTCTCTTTCTTTTTTCCTCAGTCAAGGATTTGAACAAATGTAAAACTGGGACGGGCCTCTATAAATACAAAACAGCCCTGTTGAAAGGGGGAGATGGATGAAAGCGAGAAAGAGGACAAAAGTACTTGGGGTTTGGCCCTGCTACCTCACCTTGGCTTAGTTTACTTAGTTTATTTACAGACTTGGCATCATTCGAATTTCCCTCAAAACTGAATCCGAACTGGCCTCCAGAGTAGAATCCTTGGAGATGAACCACAGGCCTCAGAAATTCTGACTTCTCTGGTCCAATTTGCAGATTAAGCTGACCATGAACCACCCAAATAGAACTGATAAGTTCGCAAAGTCTGCAAACTCAAATCCAGCAGCTAGATCTTTGTATCTGAGTATGTGAGTTCAATCTAGGTTAAACTAGAATGGAATATTGCATATTTAGCAGGGGCAGGCTGTTAGACCTTAATGTAATTGTAATCTGCTTTATACACTGTGGGTCTGAAAAACTGGCTGTGTGACAAAAAACCTTGTCAGTAACTCTTCAGTGTGACTGTGGAGAAATCTTTCTCTCTCTGCAGGCTAGTTCTGTGTTAAAGGTACATTTGTCAGGAATCAATTTAAACAGCAACTGGATGGTAATTTTCATCATTCTTCCATATTCTTTTTAATTATTTTATTTGTGTTGTTATTAGGGGCCAAGCACTGAAAGTGCGTAGGCACCTATTGTATCCGTTGGTGTTCTTATTATTCTTCCGTTTCTTCTTCTTCTTCTTCCGCCATGGAAGTCTATGGCAGCTCATAGAACCACTTGCGGGTAAGTTATGAAATTTGGCACAATGATAGAGGACAGTCTAAACTGTCACCATAGCAAATCTGGAGTCTCTAACTCAATCCCTCAAGCACCACCAACTGTCCAAAGTTTCACTCATGTTTATGCTAATAACTTTTCAACCGTAAGGGCTAGAAACAAAAATCTTATTTCCTCTGATTCCTTACACCCGATGACGTAATTTTCCGTCATGGAAAGAGTCTGAGAAGTTTCGGATAAAAAAAAAAATGTATATATTTACATGCTTATAACTTTGGATTTGGTTGACTTATTTTCACGGGTCATCTCCTTATATTTCTGAATTCATGGCTGAGTCCAACGATACCTAACATGCTAGGTTTCGCCTTATAATTAGCGCAACGTTGTAAATTAGCGCTTTAAAAAACTTTTGTAAATATCTTTGAAACCGTTAGTCCGTTCAAGACAAAACCACTGTAGGTAATTCGGAAACATAGGTTGCTGGCCACATGCTAATGCCCAAATGTCAAAATTTTTATAGTAAGTGGCAAAAAAAATCCAATCAAAGTCACCCATCCTTTTTTATGCTCTCATACATATAAATGTCTATAACTCTAAAACAAAATTAGATTTTTTCACTAAATTTGACACACACATGTATGGGCTAACTCTGAGAACATGTATGGCGCTATAGTAGAACAAAACAAGGACATTGCCATTAATTGCAATATAATATCATGATATTAAATGCTACACTTAATGCTACACTAAATGCTACACTACGAATGCATTGGTGTACGAAACTCGGTATCTGTCTTGAATATCTATTAAATCCTATTTTTAGATACTGTATATATAATTTTTCAGCTATTTTGCCTAAAATCATCTTTAAATGTCTTTAATTGCTCATTGTTGCAGTTGGTCTGACACTCCCAGCCATGTTGGCATGTCTTATCGTCTTCTTTGGGCTTGGCCCCGATAATTGCTGCTTGCTTGGCCCCGATAATTGCTGCTTGCAGCTATATTTTTTAAATTGTTACTCATTTTACACACAGCTGTGTGATGGATATTTACAGTATTTTGGGGGTTATGATTAGTACTGTAGTGAACTGACCCAAAATCATTCTATTGGAATGTCCAATATCAAACTGTCAGGTGATGCAGATCATTCATTTGGGACTCTCTGATCTTTCGTTCAGTAGCATCAATTCAGTAAAAGCTAAGGTATGACGAACTCTGATGACAACATCAAATCTTACTCCCTTGACGTGATGGCAAGCGTGTGTGGTGCGTCCATAGATGAATCACATATAGCTTTGATATAACCCAGAAAAATTAGGCAGTTATAGACCACTGTTCTAAGAAATACTTTTCAAATACTTCACACAACCTTTTCCATCACTCCAATTTAAATTTTTTTTTTTTTTTAATTACCAAAAACTATTTTTGTTCATCCTTCAAAGATTGTCCACGTTTGTAAAACTGAAAGCTTCATGAAAACTGACACTCAGTGAATACAAACACATTTATTTTAAAATTTAAAAAGACATGAAATTCCCACTAAAACCAGTAGATGGCTGCAGATACTACTATACTACTTTTTTACTACTATGACTCTTATAACTTAAATTTTTTTATTTTTGTCTATTTCTGTCACTTTTTGAATTTGTACTGAAGTGTGAGGTATACAGTATATTTGTAGGAAAGGTCACAAAGTCTCATGAAAAACGAAAACTTTTCTTCAAATTGCGAATGAAATTACGCAGACAGCAATTAAAGAGCTCTTCCTTTATAATCATTGAAGCTGTCAGTCAGTTGAGTGCAAACTCACTGAGTGCGAAAACTTACGTTTTAATCAATGAATCTGACTAAACTTCACAATGAATTATTTTTTTATTTTTTTTACATTGTGTCTCTTCTTTGTTTGTTATAATGAGAGGATTTTTGCACATGTATAACTTAGTAAACTTGCGCTTAAACTCATTCAGCGTTTTGAGCGATACTGAGTGGATTCTCACTACCAGTAACTTTAACACCTCTGATTGGTCATTATTTTCAACAGAAATATCTGATTGGCTTCAGTACTCAACGCTGCAAAATCACATTGTAAATAGACACATTTGCAGTGCCATTGAATTTGTGTGACATGAACAAACAGATCGCTTTAATTTACTTGGTTTTCTCTTTTATTAAACAATTACAAAATGTATGTTACACATACTAATATAACCGTTAATATTACTTTGCATTGACCTGACAAGGCAGCCAAGGTATGGCAACCACCATACACTGCCATACCCAATTGATGCCTCTGCTTTAGTCATATAACAGTATGTGACTATCTAGATGCTTCCTAATTACAGTACTGCTATAATATCAGTGATCAAGCTTCATTACCATGGAAAGATCAACATTGTGAAATTTAGTCTTAGATGTAATTCCACCATGATTAGACTCCACATCACAGATGTCTAGGGTTTCTCTCAGGTTACAGCTTGACAGCATGCATTAAGAATGCATAAACTGACATCCTTGGCTGCATCCATCTCTCTCCTCCAGAATGACCTTTACTCACCACAAACAACCTCACCTCTACAGGTCAAAGGGACATTACAACCCCCCACAAGCTAAAGCCAAAGGTATATGATTTACACCAATGCTAAGCCAGAATCAAAGCCAGCTCTAATCAGATTTAAAGAAAAAATTGAGAAGTGGTTTTAAAGTCAAACACATGGCTTTCCTTTACTGTACCCTTATATGGACATTATTCGTATGGACAATGGGCATTACTTCGACACAGTCACCTCTGACCGATAACTTCTCCATTGTAACATTGAAACTGGCATTTTCTGTAAAGCTCTTTTGCAATGATATGTATTGAGAAAAGCGCTATTCAGATAAACTTGAATTGAATTGATTTTTTAAGATCACTAAACCCTTCAACTGAATGTGGTTTAATAGACTTGTAGACGAAATAAAATGTCTCATTTGCAGCTATTGTCAGTCCAGTGATTCTCATTCAGGACTCCCAAGTGTTCTCAGACTATAGAACCATACAATCTGTTGTTCTTTTGTTAATATTAGAAGCACTTGAAATAAATGGGGTCAAATGGGTCAATTTTGTCTATGGATGTTTGAGAGACCTGTCAAGGACAATGTCATCCAGTAATCACAGTTATAATATTATTTATTGCACAAGTATGTTTATAAAACAAAAATAATATTATTATATTAATGTTTAAATATATAGCCTACTCTACCGTTCAACATTTTGGGGTCGGTACTTTAAAAAAATTTTTTTTTTTTTTTTTTAAAGAAGTCTCTTTAAGGCATAGTTCACCCAAAAATAAACATTTTGTCATCATTTATTCACCCTCAGGTTGTTCCAGACCTGTATGAATTTCTGTAATTCCTGTATGGACCCCATTGACTGAGGTTTTTTTTTTTTCCATACACTGTTTGGTAACCCATATTCTTCAAAATATCTTCTTTTGTGTTTTCTGGCCCTTAAACTACTTCTTCATTTGAACATTATAATGTTCTAATTGTCATCACACAAGACAGAGTCCAAATATTTTACCCCTTAAACATGGGTTCATGTTTAAATGTAATGCTTAGCTCTGGTGTAGGGTATCACTTCATTCAGTCCCAGGTTTGAATCTAACCACTGTCAACTGCCAACTGAAATCTTCTGCAGACCATCTTGGGTTAGTCTTACGCTGGACATAATGGAAACTCCTATTCGCTGCTTTATAATGCATGAGTGTGAGTCTCAGCTTTTAAGACATTTCTGACCTAAACTGTCTCAGCAAACACCTGAGCAAAGCTGCAAAGTGTAAAGTGAGCCGTTCTGCTGAGGTGATGTCTGAGATTGTGTGTCTGAGTTTTAACTGCACTGAGTTCAGATTCACATGCTGGTGATCCCTGTTTGAAATAATTACCTTTAAAAGGTGATTTGGCAGGGCATATATTAAAGATTACAGTATACTTAAGATTAAGTTTGCTAAAGTTTGATACCAGGGTACATTGAAAGGTTGTTTGGGGAAGATTGATGCCAAAATTTGATGTGCTACATTTTTTATGTGAGCATATTGAACATATTTCAGATGTGTTCTATATTAAAACATTGACTAAAGGCCATATGCCTTAAACTGTAATTCAAGGGCACTTGAGGTAAAATGACCTTTTGATTCTCTACCCCTATCCTCCATACAAAATATCAATGAAACCCCACTAATTTCCTTTCCGAACACAGTATTCGGCTTCAGGCACATAGTTATAAGTTCACTGAAATGGCTAATTAAATCAAATTGATTTTGAAATAATTTGATTGAACATTTAATATTATTTCAAAATCTTACAGATTTAGTTGCTAATGAAAATCCCTGAAATTATCACATATGTTTTGACGTATTTTGTTGTGTTTTGAATGTTATGTTATTTATATACTATTGTATCATAGTATGTATATATATATATATATATATATATATATATATAGAGAGAGAGAGAGAGAGAATTTTCGTTTTCATTTTAATTTTCGTTTAAATTTTAGTAATTTAGTAAGTACTTCGTTTTAGTTAACAATTAGCAGCACTGGTTCAAGGTGCCAAATATCAACACAAAATAGTTTCCTTGTATTTGAAATCTTACATTGTTTCTTTGAAATCCATTTCCTGTCTTTTGTCTTTTGTCATTGTGATGAAGTCTTCAAGTCTCATGTGCATCAGTTATAAGTGTCTGTTTGTTTCTCTGTGTATTTGTCTCTGTTTAATGTCTTGTTGCATGTGTGTATTTTTTGTCATTAAATGTTGCTCTGTTTCTGCAGGTGGAGAGCGGAATTGTGGAGTACATGAGCTTATCTGCATCAGAAAAGGTAAGCGGCCAGTTTAAACATAACGGCTGCCACCTGTCCTGTACCGCTGCTTTAAATCCAGACATGGCACATTTACGCTGGTCTGGAGTGATGTCTACCTGTCTTCTCAATGTGTTTGTGATGTCACACTGTGTAAATGTGTCTTTATTTGATCTTTAGTGCCCTTTCCTTGTTGTATCTGTTGTTAAATTGTCAAACCTAACTTTTCGTTCATCATTCTCTCAGAAAGATTGTAGTGGTTTGATCTTTATTTGTAAAAAAGGAAGAAAGGTGTGAACTCAGATTGAAGTGTAGGCTATATGAAATTAAATAAAGACAATATGTTCTGATATATATGTTGTGCACTAGAGCGAAACTAGATTTACTGAAGGATTTCAGTGGATGAGACATCAAACTTTTTCTTTTTTCTTTTTTTTTGGATGGTGCTGTTGTTCTTGAGGTCCTCTGGGGTTTGTCCAGCTGTCTTTGTTTGTTATCGGCTGGTTGGTGTGTTTAGTGAGCGCTCATTCTCTGCAGATTTAACGTCATTAGTGAGGATCTGCGGTCCCAGAGTAATAAAGTCTGATGTTCTAGGTGGACCGGATGAGCGCTGGGTCCCTGCAGAGCTGTTCCCGAGGCTGAACCAATCAGCACTGCCAACCTACTGATGACCCTATTTAGATATGACTCTTCTGAGGGCTTAATATGCATCACTCTGAGGCACTGACCATGCTCTACCTTCTGGTGCTGCTCGCGTGGTGGTCAAAAATGGCACAAATATTATTATATTTATTTCAATGAAATTAAATGAATGTTCTATATTTTAGTTCAATAATGTTTATTTAATATCTTGTATTTTTAGGGGATTTTATGGTACTAAATTATATTTATTTGTGATCCATTTATTTCCAATTTAAACAGTTGTAAATCTTGTAATGCTTTGGAGCACAGACTTAAGTTTGGTCTCTTTTTAAAGAAGACACTTGGCAGATTATTGCTGAATTGAAAAAAGTTAGTAAAAAAAGTTATAGAAGTTTAAGTTTATTATTATGAAAAATGCACAAAAAAGAAAATATTTTAAAATTGTATATGAAATATACTGTATATTTTCTAAAACTGAGAAAGTTGTGTTCCAAATTAGAGGTTGGCATCTCAAAAAAATTAGCTTTCAGTAAAATTTTTTTTTAGGTGTAGTACCACTAGATGAAATTCTGTGAACAGTACAAGTGTGACTTTTTTTTTCAGGACCATTTAACCGTCGAATCGTGTCCATGATGTGTGTGTATAGTGTGTTAGTTTGTACACTCCCCAGGAAACATCTGTCTACTGTCAGTCAAACTCATAGGTATTTGTTGACAGGACATTATTGCTTGGGCTAATGCCAATTTCCTGTGAGTTTCAGGGAGTAACTAACTAAATTTGGGATGCTACAAGAAGCTACAAATTTCAGCGATAAGATAGTAGTTTAGATGTTTTAGTTTTTTCCAACAACATGCTTTTTTTCCAGCAAGAAGCAGTTTAGCATAACAAAATGCTATACTGCATTATTTTCCACAGCTTTACAACCGAGTGAACTTCAATGATAATCAAAAATGTCCTCCATCTCTGATATGAAGCATTAGGAAGTCTGATTCATTTTAGTGACTCAGTTCATTTAATTGAACTGGTTCAATAAACAATTCACCAGTTAATTTGTTCCCATCTGGTATGTTTTGTAGTGATGTAATATTTTTTACAAGTTTTTAAAAAGGATATTAAAATCACCTCAAACTGTTTTTATATAATTAATGTACAGGAGTTAGCTGTAGTTTATTAGTAACTTAGCGTAAACTGTAATTTAGCAACTTTAAGGGATGAGTGGTTTGTAGTTTGAGAGGAGAGAGATGGAAGTAATGGAATGAAAGAAAACGAGGAGCAGCACTGCAGAAGCTGTGTAATGTTTCATCACTGACACTGGTTCTGTTTTATAATGAAAACACTTTAAGATTTAATAGACTAAATCCTGTATAATGACACTGGTGATATTTTAATGTGCTTCAGAAGAAGCACATGAGGCTGTTTATGAGGCTTATAAGGTGCTGCTTTCTCCCTCTAATCACTTATGACTAGACGTGTGTGTTTTTGTGTTTGCAGCATCATTTAGCAGATGTGTGTTTGTGTGTTCAGAAGACACTGCTGTATATCTCTGAGTGTGTGTACACAGCACTGGTGTCTGTCTGTGTTTGTGTGTGTGAGAGTGTGTTATGACTGAGGGCGTGTGCGTGGGCCTCTGAGAGCAATGTCTTTTGTTATGTGGGAGTTTACAACAGCGTGCAATGTTTTTTTTGTGAGTGTTTTTGTGTCTGTAGTATTTTGTAATTCAGGGGTGGCTGAGCATCCTGACATGCTTTTACCTGTTTCTATGACAACAGAACCAGCCAACAGTATCAGAGAAGCAGAAGGCAATTTCTAGCAGTAATAGCATGATAATAATTTACCATATGAAGATTATTTGAATCAGTGCTCAGACAAATATCTCAGAGACTCTGTATTAAAGAAGAAACTAGTAAGTAGAACATATTTATATGAGGTGGATTTATTTTTGGTAGATGTGGTCTCTGTGTATATTTGAAGGGTTAGGTTTAGAGTAGTTTCAGGTTCTCTCCTCCTTCGGTTTGAAAGGCTCAGCAGTGTCTTTACTCCAGATGCACCTGCTCTGTCCAGCTGTGCGTTTCTCTCATTGGCCCAGATTCTGTCAGGCTCAGGTGATTCTGTCTGATGACCTGGATTTAAATCGGAGATGCAGTTCTGCATCGTGCAGCAGGTGTGCAAGTTCTCACCATCGACTCGAGGGCTCTTTCTTCCTTTCTTTCTTTCTTTCTTTCTTTCGCTCTCTCTCTCTCTCTCTCTCTCTCTCTCTCTCTCTCTCTTTCATCTGTCTGTCTGTCTGTTTTTCTGCCTGTCTTTCTTTCTTTTTGTCATCTGTGTCTTCCTTCCTGTCTTTCTCTCTTTCTGTCGTTTGTCTTTCTGTTTGTCTGTCTGTCTTTCTGTTTGTCTATCTGTTTTTTTTCTGTATTTTTTCCTGTCTCTCTGTCGTCTATCTGTCTGTTGTCTGTGTTTCTGTCTATCTGTCTTTTTTTGTCCTTTTTTGCCTGGCTGCTGAAAATTCAGCTTTGCCATCACATCAATAAATTGCATTTTAAAATATATTGAAATTGAAAAAAAAATATATATATAATAATATTTCACATAACTGTTTTTACTGTATTTTTAATCAAATAAATGCTGCCTTGGTAAGCAAGAGACTTTGAAAAGTGACCTTTGAACTGTAGTGTGCTGTATATTATTTGCATTGATTTACTATTTATTCAAACTTTTGATTCAGACATATTCAAAACAATAAAGTCTCCAGGTCTTTTGTGTCAGGTTTTTTTTTTTTTTTTTTGGGTGAACTACTCCTTTAAAACTTTGCGGGTTTGGAAAGTCAAACCGAAAACTGTCAGTTTATCTTGTCATCTCCCCTTTAATAGTGTGCGGAGACTGACAGTAAAAACTCTCAATACAGTGGATTATTTTGTCCTGGTATTATTGATGCCTGTCACTCAGGCCTCGTTGACTAAACTGGCATCTGACTGCAAGACTTTCAGGAGGTCTTGAGACTGATGGAATTTTTTTTCTCCCTCTGTAAGGAGGCTAAATGCACCTCACTGCGAGTTATATTTCAACAGAACGTGACAGGACACAAACCAGAAATAATTGTAAATGACTGAACGGAAGGGGGAAACATTAAGGGGGAGAAGAAGCACATGGGTTATCAGGGAAATGTTTTCATTGCATTGATCAGGAAACAGACGGGCTGTAAATCAATTAGCATCACTAAAAATAGCAGATGGAGGCAGAGCTGTTTTATAAGTGCTTGTTTGACCAGAATCACCTCATACTCTCAAACACTGTATTAACTCTCAATGCCTGAATTCATAAAAAAACATGAAAAACCTTTGTTGCAGTTATTTTTAGCCTATGTTTTAGAACATCTTGTAATTATTTATTTGTTGCATACTGTATTCAAGTTGTATATCTGTGAGTTATCTACGAGTGCTGTATAAAAATGTCTCATGTTGTTAGTGGTTTCTTATGCTATTGATGTCTTACTGCAGTTTGTAGTCGTTTAGAAGCAATGGGAACGCTAATGTCTCTGTTGTCAGGAAGCACTGTGGCAAATATCTAGGAAATTAGATTTCAAATTTCCATCAGCGCACTACATTACCGTCATATGCACATCAAATGTGTTGTGTGCATGACTAGGCTAAACAAACAACAGAGACCAGATTCACTATACCTAACAGGTATTCTTTTCAAAGTTTTTTTTTTTTAGAAATTAGCTAATTATGGTAGTTCATTAATAATTCATTGTTCAGTCTAACTCTTCACAGTGTACACCATGAAAAAAGAGTGTTGTAATTTGCATTCGGCCATTGATCTGTTGATCCTGTGTTGTGACGTCCTCCTGCGTGCTAAAAACAGCAGCAGCTATAGCTGGTGTCAGTGCTAGATCATGCAGTTAGCGGTTAACTGGCTAAACGGGATCAATGACAGTAGGAGCTCTGTTGCCATGGTTAAGTGCTGCTGTTATGTAACAAAGATCATTACATTGCTTTTATTTATTTTTTTCCACACTCTGGAATGGAACATAATGGATTCTCTCCATTCTGCATTGACCGTGTCGTTAATGACTTTTGACCTCATCTTATCCTGATTGGACCTCGGACGCATTTACAAATTTAAATTTTATCATCAATAAATCTGTAGTATAATTTATTAGTCATTTTTCATTAGTAGTGTTACAGTTGTCCCTGACGTTACAGCCATAATAAGATTTTCTATGGTATATTTGTAGCTCATGGTAACATTTTTTATTATCTTTTAACCAGCAGCCCAGAGATAAAATAGATTTTATGTTGAATTGGAAAGTGATACAAGATCTCTCAGTGTTGTGATTGACCAGTCAGAACCACATATTCTAGATAGCTGTAATAAAGAGATTTAATAGATTAAAACACGAATTAAAGTGGTTCAAAATGGAAGGATTTCTCCTTTTAATATTTCATTCTGTTCCTGTCAGACAGCAGCACTAAAACTGCCATCCTGAGGGACAGAGAGGATGATGGGACAGAATCACATAGCATAATTTGTGTGAATAATTCACACCTACTCTTGCAGAATGAGTGTGTGTGTGTGTGTGTGTGTGTGTGTGTGTGTGTGTGTGTGTGTGTGTGTGTGTGTGTGTGTGTGTGTGTGTGTGTGTGTGTGTGTGTGTGTGTGTGTGTGTGTGTGTGTGTGTGTGTGTGTGTGTGTGTGTGTGTGTGTGTGTGTGTGTGTGTGTGTGTGTGTGTGTGTGTGTGTGTGTGTGTGTGTGTGTGTGTGTGTGTGTGTAGCTTTAGAGTCAAATCCACTCACACAAAGCTGTGATACAGTCCAGTGCAGAAATCATCGCTGGTAACTTTATTTCTTCTCGAAGTGAGTAATCAGCCGTCTGGAATCGGGTCATCTCCCTCTGTCATCCTGGAATATGTGGCCACACAGAGCAGTTACATTATATATATTTTTGTGGTTGGTGTTTTTAATTAATAAAGGAAGGTGGTTAGGTCAAACCCTTTTCACTCATTGTGAACATTTCTAATTGGTCTGTTTCTGCATTGCTGGTCTCTTTCTCTGAGTAATGGCTGGACTAATGTCTTTCTCTTATGTGATTGATTTAACGGTTGATTCATCCTAGATCAAGCTGAAACCTGCTTCAAAAGTACTGAATAATATTTATAAAAGTTCTCACTGTCACGGTAAACCTGGGTTTTAAATTTGGTTTTCCAGGCCTGGAAAAGTCAAGGAAAGAAAAAAATGTAATAGAAACCAAATTTGAATTGTATCATAATTTAAATGCTGATCCTGTTACCCCAACCAACTGGAAAGGTCATGGAAATTCTTTCTATATTGTATCTTTCTATCATCTCGCTCTCACTCTCGCTCTCTCTCTCTCTCGCTCTCATTTTCAATGTCCCTTATTGTAATAGTAAATTAATTTCTCTTTCTCTCTACAGTGTCTCCTGAGGCTTTGGGGTTCTTGTCTGGCATTGGCGTGTTCATCTTTCTTGTGATTGTACTCTTTCTTTACCTCAATAACAAACTGTCCCTTGAGAGTGCCAACCAACTGCCCAGCCTTGACCAGTACAGGAAGAGCACAGAAGCAGCAGGTTTGGGCTTGTTTTTCTGTGTGTGTGTATGTGTGTGACGTGTGTGTCTGTGTGTGTGTGTCTGTGTGTCATACAGAGACCCCTGGATCTGAACGCTTAAGCCATGCTTATAATTTATAATAAATAATGAAATATATACACTACCATTCAAAATGTTTTGGTCAGTAAGATTTCTATTTCAAATAAATGCTGTTCTTTTGAACTTTCTATTCACCAAAGAATCCTGAAAAAAGTATCAGTTTCCACAAAAATATGAAGCTGCACAAGTGTTTTCAACATTGATAATAATAAGAAATGTTTCTTGAGCAGTAAATCAGCATATTAGAATGATTTCTGAAGGATCATGTGACACTGAAGAATGGAGTAATGATGCTGAAAATTCAGCTTTGCCATAACATACATTTTAAATATTATTTTTAATAATATTTTACAATATTACTGTTTTTACTGTATTTTTCTGACAACCCCAAACTTTTGAACTGTAGTATATATTGAAAATAGACCTAGGAAAAAGTGTGAACTTTAGGGGAACTTACTTCATACTTCTATTTAAAAAAAAATTTGTTTGGTTTGGTGTTTAGAATCTAATGCAATGACAGAAGTGTCCAAAATACTTTTAAGGCCGACTATATAGGAAGTTTTTGTTTTGTAACTACTGATATTAGTAGTTCAAAAGGGAATATAGATTTTTTTCCCCCGGGGTGAACTGGTTTAGGGTTAGTTAAAATGAAGAGTAACAGAAATGCCGGATGTACAGTACAGTATGGATCATCACCATAGCTGTAAGTGCTAGAGTGTGTGTTGAACTCTTCACACTGGTATTTTTATCACAGTAGCGGTCGTTCATTAAAAAAAAACATAACTTATTTAATTCCTTTAGATTAAAATAACTTCATAACCAGTGTTGGGGAAAGTTACTTTTAAAAGTAATGCATTACAATATTGAGTTACTCCCCAAAAAAGTTACTTTTTATGGAAAGTGATGTGTTACGTTACTTTTGCGTTACTTTTCAGTTACTTTTTCTTACCTGGCTATGGCTTGATCTCTTTCAGGCCTTGCAGGTGTTTTTTTTTTGTTGTTGTTTTTTTTACTTTCTGAAGTTCTTGTACTATTGTTTAACGCAGTAATGCAATCAACAACAGCCTATAACCTACACCTTCATTTTCTTTTAAAAACACTTTGTTACTTTTGTACTTGTGGATAGACTTTGGACTGCATAAAGTAAATTCACTGTCCATTGTGATAATAAAAGAGTGTAATATAGGCTAGATAATTTGCATTATGAAATAAGTTATATAAGACAAAAGACATACCTTAAGCATTTAAAATGTTTAATAACTTATTAGAGAACAAACAACATCACCAATTAAACATAAAATCAGTCAGCTTTAAAATCTGAAAGATTTCACATGGCATAAATAAATGTACAAGTTGATTCCAATAGATCAAAACTCTTGAGTTTTCTATTACTCAAATATTAATGTGTAAATTTATAAAGTAATGCGTTACTTTACTCGTTGTTGTATTTTTAAATGCTTTACTCGTTATTCGTTACCAGAAAAGTAATATTATTACATAGCCTAACGTACGTTATTTATAACGCGTTACCCCCAACACTGTTCATTACATTCTGTAATGACTGAGACCAAATTGTGAAGCTGAGAGATCCAGGATAACATGAGTCCAAATTCCCAAACACTGCGTGACAATCTCCAGAGAGGTAATTATCTACTAAACTCCAGATTAGAGTCTGTGAGAATTACTAACAGAGCTTAATTAGCAACACTTAGGCCTTGAAGATGTTTGTTTGTTTGACACGATTTGGTGGTTTGCAATTCTGGGATAGGCTGTAAACTCCTTCCTGTTTGTCTGTCAGACACGGTGACGTGCAAAACTGGTTAAGCTTGTGATCTTCAGCGCAGGACATCGATCGGAGAGGACAGATGCCATTGGCCAATTATTAGATCAATACTATATGTGTGTGGGTGTGTGTGAAAATCAAGGGGATCATGTAACAGCCCTGAGAGAAAATCTGGGCAGAAATCCAAACACACTCAGGATCAAATGTCCACATTGTCAGTATACATGCACACACATACTCGCACACTAAAACTGGCTTTAATAAACTCAATGAACCATACATATTTGTACACACAACTACCTTTTGTTTAAAACATGAAGCACTCAATCACACCTACGCACTTATACTGTTGACAGGGGCACTTAATGCCCACACACACATCCTACAGACAGGTTCTGGATCCATGGCATCACTGTGCTGCCCACACACAGGGCTTTACATAACTCTGCTCAGCAACAGAATCAGTGGCATGATCAGAATGTCATTTACTGGATATGTATGTTTGCACTTATTTGACCTGGTGAAGCACAATAAACATGGATGTATATTAAACATGAAATTGTCATGTAGCGTAGTGCAGTGGTTCTTCGTTTACTGCCAAGTCAGTTGCATGTCTGTTATTCTAGGGTCATTTGAACAGCAGAGAAAAACAATGCTGAAAGCAAATATAAAATGCAATTACAATAAAAAACATCACCATTCCATTTAAAAGCTTGGGGTTGGTATATTTATTATTTATTGCACGGCTCTGTGGAATACTTGATTCTGATTGGTCAAACACGCCATATGTTATTCCCCGATAACAACCGCTGAAAACAGATAACACAGGCTCCATCCGGGTTACTGATGTCAGCAGCGCTATACGCTTGCTAGGAACTGTTTTTCTTCGTGGAAGTTTTGCGTTCGGTTAGCTAATAAAATATTAAAAATCAGTCAAATCAATATTTTGTATGCAGTTATTTAACTATGCCATCCAGTACCGTGAACTTGCTCTCTCTTGTTTCATACAAACGCAGCTGCTTCCATTTTTGAGACTATTGTTTTGTACACTGTTGGATTATAAGAAGGGATGCACAATATATTGGCCACCAAATTGGTATCGGCCGATATATGTTAATTTTTTTAAGTTATCGTAATCAGCCCGATAAGAAAATTTGCCCGATAAATTAAAGTTGATGGTTTGAATTGCTTTAAATATGATGGAAATCGCTTCAAAAAAGGAAAATACAGTTAAGTGCAACATTGGTAATCGGCTTTCGAATATAAAGAATTATCGGTAATCGGTATCTGCAAATATTTTCATATCTGTGCATCCCTAATTATAAGATAACAAACATGTATGATTTTAAAACAGTTTTCATCTCAAATCAATATCTCTTATCCCCATAATTATTTATGTGGCAAAATGCTGTGTAATAAGTGGTATGACTGTACCGTATCCCTTAAATGGCTGTCTAGTTTGAACTTGCCGCGCTAGCAACTGCTCTCTCCGTGGAGGCTTTGCGTTTAAAAACCTAATAAAATATTTAGTCAGATCAATATTTATTGTCTAATTATTTACTTATGTGGCAAGTAGCCGAGTAATAAGCGGGATAATGTACATCCAGCCTGTTGTTATCTCAGAATAAACCCTGTCAAGCTGATGCCTGATCACCGTCGGGTTTATTCTGAGATAACAACTGGCTGGATGTACATTATCACATATTTTTTATGTTTTTGAAAGTCGCTTATCAAAAGGCATGGCTGCATTTATTTGAAAAATACAGTAAAATCAGTAATATTGTGAATATTGTCTTCAGTGTCACATGATCCTTGAGAAATCATTTTAATATACTGATTTGGTGCTCATGAAACATTTATTATTATAAATGATGAAAACATAATAAATTGTATAATATATATTTTTTTTCATAAATTAAAAATTTTTGTGGAAACCGTGATTTTATTATAATGATATTTTTTTTTTTTGGATAGTAAACTAAAAAAACAGCCTTTATTTGAAATATATATATATATATATATATATATATTTTTTTTTTTTTTTTTTTTTTTTTTCAATGTCTTTGTGTAAAGGTCTTCACTTTTGATCAATTTAATGCACCATTTCTGTATTAATCTCTCATTTCTTTCTTTATTTCTGATCCCAAACAAACTGTAGCTTGTACTATAGATGGCTACTTTTTTTAAATAGCATCTTGACTGAAGTTTACCTACTTTAAATTATGAGTAGCTTGTAGCTTGACAAAAGTAGCATTCCCAGCATTGGTGCAATGAATTTGGGTCCTGTGTGAAAACCAGTTGAGAACAACGAGGATAATGTGTGTTATATTATGTCGCTGTATACGCAGAACACAAAATACAACTTATATTTAATAGTACAGTAAATTTTCACTATTAAATTGTGTTTAGGTGTGAATGTTCACTGACTGACTGTGACGGTTTGTAATGTCACCTGTAGTCATTTAGTTTTTTGCTTTGCTGTATGTCTGATTGGCTGTGCCAGTCGAGGGTAATGTCACACTGGCCGTTTCATGTCTTTGCTCTGATGGATGCTAGTCATGATTCCTCTGTCACTGTCAAAGTGGATGTCAGGTAATTTAGGTATTATGGGCACCCTCCTCTGCACTGTTTTATATGATGGGTGTATTCAACCTTACACCCTGCCAGAAAGAACCTCCCTTGTGGTGTTCTGTCTAAAAAATATGAACAGAACTCATTTGCCCTCTGTCTCAGGGGAACATATACATGTTTTCTGCCAAATCGAAGCATGCTGGACACGTCCACGAAAACTCTGAACCTGGTGTCTGTGGTTCCCTGAACCATCTGCTGCATGCATTACAGCTGCATAAACTACAATCATTATATATAATTACAATTATACATCGTAACATACGCACATCTGATTGTGTTCAGAGGCAAATTGGTTCATTCCTGGTTCAGTCTGTGTGTGGTTTCTGGTGGATTTTGGAAAAGCATAAATTACTGTCGTAATGGTGAGAGATTTGATCTCTGACTCACTTCACCTGTGTAGCAGTTGTTTGGCAGAGCATGCTGGGATTTCTCACCTCCTGGGAGACTTTTGTGTACTGTTATTTAGTTGTTTTATGAATCATGATTTTATAAATATGGAAATTATGTGTTATTTAATGTTGTTGTTTTTTTCATTTTTCTTTCTTTTTTCAGGTGTTCAGATCATTTTTGTTTACAACATTTTTCGCCATTTGAAATAGTTTTTAACTGTAGATTTAAAGTAGTCTATGATGTAAATACATTTTGTTTATGGAGGATTTTGAAATGACTGTTCCATCGATGATAAATTTAAGACTGGCCTAGAAAATTGGACATTTCAGATAAATCATAAACTGAGCAATTAAATCAAAACGGCAAAATGGCATTTTTTAAGAGCTTCCAGCAAAGTCTCCCCTCCATGTCTGCCATGTTGGAATCAGTGACGGAGAAGGTCGATGACTTGGCTTATGCGCTGAGCGACGTCACGTACACAGTGAGCGGAGAACTCGCCGAGCATGTGAACACCATCATTCACAAAGTCCAGGCCGAAGAGCTGAAGAGGATTCGTAAGAAAGAGGCAGAAGAGAAAGAGGCTGCAGCACGGCAGGCCCAGGAGAGAGATCCTTTTCTGTGTAGGACTGAAATCCAGACCCAGGCTGCATCTGGCCTAGTGAAGGACCCTCAGCCTCAGACTGCAGGCGACGACAATGGTTCAGTGCTGTCAACTGAGACCTCTACAGAAAGTGACCTCTCACAGACTCCTCACACAAATGGATCCTGTGTTAAAGAAATAACCGGGTCCACTAAATTAAAAACATCTAGAAGCCCAGTGGATGCTTGTGAGAAGAAGAAATCTAGCAATAGGGAGAGATGTGCTGGAGGTGAGAGAATGAAGCTGCTAACTTTTCATTCCACTCTCTGAACCTCATTAGATGACTTTGTCCAAAAAAGGGAGTCACAATCTTTTCTTTCTTTTAAAACTGCTTGGACTCTTTTGAGCTGAACTGATCTGTCATGTCTGTCATCTGCTGGGAATGATTTCTGCTGCGGTCAAAATGCTGTTTTGCTTTCCCTCCATTTTATCTCTATGAGAAGACTTGAACTCACTGCGTTTTATGCTCTTCTTCCTGTCACTCTTTTATTTCTCTTTCTGTGTAAAAGTACAGGGGATTTGTTTTTCTTCCTTGGTATTATTAATGCTTGGCCTCTCTAACTGAACTTTCACAGATGTTAATTGAGAATTTTGGCTTAAAGACGATATATATTACTGTATTACCTGCATGTAACTTCTTTGAGTTCCATGTTATGTGAGAATGTGTTTTTATTGTTAAACCATATCGCCCTCTAGTGTTTGTGACAAAGAAAAAGGAAGATGTTTATCTGCTTTGTGGCGTTTGTTTGCAGTTACTGAAATGATAAATAGGCCTGGAAATGAACATAATTTATGACACATAGGTTTTCTGTTGATATAGATTTGTATGTTCAGTGAAGAATTTGATATATATATATATATATATGTGTATATATATATATATATATATATATATATATATATATATATATATATATATATATATATATATACACACACAATGGATATATATAGCCTATTGTGTGTGTGTGTGCGTGCGTGCGTGCGTGCGTTTAGTATGTAGTATATGTTATTCCCCTTTTATTTGGTGATATGCCAGTGCTAAAATGAATAAATAGTAGAGATGCACCAATGACCGCCCAATGAACAATGAAGACTATCCAGTGTTATTTTACATTTGATTACTTTAATTTCTGTAGTATTTCTTACCTGAATATACTGTATACCCACCTGAAAAACTTGCCGTGTTTATTTCATAACTCTCTTTATTCGGTTCCATTATTTTTGCTGTTGTTTGAAATTTGTTCATATTTTATTAGTCTTTTTACTTGTTTTTGTATGAAAATAAGATTTTGCATTGAAGAAATGTAGATTTTTGTTTGTAGGCTATAGCCTAGGCCTATGCCGTTCTTTGAAAGAAAATCAGAATCGGCAAAAATCGATCATGTAAAAAAAATGGAAATCGGAATCGGCCGTGGAAATTGCAATCGGTGCATCTCTAATAAATAGGCTGTTGAGAGAAGTTTTTCTTCTCGTGCTTAAAATACAAATACATTTTCACTTTTTCTTCCACTATTTCTCTCTCTCAGATAAGAGTTACGTGAATGCAGACTACCACTGCTCGTCGTCAGACAGTGATGATGAGGTGATTGGCCAGTACCAGGAGGCCGTGTCTCGATCACAAGGTCTCCGGGGGGGCTCAGCGGGGACTAACTCACACCACCAGAAGGGCTATGGCTGGGACACACGGAAGAAATACTGCCCCCTAGCGGCTGAATATGATGGCTACAGCAGCGAGGCCTCAGCAGATGACGGTAAATTGACATTTCACACAATAAATGGCTTTCTCACAGCTATATGGGATTTGTTGTGTCTGTGCTAACTGAACCTCTGCTAATAATACTGATAGGAGGATCACTAGCAAATAGCTTTCTATAGTGAAAGCTATTCGATTTTATCCACTGTGGATAAGATCAAATATTCTGTTGTTACATTAAGGATGTTAAATGGATTGCTGAATCATGTTGATTTTAAGAATGATGGGGTTTTTTATACGCTACCATTCAAAAGTTTGGGGTCTTTAAGATTTTTTTATGTCTTTGAAAGAAGTCTCTTATGCTCATGATCAAGGCTGCATTTATTTCATCAAAAATACGGTAAAACAGGTATATTGTTAAATATTTATACAATTTTAAATACATGTTTTCTTTTTTAATATTAAAATATCATTTATTCCTGGGATGGCAAAGTTGAATTTTCTGCTGCCATTTCTCCAGTTAACAGTGTCACATGATCCTTCAGAAATCATTATAATATAGGCTACTGATTGTAACGTACTGTATGTTCTGTTTTATTTTATTTTTCTCTCTGTTTGCTCTGTTCCCATTCCCTTGGTTACTCATTCACGTTCTATTCTAGTTTGTTGCTATGGTTATTTGCTGATTATTAGATTCTGTTCACCTGTGTTCATCTAGTTTTGTTCCCTGTATTTAGACCCTGAGTTTCCCTAGTTCAATTGTCCATTATTGTGGATGTATGTGTGTTTGTTTTGTTTATTATTAAAGATTACCTTGGTTTTCCATTCCTGTGGTGTGCGTTGCTCTCCAACACCAACGCGTTACAGACTTACAGACCCTCTATAAAAGGGTAAAAAAAAAAGATGGACTTCCTTTGTTCAGCTGCTTATGCCTTGAGCAGGAAGAGCAGTGCCTCAAGGACCACATCCGTGGATTTCTCCATCGGGCGAGCCAATCTAATTTTCCTGATTTCTCCTTGTGCACCTTCATGTATACCAGCTTAAACGAGTGCAGATAGGTCCTCGAGAAACTTTCGTTGAGTTCGTGAATGAGTGCTGGTAAACTGCGGGTCCCAGTACAGAGCGTAAACAGAGAGCTCGAGCGAGCTGCGATGTACAAGCCAGATCCTGAAAGGAGGACCGAGCCAACCTTCGCCCCGGAGCCCGAGCCTCGCGAAAGTGATGTGATTTTTGTAGCAAAGTCCCTCTTGAATCTCCACTGAAAGTTAGGGTTTGATCAAAATATATGTGGTGTATGTGTGGACTCATATTCAACATGTACTTTTACTGTAGATGCATGGATAGGACAATGTCAAAACTTAATCTCAAGAATTTACCTTTTTTTTGCGAAGCAAAGTTTTGATAAGTTTGTACTGTGCACACAAGATCCAGGCATAATAGGCATACTGGATCTTATCAGACACATGCAAAATTGTATCTGCTAAACAGTTTAAAAGATCAAAATTCTTTTGATAACTTTTTGCCAGCATTGTCTAGAGCTAACATGTGCAAAGTTTGGTGAAGGTCTGACAAACTGCCTAGGAGTATTGTTCAAATAAGTAGTACAAACACAGTAGGGTTCCAGCACCTTCGGTGCTTGGACCTCTAAAAATCTTATGGACCCTAAACTTTTAAATGGTAAGTGGGCAAAGCAAATAGATTGAAACCCAAATAAAACCACCAGATGGCGCTGCTCAACTACAAATCCTCTGCTTTGGGATGTTTGACATCTGAGTGTCCTTTTTTGTTTTTGAAGAACACAGTACAGACACAGTAGAAAAATCTGATTGAAACCTGTTTTCAATAAAAATAACCGTGGATTGTACTTTCTCTGGCAGGAGGGATTCTTACAGAGAGCAAAGGGTTTAAGATCATGAATATATCAGATATCAAGTGAATGAGGACATTTCTAGAAGAAAACATATGGGCATAATAAGCCAGAACATTTTTTTTTTCTCCTTGCTTAAAATGAAGGATGATAAAACAGAATAAGAGAGTTCTTGGCTCCGTTTTGCTCCTCACGGAACAGGAGAAGATCAGATGTTATTCTGTGTTATGGAGGAAGATGATTGTCTGATATTATTTCAACGGATGATCAATGATCATTAGTAAATGAAATAATTAGGGTTATTTTTTTGTACTTCCAATTGTCTATTCATTTGTCTTTATTCCATTCCGTGGCAAAATCCCTGCTGGAATCATTGCAGATGCTCAGAGCAGGAAGATCATGGATGATGATGAGGAGAAAGAATGAAAATGTGTCAAAGGGAATCGCTTTCAGAAAGAAAAAAACAGGAAGCTGGTGGATATTTCTTTCTGATTTCACCCTCTGCTTCTGTGAACTACTGCACAGAGAGACAGATAGAGCTGCATGCTTTTCTCTTGAGCTGTTTTCCTGGAGGCAGGAGAGGCTGTAGCCTTAGGCCATCTGTATAATACATGAGGACGCTAACACACACACACACACACACATTTACATATACACTCACACACTCATGTTGCTTGAATACTCACAAGTACATAAAAACCACAAACCCATACTGTTGTGGACACATAGTCACATTCTTACACTCATACATTACAAATGAGCCGAGTGTTTTCTGTTGGAATCAAAGAGGGTTATATAATACTTTTCTAAAGCATTAGCATTGCCATTCTGAGGAAAGAGCTTGTTCGGTCCATGACCCACAGAAATCAAGTTAACCAAGCTAATGTCATGTTACTAATAATCACTCAGTGATGTCCTCAATACTGAATATTAATAGTTATGGCATCTTTACTGACATTCAGATCAAACTGAATCATGAGAGATGTCTGACTTGATAGTTGATCAAAACATCATAGAGATGGAGGGCATACTCTCTCATGCACACAGACAGACATTTTCTCTTGCTCTTGTTCATAGCCTGAGGTTAAAAATGCTGCAGTTTATGATCAAAGACGTCATTCAACATTGAGACATAGAAGACAAACAGACGTGCTCTTCCATCATTGTAAACAGTGATGTTTCTTTACTCCATCCTCATTAAAAGTGAACTTTGATTCTAAGTTTTCATCTTCTGTTCCATATCTTGGTGCTTTTCCATTTTAGGATTCTGAAATTGAAATGAAATGTTATGATTTAAAAATAAGCAAGGAATATTTCAGATTCTGCACTCTTTTTAGGTCACTAATCAAATAAGTAAATTTGTAAAAAAAAACTAATCAAAGTGTGTTTGTTGATTGGCAACCCTTGCTAGTGTTTGGGAAGAATGATTTGATTTGAGACACAAATTAAGTGTGTTGGTAGTGCATTGTGAATGTGAAATTAACTGCTGTGCCAAGTTGAAAGTTGGTAAGGAGAACTGTGTGAACAGTTTTGAAAAAGTCCTAGCAAATGTACAAAACTGTCGTTGAAAAGTATTACATTAAATGAGAAACAATACAAAATATCACTGCAAATTACTTTCCTGAATTGAGGGAGAGTTTCGGGAAAGTGTATAACTAACTTGAAAATTCCCAGCATCAGCAGTGTCTGAGGGGTTTCTCTTCCCAATAGTCAGAAGAACCACTTATCCCAGCCACACACCAACTGTGTGTGTGTGTGTGTGTGTGTGTGTGTGTGAGAGAGAGAGAGAAAGAGAAAGAAAGAGAGAGAGTGAGTGAGAGTGAGAATGCACTATATTTATGAGATCGCTAAATCTTCCTGTCCTAGCCAGTAGCGTGTTACCATGGCAACAGCCACTTGGTTCATTCTCTTTACAGAGCAGTTTATATTGTAGAGTACATGCAGGTAAATCACAGCACACTTTGCCATTTATTTCAATTTCAGCTTCTCATAAAGCCACTAGCAGCATCAGTATATCCTCAAATTTCCTTGATTTTCTACATTTAAAACGAGAAACGCTGATTTGTTTAATTGATCACATTCATTGATTTGTATTTCTTGAAGGACAACTGAATCATTTATGAAGATGCAGGAGTAAGGAATATGTCTTACACTGTGTGTAAAACCAAGTTTTGACCTTTTCTTGAGTTGAGCTAAGGGTTTCAAAGAACCACTCTTTTCTTAGACTTTACCAGAGACCTTCGAATACCATAAAGCATGCTGTAGCCTATCATAAATTACAAGCCTAGGTCGTGATGTGTGCTGCTAAAGACAAAGGCTTCAGTTTCAGTCTCATGTAGGAGTGACACATGAATTAGAGTTTCTGAGATCATTCTGCCGTTGAGCATAAATCTAAACTTAATATAATGTCATATTGTCACTCCAACTGATGCACTTTCTAAGCCACTTAAGGTGATATTTGCCATTTCATGTCCTACACTTTAAGTTTTTGATATTGAACATTGAGAACATTAAGCTAAATAACACTAAATGCACTTTCACTTTGCCCTACATCAGTAAACTGTATCCAGCGGATGAGGCGGACTCCGCCATTGGACGAGCTGCAGCCTCCGCCCTATCAGGATGAGGATGGGTCACCACGTATGTCATGCACACCCTCTGACCTGGGCGATGCCAAATGTGACCTTTCCCATGGGAGCGAGAGCCCTAGACACAGCTATGGGAAATGTCCCAGCGAGGTCAGTGAAGCACAGGAAACAGAGAGTTTCCTTAACAAGGGCTATGAAGAAGATGTACCCAGCGACAGCACAGCTGTACTCAGCCCAGAGGTGAGTGTTTGAGCAAAGAAGTACTTACCAAAATACTTAACACTGGTCTACAGCCAAAAATGATTATGAAATAAATGTAGTTAAACTTTATGATAAACTAATTCTAAGTCACTGAGAACTAAAATGATGCTTAAAATTGTTGATTGGCTCTAGTTTTCAAGATATGCTAGCGGGTCATTATATACGACCCTTGATTTGAATGGCGGAGGATATGTGAGTTATAAAGAAAAGGGATCTCAATTTAAACCTGAAATGATTAAAATTCATCTTTGACTGGATCTATGAATAAATCTTTGAATGGGTTTGGACAGTACTTGCTTTTTAGGCAAAACAATGAATGATGCAATCTGAAGCTGGTATTGCATCATTCATTATATTTTTTGTATCATGTTATTCCTAGAAGGCATGGATGATGCAATCATAACGAAGCTTACATCTATCTGCTGAACAAATTGCCCTATATCAGCTCTAGAAATCATACAGTGGTGCATTTCCTATACAACGACATAAGGCTGGTCACACACTTGAAGATTTTAAGCCAGATTTTGGGCCTGATTTGCAACCCCCAACGATCTGGGGCACGTGGCCCGATTCAAGGCTTCTTGCAACCGAGTTTTTGTCCAAAAGTCCTCAATTGTGTAGTGTCATTACGATTATTTTACTGCTCCCGATCGAGTCGGAGCCCGCACGATCCCAAATCGTAAATATCAAACATGCTTTTGATATTTGACTCTTCATCGGGCTGCCTCTGACGTGGTGCGTGCAATAGCCAATGAGAGCGAGCAAGCTTCACCAACGTTCACCAATGTTGCATGCTTCTATAGCTGAAACTTGGCAGCCACAAACATGCCACGAAAGTGGAGTATTAAGAAAGAAGATCACCCATATTATTTTTTCCTCCTTTGTTTTTCTTCCTGTAAAACAAAACTCACGCCAATATTCGTTAGGACACCGACTAGTTGAACTATCCTCATAACGATGGAACTTGCGACCATAATTGGCTAACAATGCTTTTGGGAAACACAAAACTCAGTTCCTGGAGGGCCAGAGCCCTACAGAGTTTAATTTCAACCCTGCTCCAACACACATACCTGTAGTTTTCAAATAAGCCTGAAGGACTCGATGAGATGGATCAGGTGTGTTTACTTAGGGTTGAAGCTAAACTCTGCAGGTCTGTGGCCCTCCAGGAACTGAGTTTTGCACCCCTGTTATACAGTGTCATGCTCTCTTATTTGTCAGTGTTCGATTTTGCGAAGGGACACATTTCTGTTTAGCCAAAGTGAGCAGAGATGCCTCGTACTTTTTGAACAGTGCAGATAACTTCAAATTGAGCCCATCAGTGTTTGCAGATTGCTGGACAGTGACAAGAGACACTCCATTTAATGAATACAAGAGAACAAGCCAAGAAGCGCCTGAATAGGACTACACTATGTACATAATAGTTTTTTGCCTTTTGTTTCATAATACATTTGATTTATATAACCCTTTTGCTGATGTTTAAAGTCTTACATAAACAGGACAGATGACAGGTACTATCTAAACCATATACATAACGTAAAATATAATAACTTAAATATCTTGAAAACAGTAGCCAATCAGTTAATTGTCATATTTAAATTCAGCACATCAAAGAACATAATAAAAAGCACATTTTATCTCTGAAACAGATGAGAAAATTGTAGACCAGTGAATTCTGGCAATTTCAAAAATACAAATAGCCCCCTTTGTTTAAAAAGAACAAATAGCCCCCTTTGTTGCTTCCTTGCTTATTCATTCAAAAACTGTTTTCCAGCAGAAATCTCATTTTGATTGGTCTTTTTTAAAGTTGTTTTTAGGGCATAGCTGTCATGTGTGATTTGCTGAAGTAGCCTACTTTCATGAATTCATTACCTTAACATCACATGCATTCAAACACAGATGCATGAAAAAACCCTTCATAATTCATTATGTATGTGCTTTAGACACCTACGTAATAATTTATATGTTTACAGTAGTGTGATGCAGCCTTACTCATTGTACAATACTGAGCCACATTTTTAGTCTAACTTCTGTTATGTGAATTATAGCAATAAAAATCTCGTCTCAGCCATCAATCATTAAAAATATCTTCGTCTATCAGCAAATATGTCATAACTGTCTGTTTTATGGATTTAACGCGATCATATACAGTTGTGGTCAGAATTATTGGCATCCCTGGTAAATATGATCAAAGATGGCTGTAAAAAATCTGCATTGTTTATCCTTTTGATTTTTAATTTCATAAAATTTCTAAAATCTAACCTTTCAATGAAGTAAAAGAATTGGAAGTGGGGGGAAATCACATTTTGAAATAAATGCTTTTCTCCAAAACACGTTGGCCATAATTATTGGCACCCCTTTATTAAATACTTTTTGCAACCTCCTTTTTCCAAGATAACAGCTCTGAGTATTCTCCTGTCATGCCTGATGAGTTTGGAGAACACCTGACAAGAGATCAGAGACCATTCTTCCATACAGAATCTCTCCAGATCCTTCAGATTCCCAGCTCCATGTTGGTGCTTCTTCTCTTCAGTTCAGCCCACTCATTTTCTATAGGGTTCAGGTCAGGGGACTGGGATGATCATGGCAGAAGCTTAATTTTGTGCTCATTTACACATTTTTGTGTTGATTTTTACATTTGTTTTGGATCGTTGTCCTGATGAAAGATCCAACCACGGCCCATTATACAATTTCTAGCAGAGGCCATCAGGTTTTGATTTTTGATCTGTTGGTATTTGGTAGAATCCATGATGCCATGTATCTGAACAAGATGTCCAGGACCTCCAGCTAAAAATAGGCCCACAACATTAAAGATGCAGCAGTATCAGTAGCAGTATTTAACCTTGGGCATGGGGTACTTTTTATCCCTGTTTGCGCCAAACCCATCTGTTTTGTTTTTTGTTTGTTTGTTTTCTTATTTCATATGAACATAGAATCTGGTCCCTTTTGAAGTTCCAGTTGTGTCTGACAACTGAATATGCTGGAGTTTGTTTTCGGATGAGTTAGAAGGAACTTTTCTTGAAACCCTCCCAAATAACATTTGGTGATGTAGGTTTTTTTTGGGAGGAGGGGGCTTTCTGACCCCAAGACTCAACTAATCTCTGCAATTCTCCATCTGTCATCCTTGGAGAGTCTATGGCCACTCAAACTTTCACACGTCCTCTTCCAGGCAGATTTGTAACATCTTTAGTTGATTGAAACTTCTTAATTATTGCCCTAATGGTGGAAATGGACATTTTCAATGCTTTAGCAATTTTCTTACAGCCTCTTTCTATTTTGTGAGGCTTAATCTTTTGCTGCACATTAGAACTATATTCTTTTGTTTTACTCCTTGTGATGGATGATTAAGGGAATTTGGCAATTGTGTTTCCTCAAATTCATACTCCTGTGAAACAAGAAGTCATAGCTTGACAATTTCATGTTCCTAGTCACCCTGGTGTGCTATATATACATATATATATATAATTGGAATATACTTCAGAGATATTTTACTTTTATTATTTTTGCCAATAATTGTGGCCAACGTGTTTTGGAGAAAAACATTTATTTCATAAAGTGATTTTCCCCCCACTTTCGATTCTTTCACTTCAATGAAAGGTTAGATTTTTGCTAATTTTTAAATGAAAGATCAAAAAGATAAACAATGCAGATTCATTTTTTTACAGCCATCTTTGATCATATTTACCAGGGGTGCCAATAATTCTGACCACAACTGTATGAGCTCATATGAATGTAAACACACTCTGCACATCTGTCGTGCACCACATCAAGCCTCAGATGGTAATTGTTCCTCCCTCTAAATATCTCGGTTTTTCTATCATTCATTTCTTTAGGATCTGTCAGCACGTGGATCAGCGGCTCAGCTTCCAAAAGGTTATGACCCTGAGCCTCTCGCTCAATACGGAACTCTCGACGTCATATTCGACCATGATTCGTCTGACCAGCGTCTGTCCGTCACGATAACAGCACTGACGGACATTCCTTCTCTCAAACGCACGGGTAACATCTCCTGGCAGGTGCATCTAGTGCTGTTGCCCACCAAAAAACAGAGGGCAAAAACCATCATCCAGCGTGGCCCCTGCCCCGTCTTTACAGAGACATTTCACTTCAGCCATATTGAGTCGGAGATGATCGGGAACTATGCCGTCCGGTTCCGCTTGTACAGCGTCCGCAGGATGAAGAAGGAGAAGGCTCTCGGAGAGAAGGTGTTCTACCTCACCAAACTCAACCTGCAGGGCAAGATGTCAGTCCCCATCATACTGGACCCCTGCTGCAACATACCTGTGAGTGTGATAAAACGTTGTACAAAAGTCTCAAGAATGCTTCTTTCTAATTTAATAAAAAAATATTTATCATAATGCGTAAAAAGATAATGTATATATATATATAAATATACTACCATTCAAAATTTGAAAGATCTTAATTTTGTCAGTAAGTTTTTTCTTTTAAAAAAATTAATACATTGATAATATTAAGAAATGTTTCTTGAGCATTATATCATAGAATTATTTCTGAAGGCACTGAAGACTGGAGTAATGATGCTGAAATTTCAGCTTTGCATCACAGGAACAAATTTTATTTTAAAAGATTATTTTTCACAATATTAATGTTTTACTATATTTTTGATCAAATAAATGCATCCTTGATTAGCATAAACGCATGCAGCTTGATTAGCATAAACTATATATATTCCAGCTCGTCAGGAGCAGCTGACCTTGCATGGCTGGCACCGCTGTCGGTGTATGAACGAGTGAATGAATGGGTGAATGTGAGGCAATATGTAAAGCGCATTGGTGTCCATGGGTCTATTGAAAGCGCTATATAAATGCAGTCCATTTACCATTTACCATATATATATATTCTGTAAAAACTTTGTAAATGTTAAACTAAAATGATTTGTGTCCCAGGGCAGTGACTCTCAGGCAAGCGTGTCAGACGTGTCATGCAGTGAGACGGCCTCGTCGTTCCCGTCTGCCGGTCAGGGGGCGGCTCCAGAGATCCTGCTGGGGCTTGTGTACAACGCCACTACAGGACGACTCTCTGTGGAGGTCATCAAAGGAAGCCATTTTAAAAACCTGGCGGCAAATAAACCTCCCAGTGAGTCCAAGAGCTGCTCAACATGATTGCTTTAGATAGCCGTTCCAGAGCACTTCACCAACAAATTTGTCTTTGTATTTCCTGTATCATATTATATAAGGATTGCAGGATCAAAACGTGTCACCTCTCACCTTTGACCCCAAAGGTGCCCGTAACCGTATGTTCCCTCTTTCTTTCTCGCTCTGTAATTTTCTGTCATATCACCCTTCTGATAAACGCTGCCCTAAATGACCTCCTAACCTTCCCAAAGCTTCCATCACACTTCAGTGAAAGAGTGCAATATAAGAGCTTAATGCCTTCAAAAAGCACTCATAACTCCATGTCATTAAACGATATTCAGCCCATAGATTCAGACAGCGTTATGAAATGGTTATGAAGGCTGCATGTCTCTCTTATGCATTGACCCTTAACCTGAAGTGATGCTGTGTGCTTTATGAACATGTTACATCTGACCTAATGTCATTGAACCTTCAAACCTTTTTACCTGCTCTTTTCCTCCTGCTGTTGTTGATATTCTCTCTCTTTCTCCCTGATGACTGCCGATCCCCTCTGCTCTCGCTGTCACTCCTCTCCTGTTGTCAGACGGTTTGTTCTGTTGTCTAAAGCACTTGATAGGTGGGCAGGTGTACATAATCCGAGGTGAGTTTTCTGTGGCTACCTTTATCAGCATTGGACGTTGTTCATCCATCTTTCTTTTGTCACGCTTCCTCGTTTCATCATCGATCCTTGGTGTTAGACTGGCGAATACTTCTACATGGATGCTGAAGGTTTGATCTGTGGAAAATTTGAGCGCAAAATAATGTAAAATTTTATACAGAAGGAAGATTTTGAAAACATGTAAAGCATGTTATCCATTTAGTCTTCATCCATGGAGAAGGTTCAAACGCTTTTTTTTTTAGACCATGTTATGTTGGATTGTACAGTATGTTATTATTTTCTCTGTCCTCTGTAGTGATGTTTGCATGCGTCCCCTAACCTTGTGTCTTTTTTTAATGTCTGGATTTTTTAAAACACATTTACTAGATCATTTGCTTGAATCATTTGAATCGCTCCTGTCATGTGACTAGTAGTTCTAGTCCAAGATCCCAGAGAGATGTAGAGGTCTTTGTAGGCATGTAGCCATGTGAATTGTTCTTCTATGTTTGCAGACAGTAGGAAATTTTAGGGCTTTTAGCACTGTTAAGATATTAATTAAATATGTTAAAACACTTTTATTTTGATCTGGATCTGTTTGGAATCTCTATATCATGCTTCATTAATATAAATAATTTTCTTATAAAAAAACGAATTAACCTGTAACAATATGTTTATACACTTTATACACCTACATGTATATACGTAATAAATATATAATATAATATCAGCTTATATATTTTGGGAAGAGAGTGCTTCACAAGGACATCTTCATACTTAATTTTGTGATTAAAAATTTCAAAAACTGCTGTACGCCACAATAACTTTGTCTCATTTACAGCATTGATACATGCTAACAGATATGTGTAATCCTAGTGTTTTCCATAACTTTATCAGTGCAGATGACTAGTATTTTATGTACTGTCAACTACCGAAGGTTGATTCCTGTGGCAGGAAGTGTTTAGACTCCTGAATAACTGCATCACATAGGCTAATCAGCCCTCTTGAACCGCTATTGAACTCTTTCACATTCAGCTTGAGGAGCTGCACTGATTTCCTCAGTGCCAGGTATGAGTCTGCGTTCCCATCTCTGAAATCAGCGCTTCTTTAGCTCGGCTCTTCTATTAGTTGAAAAATAGAGGAGAGTGGAAAATTTTTTTGAAAACGCAGCAAGATGACTCCACAGGAAGCCCGCCCTGACACAAAGACACAGAGAATACTAACGTCTGTTGTATTCTAGTGTATTCAGGCAGGGCAGCAGAAAGCACACTCAGAGGAGTTCAACTGCGCTCTGAATTCAATCCCGTGAAAGGCCTCGTGCTGCAGCAGAGTCTGCTTTGAGTGCATCTGTAGAGTCGCCGTTCAAAAGGTTCCGAAATGAGAAGACAGAGGAGTGATGCAGGACTCAATTATTAATCAGTGAGCATTGATTCGTGCCGTGCGTTAATGCAAAAAAGAAACTGAATGGCTCGTTTTCAACCAATACATTTCATCCTGTATTAATGAATGGAATAATCAATTGCTTTTCAGATAAATTGAGAGATTGAAGCATTGCCAGGCAGGAACCGTAGCATTGAAAACCTCCACGCTGGCAGAAGAACCGCACCACAACAATATCATGTTACTTAATTTAACGTCTCAACTTCCGAACCTACAATTATTAAAATAGAATTATGGTTTTGTAAATATTTTTTCCCAGCTGAAAACTGTGATTATTGTGTTTTTTTATTATTATTATTGTTTATAATACTTTTATTTTTTAAATTTTGAATGCAAAATTTTTATTTTTGTCTTGGTTTCCAGTAAAAATGTCTAAACCATCTTAAAACAAGACATATTTATTTCATATAAACATTCTTTATCTTATACCAATTTTTTTGTGTCCCCCTGTTGTCAATTATTTTATCACTTAAAACTCATCTTTGATCACCAAAATTACATATTTAAGCGTTTTTTCCTTTAAAACAAAATTATTTATGCCTTAAATTACCTTGAATGTATCTCTACACCCTTGCCTCATTTAGTATACGCTGTTGAATATGTAAATTAGCTCCACCTCCGCTCATTCACATCAGCTCAGAGATTCACTCCTTGGTGATCACGCGTTGATGTGATTGGTTACAAGGTACTTTGTGACGTCAGAAACACCAGCGATTTCAAACCGCGTTTCTGAGACTGTATTTAGTTCACTGCAGTTTCAAGAAGAAAATACTTTGCAATGATGTTGACTTCTGAATTTACACATGGTTTTGTTTTAAAGCATATTAAAACACCACATAGAAGTCCTACAGGTGGAACAAAAATTGTGAGATTTACCCTTAAAAATCAATTTCCCACTGGGGTAAAAACTGATAAACTTAATTCAAGATATATTTTCTTTTTTAATAATAGGTTTAATAAAGTAATATTAAACAATTTTTTACATATTTTTTACTGGAAAACAAAATCAAAATAGTGGTTAAGATTTTTTTTTCTTCTCAAATTTCTTCTCAAATTTCTCAAAGTACTCTTTTGGATTGGTTTGCATGGACTGATTTGACAGTAAAAGTTTTAGGACTACTGATCATAGAATGAAAGTTTCTCTGACGCACATTCTGTTTCATCCTGTTTCAGACACGTATGTAAAGCTGACTCTACTGAACTCAATGGGTCAGGAGATGTCCAAGTGCAAGACATCAATTTGCCGCGGTCAGCCCAACCCCACCTACAAGGAGACCTTTGTGTTCCAAGTAGCTCTGTTCCAGCTCTCTGATGTCACGCTCATCCTGTCGGTCTACAACAAGCGCAGCATGAAACGGAAGGAGATGATTGGCTGGATCTCTCTGGGGCTGAACAGCTCTGGGGAGGAGGAGCTAACACACTGGACTCAGATGAAGGAATCGAAGGGACAACAGGTGTGTCGATGGCATAGTCTTTTGGAGTCCTAGAATGTCAGTAAGTGACGGCAACGATAAGTGTAATGGGGTGGGGGGCCAAGAGCAGGTCAGGCCCTCGAACGGTCCCAAACCGACAGAGCTGGCCCCCACTGCAGTGCATTATGAGAAACGTGAGCAGTTCTGGGGATGTAATCTGCTTTCCTTCCCAATGCATTGCAGGAAATGGGTTAGAGAAATTATGAAAACAGGGTTAGATGCCACACCGTTAATGGAGGAAACACTAATGAGACAGAGTTTTATGTTTATTTGAATATTTATTTGTATATTTTCTGACTTGACTTAATGTTTCTATTTTTTTCTGCTTAAGATAGTTGTAATGTTTCTAAAGGGGCACAGAAAAAGAGAAATAATAAATTAATATATGTACGAGTGTGAGATCCAGGCATGAAAGATCTGCAAAGATGAGGCGAGTTAAAATGTCTTTGCTCAGATGATAAACTGGCATTCTGAGATTACATTGCATTGACCTTAAAGCAGGAGTAAAATGACTGTCCGGTTGACTACTTTATATCTCATTCTGAGGCAATTTTAATGGATACTCTGACAGATGTGCAGTATCTTGAATGGCTGGCTTTCCTTGACATGTGATCAGATTGTCTAGATCTCATTCTAATACATAATGTGGTTCATTCCACTTTGAAATCTACTATCAGAGTGCCAATCCAGACTTCACTGCATACAGCCTATCATCCGGCTGTCATTTATATGTCAGCTATTTTATTCCACTCATTCTAAATTTAATACCTTGCAATCAGAAACACGCCACAAAATAGAATAGGTAATAGAAATATATTCTTTTCATTCTCAATATGACATTAACAGCCAATAAGTAGCCTATAGAACTTTTCATGTATTAACTAGGCCTATACATTTTTAGAAACACCTTATAATATTGATTTAATATAATACATATTTAATATGATAATACCTTAATAATAAAAATATGAGGTATAAAATATATTAAATTATTTGTTAACTTGTACAGTCATGATATGGAACACATTATTAGTTTTATATCTACTTATTTTATATACATGAAAACCTTGTAAAATAGAAGCATTTATTAATTTATTTCAGTTTACCAGCAAATAGGAAAGCTAAGTGAACCGCTTTCATATTTAAACTATATATTATAGAAGAAAGCCCTTACAATAAAATAATATAATGCAAATTCACATTTGGTCATGTTGACCAAAATGCTTTCACCACTGTAAAGAACTGTTCACACCAAGAATATCTAAAAAGATAAGTATAATGATAATTATAGTTACAGATACAAATGACATGTTCTGTTCATTGTAAATGATATTCAGCCCATACAGTATTCAGACAGTGATATGAAATGGTGATGAAGGCTACATGTCTCTCATATGCATTGACCCTTAACCCGAAGTGATGCTGTGTGCTTTATGAACATGTTCATGTGGTTATGTCGCTTGCTGCTTAAATTCTCAAGCGTGTTAAAGTTGGGTGGATTCTGATTGGCTGTCAATGTTTTTATCATTCTTCGGCTAGGGAAAAAGTCTGATTCCAACAATATCGTCCCTCTGTGTTGTTATCGTCCACATTGTGTTGACTCGTTGAATAAGAACAGTAATTCAGACATTATAGTCATAGTTATGGTCCTTGGTGTGAACAGGCCTTAACTCCTGTGTAATACAGTAAACTCTTTGTTGACTTAGCTGACTTCGGCTGGTACCAAATCAATGTCATAGATAGACACACAAATGTTTGAGTTTTGACAAATGGGATTTAAAAAATGAAGAACAATGTGCAAATGCATCATCAGCTCTTACTTTGACTTTAGAGCCATGAGACCTTACGAAACCATTTTTGAGTAGTTGCTAACATGTGGTGAAATGAAGAGTGCATTACATTAAGTTAACGCCATACTTTAACAACAGACTGTTCCCTCTTATCTTTTGTATTGAATTCGTGTGATCTTACGATCCTGAATGTTGAATTTTACTACCTGACTCGAGACTCAACAATCAGAACTGCAACACTAGAGATACATACTGCCAGTGTTCTGGCTGAATATCCTGTAGAGGACCAGTATGAAACTGTGAGGATGTTTGAAGTACATGATGATGAGGAGGCTTCTCAGCGCTTTTGCTCTGTCTTTTCAAGTGTCCTGATCTCTGTGCGGTCAACCTGTGAAATCTGTCTTGAACTAGTTTCTTTCCTTTCTTGAGCGATGGTCAAACTCACTCAGTGATTGTTACGTACTGTAAACAGCACATAGATTTTGCTGATCTATTTTTGTATCTATATATTTGAGAAAATGGACTCACTTTCTTGGTAAATGTATGAAGCTCTGTGAGCAGTATGGAGTTGTAGACTTGGTTCTACTTTCACAGTTCAGTTGATATTTGGTACTATTTGGTTAAAGGAACAGTTTGTAAATGTGTCTCTCATTCAATGTGCCGTTTAAAAAAAACATCTTTCCTGTTACAGTTGCAGGTTGATAGAAAAGAGTGTGAAAGAAGAGGGTGTAGTTTGTGTGATGTTGCATACTGTTATCTGTATTCTTAGCTCTGTTGATGTCGTCATTTCAGATGATGATGTATGAACCTGTTTACTCCCCTCAGAGAAGAAAAAGGTCAGCAATGGCAAGTAGCTCAACTCTGAGCTGGTATGTTTTGTAAGACCTGAATTAAGCACATTTTTAGGGCACATAATGGAGTCATGAAACACATCTTGTGAAAGAGTCAGACTGTAACGGTCTTCAGAGAGTCACAACTGGACAATATCTTCCACAAAACGCACAGTTGGGCTGATCTTTCCCTCTCACGCTGGGAGATGTTCTCAGTTTCTTCTTAGCTTAGTAGATAGTCCCAAAATTTTATTTGACCATTTTGTCAACCATTAAGCCTGAGAAAATGCCACAGCTGTCAAAATTGAGATGACATAATACAGCACAATGTTGAAATGTAGGATGTTAAATGCGTTATGACTAGAAAACAGCTGTGGCACAAACTGACATAAAGAGGCTGTTATGTCTCAATTGTGACAGTTTTATGAGTTGCTTGGAACACTGTTGCCTCCTGCAGATTTGGCTTCCAAATTATTTTCCCACTATACAGTAAATGAGAATCTGACTGTAGTTCCTTCGGCTCAACCCTGCCAGTAGCTTCAGACCTGTCCGTCTTTAAAGGGACAGTTCCCATAAAAATTAACATTTTGTTGTCGTTTATGCACTCTCATGTTGTTCTAACCTTGTATTATTCCATGAAACGACAAAAGCTGCACTTTTCCACACAACAAAAATGCTTTCACGGTCCTGATTTCTTCTATGTCAGAATACAACTTTTGTGCTATTTTCCAAGTGTTTCCAAGAAATGATATGGTATTTTGTATGGAACACACCAAATTTTAAGTCATTGTTTACTGATAATCGTCCCTTCTGCCAGAGCTCATCGTGTGTAAAAGTGCCTTTTTATTGAATAAAAGCACAAATGACATTTGAGAGTTCTGACAGAAGGGAAGATTATCAGAGGATATTGGCTTAAATTATGAACTGTTCCACAAACAAATCCTGTTCCAAAAGTTTGAGTTAATTGTGATTTTCTTTTTTTTAAATGTTTTTGACGGCTTATGCTCACCAAGGCTTCGAGTATTTGATCAAAAATAGAGTAAAAGCAGTAATATTGTGAAATATTAATACAATTTAAAATACTTATTTTCTATTTTAATACATTTTAAAATGTAATTTATTCATGTGACCGTAAAGTTGAATTTTCAGCATTATTACTCCAGTCTTCAGTGTCACATGATCCTTCAGAAATCATTCAAATATGCTGATTTGGTGCAGACGGAACAAGTAATATTATGATCAAAATTGAACACAGTTGTGCTGCTTAAAGTTTTTTTGTAGAAACTGTGATACATTTTTTAGGGTTTCTGTGATGAACAAAAAGTAAAAAAAAAAAAAGAAGCATTTACTTGAAATAGATTTTTTTTTGTATCGATGTACTGTAAAATTATTTGCTGTAACTTTTGATCAATTTAATGTACCCTTGCTGAATAAAAGCATTAATTTCTTAAAACAAACAAACAACAAACTTACTGACCCCAAACTTTTACAATATTGTTTGTCTTTAAAATATAGAATATAGAACATTTTTTGTGTTCATTTTATATCATAACAGTCATCATGGGCGGAATGTCCAAGCTGTTATTTTGTATAAAATATCATATTTAACTGAAATACAAAAAAGAAATATGGGGTCTGAACAACATGAGGGTGAGTATACGACAGCATTTTCTTTTTACTAGGAACTGGAAAATTGTATAATTCTAGAATTTTCAAACCTAGCCTGAACAGACACTGGAATGCAAAGCAAATGCTCTGCTGTGTCTTTACAGCTTGACAGATGAAACTGCATTTTCTCTAATAATGTTTAATATGTGTGAATGAGTCCTACCAGTGCCTGATGAAAGCTCACAGCTGTCACAGTTCCTCTCCCATAAGGCTTTTCCACAGCTCTGCAGAAGTCTGTAAGTGAGAAGACAACAGACCAGTGATGGTCATTTTAGGAACCCATCTTATTCTAACTCAGTGAGGTTCTGTTCAATGTACAGAACTAATAAACACCAGCATAAAAAATGTTTTAGGATTTCTTGCACATGAAACACACTCTCCCTGTGCTTTCTCTGTGTCCCAACATGATTAAGGTGTAACATGCCACTGACACCTTCAACTTTCACAAGGTGTGTTCCAACTAAAACCAGTTTTAAACAATCTATACATGTTCTGAACATTGTGTATGTGTTTCAGATTCTTTTTATTTTGCTTTTTCACTTTATTCTCAAAATGCTTTAAATGAATTGCCTATATACCCACCGATTCAGTCGGTGCCTTACTTTTCTCTGGAGAATGTTTTTATGATGTTTTTGAAACGTTGCAGCATTCCTATACAGCGATGTTGGGTCACCTTGTGTATTCATACTTCTGTACAACCGCTGTAGTTTGATTTGTAAATGAAGTCTTACATGATACATTAAAAAGATACATTTGTATGTGATTCTGTTTTGAAAAGAATTATCTGCTAATAGTCTCTGTCTGTCTGTTTTATATCAGGGAATGTGTGATTGTCTGAAGTATAGGATTTCATTTTAGGTTTTAATTTGTCTTTCAGTGTCTTATGAAATATGATGAGATAATTTAGGCTCAAGTAGAGTACCAGTTATGCTTGGACACACATACTCAGTCTTACAGGTTTTTTTTTTTCAATCTCTAGGACACATTTGTAATACTCTTCTCACAGTTCTCCTTATAACTTTCAGCTTGGCACAGCAGTTTATTTCACATCCAAAATGCGCTAAAACCATTGTACCAAAACAGTTCATATATGTGTAGGTGTTTAGCTAATTGGTATGATTTTTTATTTTTTTAAGATTTAGAGTATATTTCAGTATAATATTACTGTAGAAATGTAACAAATTGTTGTCTTATTCAGTTTTGTATTATGTTATGTTTTGAACTCAAAGGGATAGTTCACCCAAAAATGGAAATTCTGTCATCATTTACTCACCCTCAATTTGTTCCAAACCTGTATGAATTTCTTTCTTCTGTCTTCACAAAAGAGCTTCAATGACTTCCATGGAAAGAAAATACTATGGAAATCAATGGGGCCCATTAACTGTTTGGTTCCCGACATTCTTCAAAATATCTTCTTTTGTGTTCAGCAGCAGACAGAAATTCATACAGGTTTGAAACAACTTGAGGGTGAGTAAATGATGACAACATTTTCATTTTTGAACTATCCCTTTAAATTTAATAGTTTTTAACAGAGGATGTAAACATGCAAATTGGCCTGTAGGTACATTTTGGCACTGGTTGTGTCTAAGTGAGAAAACAATTTATGTAATTTAGTCAGTGAATGCATTTTGTCCCAAAGCAATGATAAATGATTAAAAGTATTGAGAATTTGTGTTTCCTAAAATGTTTTTTTTTTTTCTAGTGTACTACTATTTTCTTTATTTTAGAATACAAAATATAATAGCAATGTAAGTTAAGAAATAGCTAATTAAAGTTTGGGTGTTATATAGCAAAACAATTTGTAGCAATTTTTTTAGCCCTAAAATCAGAGGGAAATGATAGGTGAATAACACTGATGTAGACGCACCTAACTCTGATTGTTAGCCTAAATTCGACAGAAACTGTAACTTGTCCTTCAAATCTAATTGGTTGTTTGGAATGTTGTTCCAGAATCAACAAAGATGTTGATCCAGGAACATGTTATGTTGTACTTTGTGAAATCAGGTTCTGGTAAGAGGACAACAGGAAGAAAAAAACGGGAAAAACTGCACCACCATGTGGTGCAATGTTACGTACAGCGTGTGAGCAAAAATCCAGTTGTTTGACTGTAAATCCTTTCTGTTGAATAACTGTTTTGGAAACATACAAATTGCTATCAGCTACAGATGATGAAATTCTGTGACTCAGTTTAGAGGAGGAGACAGAAAAGTTGTATTTGATTTAAGAGGGCATTTACCTCACACATACATTTACTATCATACCAATCAATACGTTCATGTACTTCTCCTGTCATATGCACTTTGGATGCTCATAAATAAGTAGACATGACACGTCACAACCCTACTAAGTGCTTGTCTGCGTGAGGGGAGTGTGTTTTGAAGGGCCCATTAAACTTTCAGTTTTATCCTGAAGGAAAAAGCTCTCTTCAGAATGCTTAAACATGGACAGCAGCTCCCTTCAAGTCAATATTTATTCCCGCTGCTTGGCTGGAGTGAATAAAGAGGAATCTGAACTCTGTGACCTTACTACTATAATGTAGCAGAAACCGAACCATGCTGTATGACTAGAGGGTGAATGAATAGTCATCAAAACAAGTGTATGTGTCTAAAGATATAATTCATAAATCAAAAAGTGTCCTCTACTGCTAAAATAAGAGCAGGAATAAATAGAAATAAATGTTTTCTAAAATATAGTCCTGTTTATTACAATCAATTCACCTTTACTACATACTAAAGGACAGGGAGATAGATTCACTATAAAAGTGCTGGTACAGTAAACCACAATGCATGGTTTCCATTTATTTAAAAGATGCTGTTACTCTCTGGAGCTCCCAGTCACCTGGAAAAGTACTTCAACACAGGGCTGCTTTTCACACAAGAAAATAAATTACGGACTCTGGCACAGAAGTGAATGTCTGCTTCTAACTAGAAACAGGGTGTGTTTTTTTGGTATCTGGAGTCAGTTAAAGGGAAACTAAGCAAGAAAAAAGCTTTTGTGTGTCTGTGTGTGTCTTGTTTTTGTAAGGGTTACATTTTTTTAAGGCCTCAAATATATAGTAAAATCTCATAGATGTGATGATGGTCATTTGTAAATCAATAAATAAAATAATGATAATAATAATAAAACAATAAATAATTAAATACAAATCTAAACTTGCCAAATGAGTCTTCAAAAATAAAACTTCTGATGGTTATTTGTAATAGCCTAATTAAAATAATAATAACAAATAAATACAAATATAGGCTATAAAAAATCGAATGGGTCTATAGAGTAGCCTGTTTAATGTGGTAGCTGATTATAGTCAGCTAATGTAAACCAACAGGGGTGTGTGTGTGTGTGTGTGTGTGTGTGTGTGTGTGTGTGTGTGTGTGTGTGTGTGTGTGTGTGTGTGTGTGTGTGTGTGTGTGTGTGTGTAATATTTGTCAATAAATCATGGGAAGTCTATTGGAGACCTTTACACTACGTGTACAAGTTTGTGCGTGTGAGAGGATAGAAAGTGATGGAGGGACCTGTTTTGCAGCCAAAGAACCAAAAATCGACACTCCACCTCTTTTACATGGAACACCGGAGAAAAGCGCTCAGGAGCGCGGCTGGAAAATACTGACCGCCGCTCCTGAAAGTGGAAATGTCTAACAGATGATTGGCCACGTGCCCGCCCGCTTCACTTATGCTGCGCGCTCCCGGGCGCAAGTTAACGCAGCTCCTCTGACCAAAACCAGACACACACACACATACAAACCACCGAGGAAGCATATTGCTGCTGCTGGGACAGGACGAGACTGATCCTGAGGGAAAAAAGCTGCTGCTGTTTATTCCGAGGAATGGGGCGACGCTGCTCGTGTCCACTGACGTTAACGAGCCCAGTTCAAAGCAAACACTGCAACGTCGCACCGTCTACCGGTGAGGTCACTGAGGCACAAAGCAGAGCGACCTGCGCGAGTGCGCGGACACAGCGGAGATTCCGTCACATCACAGCGGCTTTGTTCGTGCGCTGACTGACTGCTTGGCTTTGGATGGTATATTTTCCGTCGAACCCTATCGATTATTCTAAGCCAGAGAGGCGCGCGCTGATGGATCGTGGATAAGTAGTTATTGATGAACACAGCGGGACTACAGAAGTGGAACCCAGTGGAGAAAAACAGAGCGCATCCGTAACGACACATCTGAGTGCGCTTCATATAACAACACATCGTTGACGTAGCTATCTATCACCATAGTTAAAGGTAAGCCTGAGTAATATATCCTGAACATATTGATCGGTCATCAGAGTTCCGCGCCACCAGTCTCCGCGGAGGCAGACAGATATGGCACAGTGCCAACGCAGATAAACTACACTTATGATCTCGGAAGTGTGTTACAACTATTTCGTTCGAGCACACTAGAGTACACACAGTCTACTGCGTTATGGGAAGTTGTAGTAAGGAAATATTTGCCTAAATGTATAACTATATATTGGGAATGCACAAGGCAAAGTGTGTAGTAGGCTATATTACGTACTGTAAACACCCTTTTGCCTTCACTAGTTTTTATTAAAATGTCCTGCAGTGATAAATTCGTTTTTAAAAGTATTTTTGCAATATTATTTGATGTCTATAATATAGGCTAAGCTATATATTTAGCCAAATAAATATATTAAAACATATATATATATATATATATATATATATATATATATATATATATATATATATATATATATTTTAAAGATAATCCAGGGTCTTTATTCCTTCATTTATTAATTATGGTTTGTAATATTTACTGCAATCACACTTTGAATCTCTAAAGAAGCTAATGACAGTGAGGTCACACACACAATGTTCCTTTAACACATTAAAACACTTAATCTGTGTGTGTGTGTGTGTGTGTGTGTGTGTGTGTGTGTGTGTGTGCGTGTGCGTGTGCGTGTGTGTGTGTGTGTGTGTGTGTGTGTTTAAGGGCAGGGTGCCAGAATTCTGTTACTGCTTGATTCCCTTAGAAGGAGATGAAGTGTACAACATGAAAGCACAATACCTTTATAGATGGACGCAGAGTGTGTATATCTGTCCTCATGAATGCACAATTACTGCTGCACAGGAAAATTGTGCATCGGTGTCTACGGAGTGTAAGGCAATTGCACATCTGTGTGTAAGGCTATTGTTGTTGTTGTTGTGCAAGAGAGAGAGACGCTATTGTGCGTGGCTGAGATGGTATGTGTGTGTGAGTGGGATTATTTCTTGCTTCATTATCAGCAATGGGTTCACTGCGATGGCTGTGGCATCTGTTCCTGGTGCCGGGGGGCAAGAGTGTGTGTGTTTGTGTGCATGTGGGTATTCCCCCTGAGATCACTGTGCCAGTTTAAGAGTGTCTGGCATACTGCCATGCATTGATCCCCCGATCTACAGCAGGCACAAAGGAAAACCCACGCAATCGTTTACCGCCTGTGGTTCTCATCAGTCCATTCCAGTCATTTGTGTCTGGGCACAGTGAGGATTTACTTCAAGAGACTTCTGAGGAGTCTGCGGGCTGCTCATAATCATCTAAAACTTTAACCAGGGCAGTTTAAAAAAACCGTGGTTTGGGAGGGACACGGCACATCCTGTGCAGATCGTTTTCCTGTCAAACTGACTCATTCAAAGGCTCACCTCATTCAAACACCCACAAAATAAACTGAAGATCAACATTTAGATATTGTGGTGAAAACTACTGTCATCAAATTAGGTACAAACACATTCTCCACAGTCAGGTTTTTGGATAGTCGTGCTACACTTTTCATCTCTCTGTCCAGGTATATGTCTGTCCAGGTATATGAATTAGCACATTACACCAGCATTCAAAAAAAAAAATGTATTTAAAGAAATTAATACTTTTATTCAGCAAGGACACATTACATTGATCAAAAGTGAAAAAGCTATGTTAACAAAGATGTTCTTTTTAACTTTCTATTCATCAATTATTCCAGAATTTTTTTTTTTCGGTTACCACAAAAATATTATTTTTAACATTCAAATAGAAAAGTTTAAAATACAGTACAATAGAAAACCTATTTTAAATTGTAATAATATTCCACAATTTTACAGTTTTTACTGTATTTTTGATCAAATAAATGCAGCCTTGGTCAGCATAAAATATTATTTTACTCATTGCAGAATAATATGCATAGTCAGTTTTTCACCCATTGTATAGGCTTAATAACATTAACGATGATACTAAACTAAACAATGCATTTCTGTTTTGAGTGTGAGTTCATAAGACAAAAAAAATATTAAGAAACACTCATACACTTTCAATAGACTAAAAAAACTCCCCAGCAAACATTGGTCCGACGGCAACGTCGTGTCTCTGGCCAAAAATAGCCGCGGTACGGCATAAATCGGTAGAAATATGTAACAACAGATAACATCAAAGATGTCCGTTCAACTATCATTTTGGAGAAAAAATTCAACCATGACGGGACGTGTCGTGTCAGAGGGACGTCTTTTCAACGGTCATTAAACATCCAAATATTTGCTGGGTCTCTAAAGTTTCTGTCTGAACACAAATCACAGTCATCACAAAAAAATAAATCAGAGCCCACCATGATGTAAAAGTCATGCTCATTTGAACGATGTGATTACCCGTCCCCTTTGAGTACACAGAGAGCACGTGCTGCCCTCCCTCTGTCTCAAACACACACACACACACACACACACTGCCTCAGGCTCTGATTCTTAACAGCAGGGATGCATGGGTAGCCAGAACATTCCTTGAGCACTGATGTGGCGTTGTGTCAACACGATCATGTTACAGCGCTAACCTCACACACGCATACGCTCACACATGGCTTTTGGCTGGAGTTGATATAACCTTTCTTCTATTTTACCTGTCTGTTACACTCTTCGCTTGCAGTGCAGACATGGTATAACTTTTTTCTCTCTTGCTTTGAGTTGGATGTAACCTAGACAAGCCACAGAGATTTTGGCAGGCGGGATGGGTGTTCCTACCTTTTTTTCTCCTCTTTCATTTTTTTTTCTAATTTCCCCCTGCTCTTTCTTTGTATGTGTGTGTGCCAGACATGTTTGGATGGATGTTTTACCTCCTCGACTGGGTGTTGCCTACATTTTCTGTCTGTGTGTGTGAGAATTAAAGAGACTACCTAATGGCCTAGATTACAGACTGCAGGATGTGTTCAGATCCCCAACTCAACATTTCGATTCTTAAATAAACCTCCTCTGTCTCGCTGATAGATTCAGGTCATGGAAAGCTTTAACCCAAATTGTTGAATGGAAGTCAAGCACACACATGGTTTAAATGCTTCCAGCACCTCGACAGAAAGCAGTTTCTGAGCAGATTGGTGATAGTTCCTGGAGAGATGTGTAAGTGTGTGTGTGTAATAGCCTTACGGTTGGCAAAGTCTCACTGCAGTCTTTTCACCTTATGGGTTTCACATTGGGACGTCACCGAAGCAGGGTGTGTTTCACACGTTACTGTGTGACTCTTTGTAGTCAATTTGGGTTCTGCATGTGTGTACATGAACTAAAGAAGTCGTTCATAAATCATAAATCATGTTGTTCTAACTTCTAAACCTGTATGACTTTTTTCCTGCTGTGGACAAATTAAAAAAAAAGAAGCACAATAAAAGTATCTTAAACTAGTTCATACAAAGTCATAAGAGAGCTTTTTGGTTGAACAATTTATTTAATGTTATATACACTTGGTGGGTATTTTTCATTCAGAATATGGTTCTCACTAGAAAGTCATAAATTCACATCAGAAATGGTTGCCTCTGTGAACTGTGCACAGTTTCACCTCCATATTTTGTCATAAGTGACATCTTTGAACTTGAGTGTTTATATCAGTTACTCATGTTTCTCATAAATCATGTGTCTGTTTCTGGGTCAGGCTGTGTGGGCAGACTGTAGCGTTGATGATGACTCTTTAGATCTGTGCATGTGCCAATGTGTCTCTGCTACACAGACCAAGAACAAGTTTGTGGTCAACTTTCGCTGGAGTTCTAGAATGATCTGTCAGCCTGGTGTTCCAGAGAGCAGAGCAGAGTATGAGCTGATGCCTGAAGTTGTTCTCGTAACCTGATTAATTGTGCAGCGTTTTGATTTCTTATGTCTGTTCTGTCTCTCTTTCTGGCTTATTTTTCTACTGACAAGGCAATTTGGAAATTGTTTAAATAATTTCAAAGGAATACATTTTCTGGAAGACTGGTTAGTCTTGAAGACTATTAGTTGGCCATTAAGACTATTGTTCTTAATAAGCTATACAAAAGAAGTGCATGTACCCAGAAGTTAGCTAAATCTGACAAAACATACCTTTGGGGGCATTAGAGGATTTTCTCAAGTGAAAAAAACAACAACAACATAATTTAATACATTTAAATAACATTTGATATAATTATTTACATAAATGCAATTATTAAAATATGAATTATAATTAAATATATATATCACCACTCAAAGATTTGGGGTTAGTAAGATTAAAATAATAATACTTTTATTCAGCAAGGATGCATTGAATTGATCAAAAGTGGCAATAAAGACATTTATAGTGTTACAAAAAAATTCTATTTCAAATAATTGCTGGGGTGTTTTTTTCCCCAACTATGCTTGGCATTCAAAGAATCCTGTAAAACCATATTAAAAAAAACATTAAACAGCACAATCATTTTCTATTATCATAAGAAATGTTTTTTGAGCACCAAATCAGAAAACTTAAATGTTTTCTGAAGGATCATGTGACAATGAAGACTGGACTAATGGCTGATAAAAAAGCAGCTTTTTTTAAAATCAAATTTGAGCTATTTTTTATTAAATAAATGCAGCCTTGGTTAGAATTTGGTACTTTTTTTAACATAAATAATCATAAAAAGTTCAGAAATATATTTTTGGAAGTATAATTCTTTTCAGGATTATTTGATGAATAGAAGGTCGAATTAACAGCATTTATTTTCATGTTTTTTATTCAATGGTTTTATTAAATTTGTTGCATTTAATGCATCATTGATGAATAAAAGTATTAATTTCTCTCTTTTTTAGTCTTACCACAAATGTTTGATTTGTATCACTGTTTACACAAAAAAATGTTAAGCAGCAAAAACATTGATAATAATAAATGTTTATTGAGCAACAAATCAGCATATTAGAATAATTTCTGAAGGATCATGTGACATTGAAGACTGGAGTAATGATGCTGAAAATTCACCTTTGATCACATGAATAAATCACATTTTACTATATATCCTCACAGCTATTTTAAAAACAACATTTCAAAATATAACTGTTTTTATGTGTGTGTATTTGTGTATATATATACAAATATATTTATATATATATATATATATTAATATTTATATATTTATATATATATATATATATATATATATACACACACACACACACATATATGTCCCTACAGTTTAGTAAATCTGTGATTGAGCTTTACCAGCTTTTTATAACCCAGTAAAGAGGTAAACAGTATCATGAGCTTTGGATGTTGTGGTTTTAGTGAGTAAAGCCAAAAACTACATTATGTCAATGGAAACCTGCAATTGTGGTTCTTGCATAGGAAAAACCACAACGGCAGAACTGAAAGCTTATCCCTTACATGATTCCTTAGTTTGGATCGCTCATTCTTTCTTTCTTTTTTTCCGCTCTCTCTGCTGTTTTTAGCATCAACTGTGTTTTATAATTTGTAGTTTTAGCATCTACTGAGCTTCACAGTTCTAGTACACACTCCCTTTCTGTACCCTGTGATATTTGTGTATGTGTGCGTGTATGACTGATGAGGTGCAAATCCAACAGATCCAGCACCTTTTTATGTTTTCTTCACATGAAAAGGAAAGTGGAAGAGATGGAGAGAAAGAGAGAGAGAGAGAGAGAGAGAGTGCATAAAAGCACAAAACGAGCAAAGAGACAAAGACAGACAGACCGTGTGTGTGTGTGTGCGTGCGTCTGTGTGTGTGTGTGTGTCTGTGTTTGAGCGAGCTCTGCTTCTGTGTCAGCTCTCTGTCTTCTAAAGCGTAAATTCAAAGCAGAGTTGTGGGCGGAATGAGAAACAGGTAACGACAGTACGAGGGAAAGGAGAGAGCAGGATCTGCTCTGATTAAACACGTCTCTCTCACATGAGCTCAGTGTGATCTAAACCCTGCGGACACAGACTAAAAAGAGGACGGGTTATTACAGCCGAATTAAGCTTACTTGCAAGAGGAACATTGTTTTTGTCTGTGCGCGTGCAAAAACATTTTTTACATTTAAACTCTTTTTGTGGGATTTTTACCATTTCAGTTTTAACCGACTTTTTATTTACTTATTAAATTGACTGCTGTATAAATTTGTTCATTTAGTGCAATTAATTATTAAAATTGTGTTTAAAAATGATTAAAAAAAAAAATTATAATGCAATAAGATACACCTAATTAATCATGTCCACTAATACGCTATATACATTTCATAATAAGGAGCTTTACACTCAGGACAATTTTTTTCAAAAAGAAGGTTGAAAAAGAACAAAAAGTCAAAGACAATAAAAAAAATAATCACAGATGGAATACAAGACAAGTTTCTTGTATGAATCTACCTCAGACAGACTAACAATGATTAATGATATGGAAATAAAACTGCCAATTTTTGTGTTTATGTCAATCCTTTTTTTTTTTGCCAGAAAAGTGTAATACATTATCTTATTTTGGGGGCTTTTCTCAGTAAATTCGGATATATGTGATTAATTTGAATAATTATGTGACACCATATGCATTAAATGTTTTAATCGATTGACAGCCCTAATAGTTACAAATAAATATTGTTTGTTGCCATGTGAGAATTGTGTATAGTGATACAGAACAGCCTGGCGAAATAGCAGTTCAATATGTGCCAACTGAACCCACTACATGAGAGTAATAGTGTGTGTGAAATTGTCAGTGAAGATTAATGACCTTTGTAGAGACAGTCATCCAGAACTTTCCCCCCTCTCTCTCTCCTGTCACTGTGTGTGTGTGGTTGAACAGAGAACAAAATGATTAAAATGAGATCACACAATAAGATAAGGTATCTGTCTTAGAGAGAGAACAAGATTCAATAGAAGCTGCTATGTCATTATCAGAGAGTTAGAGAGACCATGTTTGTGTGGTTTTGCTCTATTAGCTGTTTTAAAGGTTATCGATGTGTTTTTCAAATGCCTCGTTAATACAATCTTCAAAGATAGAGGAAATAACTAAAGAATGTGAAAAGTAGGACTGTGTTGTTGAGAGGTTGCTTTCTTTAAAGGGGTTATAATGAGGATTCAAATTTTTCCTGATCTTTTGAGATAAAAAAAATTTCATTGTACTATGAAAACATACTGTAACTACATTTCAGAATTAAAAACTTGCTCCCCATTGAGAAATACAAAACATGTATGATGAAAACAATGTAAGAAACTAATGGCTGTTTTTTTTTAAGTCTCTAATCATTTCAATTAAATATTAACAGTATGAGCGCCACATTTCAGCACAGATTGCTTTTTAAAGCTGACATAAATGTAATACAAGCTTTGCAAAGAGGCTGTTTTTGAAGGATTGGACCGTTTAAAAATGTAACAAAAACTAATTATTACTTTTTTTGCACAAAACAAAAAATTTACTAGCATTAAACTTTACTAAGGAGTTGGCCTCTGGTTTAAAAATAAATAACAATATGTCAACAGTTTTTGTCTATACAATGAATGTCAAAGGGGTCCAAAACAACATGACTTTCCACTGACTTTCACAGAACAGAAGAAAAAAAAACTTCTTTCTTCTATGAAACACCAAAGAAGATATAATTCATTTGTGAGAGAACTTTCCCTTTAACATAATGATTTCATTACATGATGTTTTTTTAGAATTATGTTTGTGTGTTTTTTGTTTAGAACTGAGGTGAAACCATGGCTTTGGTCTTATCAAAGAACCCCTTTTGTGAACTCGAGGCTGAAGCACCGCCGTCAATCTACCAACCGATCTGGGAATCTGAACACTGCAGTAAAAGCTGTGTCTCCACCCCCTCACCACCAGGGGGGGACACCCAAGGGCTCAGAGAAGGTTTGAAACTGATCTCATTTCTGAAAATCAGGCTACCGTGATCAGATGGTGCTCATGATGTTCTGTTCCAAAGTAGACGTTTCAAAATCCAGTTTTGACATCCAGTCTTTGATCTAGAAGACGTAGCCTATTAATGAGCCTTCCCATTTTGTCTCCAGAGCCCCATTACAGACGAGTTCCTGATCATGTGATGGACCGTGTGGCCATGTCACGGATCTCTTATTTCAAGAGGAAGTTTGTGGAGGATGAAGAACCTGTACTGAGCTTCAGGAGTTACTGTCACACTGTGAGTCATTAAACAGTTTTTTTACCTTTGATCCATGTAAACCTGTTGAAGAAGACTCCAAAACAACATTAGGAAACTTTAAAATAGCATAGTAGGGGCACTTTAATTAATTTTAAACATTTCTTACTTGAATACTGCTGTTAAATGCTCTGGCAAGGAGATAAACATGGCGCACTGTGTAAAGGCCACTCAGGGCAGAGTCTATGCTAATAGTCTGTCAGTAGCCATGGGCGTCACATTGCATAAACTGCAAACAGCTTATTCTGAAACTCTGCTTATGATTTATGGGGATTTTTACATTTATGTTCAAACACCATGTAAAAGTGATTTTTTGCATAATTGGTCCCCTTTAAAAATCACAGTGTGAACCAGGACTAAATGTATAATTTTATTTTTTGGTCTGGACCAAAAGAACCAAGAGAACTGAACTACAATTGTGAACACAGCATTAGTTTGACATTATTTGGATCAACTCAGATTTCAGCTGTTAGAAAGCTGTATAAATACAAAAGCTCAATACATTTTCTCAGTCATTTTAAATTAGTTTCTGCTCATAGTGCACTTTTATGCAGATTTCAGATTTTTTTTATTCAATTCAGTTTTAGTTTTTAGTCACATTTTATTGAACGGTCATATTTTTGCACTGCTAGTTTCATAATAGCTTTAGTTTCCCTAATTTACTGTATATCACTTTATGACACTGCACAATGATCAGCGAACAAAACAAAACATTTAACCCTTAGATTTGATCACAACACGTAATGAATCATAAAGGTTAACTTGATAACTGACCTTACCTCACTTATGAATGCTCATAGTGTCTTCTGGGCCAGCAGGTGTCACCAGTCCTGGAGGAGCGTGCTAACATTCTCCGTCTCTCTCTGGAGAAGCTGCGTTTCATGGATGACCCCGAGTCCTTTTTGCGGCGGTCTGTGCTCATCAACAACCTTCTCCGTCGTCTCAGAAACGAAATCCTTCTCCAGAGCGACTGGTGTTTCCCATCAGGTCAGACAACCATGCCTTGTCCCCTCCAAACCCCAGCAACGAATACACAATTCCCCCCTCCTGCCCTGCAGCCCTGCATGACGCCGCCTGGGTCGTATCGCAAACGCCTGCGTCTGCTGAGGAGGGAAGGACAGGAGTGCGTCCCAGCCTGCTGCTGTTTATACGCAGCCGGACGTTACCTCCAGCTCCCCCTGTCTGTGTACGAACGGAACGTATCCTCCAACTCTCGCCCTTCATCATCATCATCATCGTCATCGTCGTCATCAGTTAGATTTCCACAGCTACGTGAGGAGGAGGAAGAGGAGGAGGAGGAGGACAGTGATGAAGAAGAGGACTCTGTGTGTCCTATGGTGGCTCTGTGTCAAGCAGAAACCAGAGAGCAGAACAGGACGAGCGATGGTCTCCGGCCGCAGAGCCACAGGGATGACAAGAGCCTGGAAAAAGAGACAGAGAAAGGGAAAGAGAGAGTTAGAGGAGGGGAGGTTTCACAGCGGTGGCTTTCAGACACTATAGGTGCTGGACACCATGGGGCCCTCGCTAGGGCTCACGCCAGGGGAAAATAACAAATGAACACTTGCTGTGGAAACAAAAGAAGAAACTGGTTTCCAGCAGTCTCATAGATCAATTATACAAACCAGAATATCAATGGTTAATGATTTTGAATTTTATTGTGCTTTTTGTACTTCTGGATTACACAACACCACAAATCAAAAGGGACAGCAAATTCACATATTGCTCTGTCTCTTTTGAAAACGACCATACTGTGCCTTAAATGCTCTTTTAAGATTCTCTGTTTGCTGTGTTTGTGGAGTTTGTGGATATTTGTGACTGAACCACAGAGACAGGCACCATGTGAAGTGGAAAAAAAGATAATAATAATAATAAAATGTTCAAAATTTTATTTTGTTGATATCATAGGCACTTGAGAAATGCATGACATGGGTTGCTTTCCATGATTATCATCACGTTTACATGCAGTGGATTTTAGCCCGAATGCATGAGGCCCTGAAGGTGGCCAATATTTTTAGAACAATCATATTCCCTTTAGCGCCCTTAACATTTCAGACATTTACATATTCAGGAAACAAAACGCATAGAGGTATCTATACAGGAATCTGTGATAGTGTCAATTAGGATTATCACTATCACAGATTCCTGTACAGATACCTCAGTGTCCATGTTAATCTGTTGTCTTGAGGTCCACTGAGTCCAATGATTCTTGGTACGAATGAGAGAATCTCCATTCACTATCAAAGTTTTTATTTTCATGCACTTTTTTTATATTGGTTGTTTATGCGTTCTACATTTATTTTTTTATTTCTAAAAACACAAAATGGGAGACACTCAGACAAGAGCAGAATTTATACTGGCAACAATGCTGGTAGGAAATTAAATGAAATCTTAAACATTGTTCGGGTTTGAATGTGTGTGTGTTTTTGTGAAATGTGTTAAGAATAAAGGAATGATCCCAAGCCCACAATGTTCCCTTTATCTCCTTGTGATGTGATTATATCTGGCATACAGCTTATTTCTTTGGATTCACGCACACACATTCTCTCTCCTTCATTCTCTCTCTTATTACTCTTGCTGTCACCTCTTCACTTCCTTCCTCTCTTCTCTATTATCACTATGGAAACAATGTTTACTGAAAGAGCAGTCTGGGATCCCCTGAGGCGAAAAAATGTTCATGGCAAACACACACACACCACGGTCAAACATGCACACATACACTCAGTGATTAGTATGAACACACCCTGAGATGAGATGCTTTTAGATGGAGCACTCTGCTTCTGGTAAAGTAGCAGACATAGGATGATGGAATTATTTGAGTCCACCTCAGGAATTTGTTGTTCAGTGTAGTTGTTGTCATGGGCTTTTCATATTCTAAACTTACAGTAGCAACTGTCATTTTAAGTTATCTTAATCCTGAGTCAGTCGTCAGGTTTCAACATTACACTGAACATTTGTAAACGTTCTTATTTGCATATTTATGAGGTTCTTACTGTAGCATTGATTGGAGAAGTACAGCCGTGACGAGTATGCAAACTGTTTAGGTTTGAATAGGCCTATCTTTTTGTCTATATCAGTAGAAATAAGACGTTGTCGCTACATAAATCCGCTTTAGTTTTCCTCGAATCTTCTGGAATATCCAAATTTTTCCCACACCCCATGGCGCTTTGCGCGGATATAGGAGTAACTTCTGTTAAACTGTAAACAGCGAAAGGTTCGCTCTATGGACGCAAACTAGAGATGACATTGTTCTACTCACCTTTCAACCATCAAAAATTAAAAGTACATTTAAAAGTGTAAAAGCATTAACAAATTACTTCCACAGACCATGAATAACCCCGCAGACATGTTGTGACAAATAATAAATATCAGCATTTCAGTGCTAGACTCAACCTGCCTCAGAACGAACACAACACACACTCCTTCACAGGTCACCTTTCGGCAGAGCCAACGCTCACCCTCACCCTCTCGCCTATCCTCTTTGGTCTCATCCACACTTCCTCCACCTGATCAGCTCTCAACACTAGATACTAACAGTGCAACTGATACTCTTTTCTCCACTTTAACATCCTGCTTGGACAACTTCTGCCCCCTTTCCTCCAGGCCAGCCTGCGCCACACCCTCTGCCCCCTGGTTATCTGAAGTTCTCCGCGAACATCGTTTTAAACTCAGGGGTGAAGAGAGGAAGTGCGCAAATCGAAATATCCTACTGACCTTGGTCTTTATCAATGCCTCCTCTCTTCCTTCTCTGCTAATATCTCTACTGCTAAAATGACTTACTATCACAACCAAATTAATAATTCTTCTGCCTCTCGCATGCTTTTCAAAACCTTCTCCTTTCTTCTCAACCCTCCTTCTCCTCCACCTTCATCAACCCTAACAGCTGACGATTTTGCCACATTCTTCATAAATATAACAACCACCATCAGCGGCCAATTTACCAATCCACAAACTGACACACCCATTTTACCAGCTAACACACACATTCTGCCCTCCTTCTCTCTACTTTCAGAGGCAGAAGTCTCCAAACTCCTCCATTCCAATCGCCCTACCAACTGTCCGCTTGATCCTATTCCCACTAACCTACTTCAAGCCATTTCTGAGACTGCCCTGCTCTCAGTAATTGAAGCTCTGAGACTGGCAAGAGCAGCTTCCAAATCCTCAGTTCTCATCCTGCTAGATCTGTCTGCTGCCTTTGACACAGTTAACCACCAGATCCTCCTGTCAATCCTAAAGATGAAGGGCATCTTGAGAACCATACTCCAATGGTTCAAGTCTTATCTCTCAGCTAGGTCCTTTAGGGTGTCGTGGAGGGGTGTGGTGTCTAAGACCCAACGTCTAGCTACTGGAGTGCCTCAGGGCTCAGTGCTTGGACCACTCCTATTCTCCATCTACATGACATCACTAGGATCTGTGATTCAGAAACAAAGCTTTTCCTATTACTGCTACGCTGATATCACACAACTCTACTTCTCATTCCAGCCTGACGATCCTAAGGTAGATACTCGTATCTCAGCCTGCCTGACAGACATTTCTGGCTGGATGAAGGACCACCATCTTCAACTAAACCTTGCGAAGACAGAGCTACTTGCGGTCCCGGCCAACCCAACACTTCATTACAACTTCACCATTCAGCTAGGCTCGTCATCCATAACTCCATCAAAGTCAGCCAGGTACCTTGGAGTTGTAATTGATGATCAATTGAACTTCACAGACCACATTGCTAGAACTGCATTGCCCAGTCATGTAGATTTGCCTTGCACAACATTAGGAGGATCAGGCCCTTCCTATCAGAGCATGCTACACAACTCCTTGTCCAAGCGCTTGTTCTATCCAAACTGGACTATTGTAATGCTCTCCTGGCTGGTCTTCCAGCTTGCACGGTCAAACCTCTGCAACTGATCCAGAATGCTGCAGCCAGAGTGGTCTTTAACGAGCCGAAGAGAGGACACGTCACTCCTCTCCTCACAAAATTGCATTAAATTCAAGTCACTGATGTTTGCCTACAGAACAACCACTGGCTCTGCTCCCTTTTACCTAAACTCATTACTTCAGACTTATGTGCCATCCAGAAACTTGCGCTCTCCAAGCGAACGTCATCTTGTGGTACCATCTCAAAGAGGAAAAAAACTCTTTCTCTGACCTTTACCATGACTGTTCCATGTTGTTGGAATGATCTGCCTAACTCAACCAGAGCTGCTGAATCCGTAGCCACTTTCAAGAAACGGCTGAAGACGCATCTTTTTCGGCAGCACTTGATCTAGTAATACTAACACTTTCTCTTCTATTCTATTTTTTATTATTTAAAAAAAACAAAACATATACTGCGTTAGATTAAACTGAGAAGGGTCATAGCACTTGCATATTGTTCTCTGACTGTTAGTTTAACTGCTTCTATTGTTCTCATTTGTAAGTCGTTTTGGATAAAAGCGTCTGCTAAATGAATAAATGTAATGTAAATGAGACTCAATTGACACTGTTATATATATGTCACTCTTATGCTCTCTTCTGTCAGTTTTATTCACACACTAAATATCGCTTTGGAGCTATTTAATGTGCCTCAATTCAACTGGCACGCGAACTGATCATCTCTTCCCTTTATAGTTATAGCACAAAATAAACATGAATGAACATCAGAGAAGGTATGATGAATACAGTAGCCTACAACTTCCTGAAATGTATCATGTTTCATGTAGCCTAATCACTCAATCAGTGTTTCAACAGTGTTTCAATGTTTTACTTACATTCACCTCAGAAAAGCCATTTAATGACCAGCATAGTTTGCTAAAATTTAACTCTAGAGGAACAATTAGCTAAATATGCACTATAGGCTATTACATAGGCATATTCATTCTATCTTTACTCGAATATCAATAATATATATATATATATATATATATATATATATATATATATATATATATTACACTATAGAAACCACCCCTCCCCTCTCCAATAATTCTCCCTTCAAGCTGAAATCAAAAGTTGGCAGCCCTGATTATTTTACCTGCTTTAGAAACATTCCAGTAAACACTGCTTATAGGGATTAGAAATGAAAAGGGGAGACAATTACATTTTAAAGCATCCGTGTGAAAACAAACCTGGAAAGAGACTTGAGGATTTTGGGTGTAAAACGAGAGAAATTTACAAAAATTATTTTTACAAGCTATTTTATATATATATATATATATATATATATATATATATATATATATATATATATATATATACAGGTCCTTCTCAAAAAATTAGCATATTGTGATAAAGTTCATTATTTTCCATAATGTAATGATAAAAATTAAACTTTCATATATTTTAGATTCATTGCACACCAACTGAAATATTTCAGGTCTTTTATTGTTTTAATACTGATGATTTTGGCATACAGCTCATGAAAACCCAAAATTCCTGTCTCAAAAAATTAGCATATTTCATCCGACCAATAAAAGAAGTGTTTTTAATACAACAAAAAAAAAGTCAACCTTCAAATAATTATGTTCAGTTATGCACTCAATAGTCAATACTTGGTCGGGAATCCTTTTGCAGAAATGACTGCTTCAATGCGGCGTGGCATGGAGGCAATCAGCCTGTGGCACTGCTGAGGTGTTATGGAGGCCCAGGATGCTTCGATAGCGGCCTTAAGCTCATCCAGAGTGTTGGGTCTTGCGTCTCTCAACCTTCTCTTCACAATATCCCACAGATTCTCTATGGGGTTCAGGTCAGGAGAGTTGGCAGGCCAATTGAGCACAGTAATACCATGGTCAGTAAACCATTTACCAGTGGTTTTGGCACTGTGAGCAGGTGCCAGGTCGTGCTGAAAAATGAAATCTTCATCTCCATAAAGCTTTTCAGCAGATGGAAGCATGAAGTGCTCCAAAATCTCCTGATAGCTAGCTGCATTGACCCTGCCCTTGATAAAACACAGTGCACCAACACCAGCAGCTGCAACCCGTTCTCATCAATCTGCGTATAAATAACACGACTTTACACTTTCAAATTACGTGTAATGCATACGCCAAAGTCCAATTTTGTGTGCATAAGATACGCCAATCCTTCCCATTAACTTCGTTGGAGAGCAGGCGCGTCTAAATACCACGCATCACCTTCAACGGCAATGACGTCACCAGCGAAGCTCAGTTCGCCCAGTTCACCCAAGTACAGCGTACCGTTACATCTTCAAACAGGTAAGTAAGGGCAGCTCTCTTTTTTTTGCTATGAGATGACGGTGTTAACTGTATTATTTTAATTATTTCAGTTAATTATTTCAGTGTTTCTGTTACATGGGGCCATGTGTCAAGATGGCAGCGTAATGCATTAAAATTAGTGGAACCGTCACCGTGGGCTGCTCCGTTAGCACTGCTGGTATCCTACCATTGACATTACTAACTTCTACTGTGTGCCTGTTGCAGTTTGAAATAAATAAAAAACAGTTTTTAATCATGTTGTGACATGGGTCTTCAGCTTTTAGACATGGCCGATGACAGCACTAACGTTACAAATCAACAGACTGAATTAGTGTTTGCTAACGTTTTTAGCGGTAACGTTAGCCTACGGGACCCCCCAGGGGTCAATCATGTGGACAAGTTAGTGCGCATGGACTCCTAAACCGGATTTATTCCACAAACTGGGGGGGGGGGTTTAGGGGGATATGGGGCGGGGGGTTTGGGGGGTAGTCCTACTATGATATTAGACTACATAGCCTTAAAAGATAATGAATTTCAAACCTGAACCAAACATCAAAAAAAAAAAAAAAAAACATTAAAATCATGAACTCAAATGTCATTGTGAAAAAAAAATGTGTTACTGTTGTAACAGTATGTAGGCTTAAATCAGACCTTTCAGGCTATAGCCTAACGCTAATAAGCCTTATGCCAAAATTATTCTTAAAACTAAATTGTCGGTCATTACATAGGAAAACTAAATAATTTTGTAGATGATTTGCTTTGTGTAACCCGACATCAGACATTAAGGCCCGGACGAAGGTTTTTTTTTTTTTTGCACACAGTGACGCGACCAATCACTCCTTTAATGCTGCGTTCACACCAGTCGCGAATAGCGCGTCAAATTCGCGCCTACCGCGTCTAGTTATACGCGTGAACACTTTGAATCCATTCACGCGTTGAGAGCGAATGACGCGCGTAAAAAACAAAAGTTTAGACTGGCTGCCTGCACATTCACTGTCCTCGCGGGAGTCGCGGCTGCAGCTGGTGCAATTTGAAGGGTCTGGCTGCAGGACGACTCAACTTCCACGGACAGTTTTGAATATTTTATATCAAGATTTTGCTTTAGTATAATTTTCGGGACAATTAAGGCCGGTTTCGGGATTCGGGACAACAGCTTAGATTTCGGGACTGTCCCGAATTTTTCGGGACTTCTGGTCACCCTAGCTATAAATCGTATATAATCCCTTCTGCATCTACAAATGTTAACGTTATTTGTAAATTTGGTGTGGTGTCCCTGTTATCGCTCTAAAGTTACATATTACACATTACACGTGGGTGCTGACACCAGATCAGTATTTTTCGGATCATACGGCCTATACATTCACTATACCAGCCGATCTGAGATCTGCTAGAATAACAGGCTCGTTGGTATAATTCAGGCAGACATTACTAGTTGCTTGCAGAGGCATGATACAATAGGGTTGGATTAGGCTTCAATTCCCGGGATATTTGATTTCTAATGGCATCACATATAGTGCATTTTACCTAAAGGAAAATTGAGCACGATTTAGATTAGTCTAAAAACAAATCAATATTAAGGTATCAAGCCGGACTATTCTGCCGTTCCCATTGTGTCATTCCCATTATTTCACAATATTATTGGGTAACAGTACTGTCACACAACCTCATCTGTCCTCAAGAATATGGAAGTTCCATTAATTAGAGAAGGAAAGGACTAGTAGTAAGCCAAAGCCAATGCTTCCAAAGTATTACATAGTAATTATTCAATGAGTGCACAATTCCTACATTGGTCTAGTACTGTCATAATGCTAATAATAACACATTTTTACCAAAAATGTACACATTAATATTACAAAAGTTACTTGTCATTACCATAAAATAAGTTACTTTGTGATATAACCCTATAATGTGTGTTGTGTAAAGTGCTACCCATACTTACTTTGATATCACACACTTACTTTACCTTGCAGTTCAATATCATTAACATCAATTGGATTACTTAAGTTAATACGCAGTTTGTCTGATGTGTTCTGTCACCCATCCCTAGGTCCAGTGGTGTAGTCTACGTGATACGCAGGTATACACCGTATACCCACTAGAAAATGTCAAGGATTTCCGTATGCCCACTAGGAAATGTCAAAGATCTCCGTATACCCACTTTAAAAAGCGTGAGGATTCGTAACAACATCGTTTTGTGAAAGAACGTTCATTCATAAATTCACCCCGGCGTGACGTCTGTGTTTGCGCGGAATCCAGCAACAAATGTAACTTAGCCTACTGTAAAGCGGAACGTCACGCAATTCGGCCATTTTTGAATGAATAAATCAAAAGTAATGATACAATGAATCAAATCTCGATATGTACTAAGTGTCTATGAATATTAAAGCTCAAAAAGAAATAAACTCTGAATGTTCTGCGTGTTTCTGTGAATGAGCGCTCAATGTGTGCTCTACTACACACTGACGCGCGCGTGACACTCGTGGTGTTTTCAGCGGCTATGAGGAGGACATGCACACATCATTGCAGAGCTTTTATGAGAGTAACTTCACAAGAATTTTACCATTTCATTTGATAAAACTATCGTCATTCATTCGTATCATATTCACACTCACAAACTTTAAAGTCTTCATGACAACCTGTCAAAATCAAAGTTTTGTATAACTTGAAGAAAATATAACAGAAATATATTACTATTGCACAGTAGAGTATACTTCAAGTAGGCCTAATAATAATAATAATAATAGTTTATTAAAACACACAGAAGCTCAAATGTCTTTAATTTACAACCCACCAAAATAAAAGTTTGTAGAGATAAATAAAGTAACTTGAGGGAATTATGAAAGAAATTGCATAGTAAGATGTACTTTTTAAAATAATAATAATCAAATCTATTAAAACATAATTTTAAAGGAATATCACACAAGTTTTTAAAAAGTAATTTTTTATTTGTGCTTATAATGTTTAAGTCTTTTAATTGTCAGCTGATAAAACCTGTGCTTCAGGGACCATATTCATATAACATCTAAGGCTAAATGTAGCTCTTTACTGGCTGAGTTAGATGGCGATTAACACTAAACAGTAGAAAATGGGTGGTGGCGGTAGTGGCGGCGGGCAGCCTGGGGGTGGGGGGGGGGGGGGGGTGGGGTGTGCTGGTATATCACAGTATACCCACTACAAAAAAACTAGACTACACCACTGCCTAGGTCCAACACAATTTATCCGTAGTGGACAATAAAGACACATTTTTTTGTCATATATGTCATATGATATGGTCACATCAGGTCCTCCCACAGAATTAAATATTTTGTTACGTGGCATGTCGATAACTATAATTTATTTTTGTTTTGTTTGTAGTGAAAATGCCAGGTGGATCAACTCTTCAACAGTGCACCCATTGCCTGGAAAAGATAAATTGTGCCAACAGAAGATGCACCAAGGTAAATAATGTACAATAGCCTATTGAACTGTATAACTGCTAACCCCCATTTTCATGCATTAAAGCATGCATTAAAGTCATTAAGTACAAATTAAAATAAACTTTATTGGCATTAAATATCTCAGTATTTGTTGCCAATAGAATGACAATAAAACAGGAGTTTGCAGTGGAGACATTGTTCATCATACAAAAGACAGAAAAAGTTTTGTTTTGTTACACTACAAATTTGCATCACAGTAGGTATTTTTCTAAATGTTACATTTCCAACTGATGGAAATGTACCTGTTGTTATTTAATTTTTTGACTATTGGTGCTTTTAAATAACATCCTCTTACAAGGCTACATATTGAATCTGTCTATTACAGACAGTACTTTGTATCGCGGTGAATCTCAACTGTGGTCACTCACTTCTTTTAGATTATCCAGAAAATGGCAACATCTCCAATAGCACATACAATAATGACAACTTAAAGGGATAGTTCACCCAAAAATAAAAATTTTCATAATTTACTCACCTTCAGGTTGTTCCAAACCTGTATGAGTTTTTTTACTTCTGCTGAACACAAAAGAAGATATTTTAAAGAATGCTGGTATCCAGACAGTTGAAACACCCATTGACTTCCATTGTAGGAAAAAGAAATACAATGGAAGTCAATGGGTGCTTCAACTGTTTGATTACCAACATTCTTTAAAATATCTTCATTTGTGTTCAGCAGAAGAAAGAAACTCAGACAGGGTTGGAACAACTTGAAGGTGAGTAAACAATGACAAAATTGTCATTTTTGGGTGAACTATCCCTTTAAGTCTGTGGCCAGATAATGGACATTTGTATTTTCCATTAAAATGTGGATACATAACTAGGTTTTAGCATTATGCCTTTAATATTATTAAAATGTGCCGGTGCATTGAGTCCGCTGCATATTCTGTCTGTTCAATGAATTGCATAAACCTGGTATCCAAGTTATTATTTAGGCCCTTGTAAATAGAGGGCTAGAAAATCAGCAATGCTTGATCAACTGGACCACAGTTTAGATTTGGTTTTATTTTTTTATTCCCGTGAGTCATACCGCTCTCTTTTGTCTCTCTCCCTTACTCAGTGTGGGAAGCTGCTGGACATGAAGTCCAGGCAGACGGCCCGTATGAAAGGGTTCCGGACCAGAGCCAAAGAATGGGCAAAAAAAGTAAAAAAGTCCCGCAATCAGGCAAAGATTTTTGACAACAGTGCCCTGCTGGTAATAAACATTTTGTCATTCTCTTTTGGTCAGGCATTTCAGGTTCCTGTCAACATTACAGAAATATAGAATTGTATTTACATTGTGCAAGGAAGCAGCAACTATGATAATGTCATGCAGTTATGTGTCATGATGTCATCAAATCAACTGCATTTGCAATATTTCAAAATATTCAAAAATATTAAAACAATACACAGAATTTAGCCTTAGCTACAACTTGTATTAATTCAGCCCCAGTATCCAAGGCCACTTTACACTAAGAGGTTTTCCTTTTGGTTTACTGCACTGTAAAAAAAAAAAAACTGCGAAATGCATTGCAGCACAGTGTCCCAAACGTTTACCATTAATGAAAATATTGGTTAAAGATCGTTAAAAAAGAAATGGTCAATGACTGACAGAAGCATTTGCCAAACAAAAACTGTTAAATTATATAAAAAATATCCTAATTCATAAGTGTTTTACAAAAAACAGTTATTTTACAGGTAGTTCCAAGATGATTATTTTGAAACATTCTCTATAAAATGTAAATCATTCCATCAGCAACTACAGGACAAATCAGTTATTTCCTGTAAAATGTAATTTGTTTACAGTGTGGTCATGCAGTAGAGTAGGTTAAGTCACTTGCTGATGCAGGGCAAGTACAGAATCTTTTGTAGAGAAAGTTTGATTTCTTACAGGAAAAGATACATTTGGATATGCCTCAGTTACTCCAGAAAGGACATTCACCCTTATAAAAACCCATACTAACTTTTTTAAAGACAGCGTGTATGTTTTCAATAATGATAATGTCTTTCTAGCCTTAATCTCTGTTTGTTTGCTTATTGTTTTTCTATGTTAAGGTGGAGAAACTGAAGGCCCTTGGGTACTTTCCCCTCCTGCTGTGGGGAAAGTACAGACCACAAAACAAAAAGTGGATGGCCCAGCTCCAGTGCCCCTTTGAGCTGCCAGTGGTAGCGCATGCGGTCCTGGAGAAGATATTGTGCCTATTTGAAGGTTTGTTAGAAGGTAGGTCACATCACGACATCAGTACATTCATGACTCTCTATTATTATTGATCCTGTATTGTGCACCTATCCAGTTGGATCAGTTTTAATTGTCAGTACAGATAATTTTTCACACGATCTAGATTGCTGGTGGTGGGTAATTTTGTTCTGCTTATCTTTTGTCTTAAATGTTTTATATTTCTTTGGTTACTTTGAACCACATACTGCATCTTAAATGTCTTGTTTTATTTTATTTTTTTTAAATAATTTTTTTTTTTTTATCACAGCATGTGATCTTGAAAGAGAGGAGGTGGGGCAGCAAGAGAGGACAGGAGAAGATGAGGCAGAAAGAGAAATAGATGATGAAGACCAGAGAGGACATGGGGGGCAACGTGAAATAGGAGAGACTGAGAGGAGGGACATGCAGGAGATGGAGATAGAGGCACAGGAAGACAGAGTAGAGAGTGAGAGAGGAGAGACAGAGGTACAGGAAGAGAGAGGAGAGATAGAGGTACAGGAAGACCAAGTGGAGAGACGAGAGATGGAGGGACAGGAAGACTTCGAAGAGCTAGGACTGATGGAGACAGACAAGCAGAGAGAACAGGCAGAGGAAATGGGGGGAAAAGAGATTGAGGTGAAGAAGAAAGTAGAAGCAGCAAACAGGTAAGTGTCAATACAGAATAGAAGAGGCAGAGCATTAAGGGCAATCTTGACAATGTAGAATAGATACAGTAAAGAATGTGCCCATGTACAAAAAGAAGTAGCACACCACACTAGACTCAGAAGTCAGGTGGTATTTCACAAGGTGCTCTTTTTCTACTTTTTCTTATAACGTGGAGTTATTTGTATGGCAGCAGTTTGGCATCCAGTCTGCCATAATGCAATGTGGCAATGCCCAATGGTGAAGTCATCAGAGAAAGTGTCAACAGATTGTCCTGCATTGCAGTGTACTCGCAAGTATTCACCTGATTTGCAATGCAGACACCATCCACCTCTATTGCAATTTACACATGTTTTTTGTTTCTCTATACAGGAAGTCAGCTGTCAAAATTTCAGCTAAAAGGAAAAGTAAAATAAGCCAAAACAATGATGATGGTAGGAAAAATACTATAAAGTATTTTTAATTCAAAATTAATTAAATAATAAGTCATAAACTCTTAACTAATCCTAATCTAATAGCTTTTTGGCCTACAATATAAAATATTCTTATTGCTAGTTTAGTACATTACAGGCCTGATAACAAATATAAAACTATTAACGTAATATTAGTTGAAAATGTCTTTTACTTGCCTAATTGACTCATTTTACATTGGAGTTTTTGGGGCTTCGGAATAATCCAGGGAAATTATGATGTGCATTTACTTCTGGTCTTATATTTCAAGAGAAATGCATACAATACCCTTTCTGTGGGTTTATATGGTTACATTACAATGGTTTGTACTTAATTTGTTCATTTTTCTTTACAGCTTGCCAGTATCACAGCACATTGGACATTTTCCCAGTGCAATATGTGTCCAAGACACGTGAAAAAAAGGTGAGCAGCTTTTCGGAGAACATTCTGTACGACTGTAGGTGCATAAATTGATACTATACTACACCAGGAGAATAGTGCTGCAATTGTTGCCTTTTGTCAGAAAAGTCTAAATAAAAAGTAGTTAACATGTTAAATAATTTGCTGTTAGAGCGTTCTAAATATTAAACCAAAACTTTGTTTTGGTAATTATATGGCGATTGATTTTTAGAGGCTGGGAGGAAAAATTTAATGAAATATTTAATTATGAAATAAAAGTATGAATTTGGTTTGTCTTTTACCCTCTTCCCAAGGGCTGTAAAGAAGTCCTGGTCCATTGGCTCCCGTGTCCGTCATGGTAACATCAGCTTTCTTGTTTAACGGACTTATGAGTTGTCCTTAAAGGGAGAGTTAACCTAATTAAGAAGCCTGTCTGATTTACCATGAATTTGGAGTTATTTAAGTTTATGTAATAAGCGGCTGGACCAGTGTTACATTTCTTTTTGGAAAGTCAGGTGGGCTGCTTAATTCAGATGAACTAAGACCTCTCCACATGTGGCATCTGTTTTTGCCTACAGAGAGATTAAGCTACACACAACTACAACATACATGTACAGTTTAAAATGTCATTACAAAGTGACAATAATATAATTTGTCTATAATCATACATTCTCTTCTGCTTTCTCCACCCCATTCTGTCAGGGAAATATGTAGAAGCCTAACAGGGTTTATAAACCATGTCAGAGGCTATCCTTATATTTAAGCTATTTCAGAAATTAAATACATAATTTCTGTACGTTTTATTTTGCCATTTCTTTCAGCCAAAAGGCCTGGCCCCCATCTTGGGAACCGCAGGAGAACATCGGAATGACTGTGTCATAAAGGAAGGTCTGCTACAAATACTGTTGTCACATTGATGGTGCAAAGAAACAAATGTTGTGTCCATTAAATTGGGCCATGTGGACAATGATAAAGTTGTATTGCACAGAATTTATTACATATGTTGTAAATTAAAATAGTATTGGTATATAAATCTGTATATAAATCTGTTCCATTATTTGTTCATTAGGGCTGGGTGTTGAGAAGGACCTCATCTCATCCAATATTTCCATCATCCAAAAGGCCAATCGTTGTATTGTGCAGTTTGCCTTTTCACAACCTTCCACTCAGGAAAAACTAGTTTGCATTGTCTGGCATTTCACAATAAAAGTTCTGTTTCAGGTTTTGTTGTTGTTTCTCCCTCTCTGAAAACATGGAATTGACATTGTTACTGGAGTATTTGAGGGTGTATAAATATCTTTCATTTTGTCCTATGACAAAGTTTCATTTTCACCTCATTCTGGCCCCATATATTCAAGCTAGTAAATAAAGCACAAGCACGCCTACATGTACAAAAGTAACCCCAAAAACTTTTAAATACCAAAATAATAGAACATTACACACAAATAGATATTCCCCTATATTCATATTGAGCAAAACATATGAAATAACACTTATTTTTAACATTTACTGTCTTTTAACTTACAGGCAAAGCATGCTTGGAACTAGAAGTATGTTGTAACCACTGATTGTAACTCATTTTATAAGATGTACACTAACCAGCAGATGAACCTTTTTTCCTCCGTTTGCCGGTGGTCACACGCTGCCCATCACGGTCCCTCTTCCACCAGGTCACTTTAGATTGTCTTGTGACTTCATCAGCCTTCTGAGTTTGTAACTCTGTGTTACGTTTCTTTATGCACATGCAATGAAAAGTAGATGGGTGAAACATAGGCATTAACTAACTGGAGTTAATTAATTACACATTTCTGCATAACAAGAATGAAACTTGCCTGTATCTCTTCAACAAATGCATCCCCAAGCTGAAGAACAGCTTCTAGTTTGCTCTTATTTTCTCTTGACATTCTACTTAATCAGATCTTAAACAAAAAATAAAGGTGTCAGTTAGATCTGAGATCTGCCTGCAACTCAAATTTGCTGACTATTATAATTGAATGGAAAGTTTGGACCACATCAGTGATATGAAGGTAAAGGTTAATAGAAGCAATCAATCCAACAATGTGCAATTTAGGTAAAATGCACTATATATGATGACATTAGAAATCAAATATCTTGGGTATAGGAGTCTAATACAACCCTACAGTATCATGCATCTGCAAGCAACTAGTAATGTCTGCGCGTGCCTGAATTATTCCATACGCACTTTAGTCCACATGATTGACCATGGGGGGTCCCGTAGGCTTATGCTAACCATGCCACTTTAGCTAAAAACGTTAGCAAATACTAATTCAGTCTTTTGATTTGTAGTGCTGTCATCAGCCATGTCTAAAAGCTGAAGACCCATGTCACAACATGATTGAAAAAAACAACAACTTTAATTTCAAACTGCAACAGGTCGGTTTACAGTAGAAGCAGATAGAGCGGCCCACTGTTCACACTAACGTTAACTAATTTAAACGCATTCGCTGCAATTTTGACACATGACCCCATGTAACGTTATGCAGAAACACTGTAATAATTAAAATAATACAGTTAACACCGTGATCTGATTACAAAAAAGGACTGTTGCCCTTCCTTACCTGTTTAGAGATGTACGCGCATCAGGTGAACTCGGCCAACTGAGCTTCGCTGGTGACGTCATTGCCGTTGAAGGTGATGAGTGGTATTTAGACGCGTCTGCTCTCCAACGAAGTTAATGGGAAGGATTGGCGTATCTTATGCACGCAAAATTGGACTTTGGCGTATGCATTACACGCAATTTGAAAGTGTAAAGTCGTGTTATTTATACGCAGATGAGAACGGGTTGCGACTCTGGCACCTTGATTTCCGAATGACATGCAAAACTGAGCAACAGTCCAGTGCTGCTTCTCTGTAGCCCAGGTCAGGCGCTTCTGCCGCTGTTTCTGGTTCAAAAGTGGCTTGACCTGGGGAATGCGGCACCTGTAGCCCATTTCCTGCACACGCCTGTACACGGTGGCTCTGGATGTTTCTACTCCAGACTCAGTCCACTGCTTCCGCAGGTCCCCCAAGGTCTGGAATCGGTCCTTCTCCACAATCTTCCTCAGGGTCCGGTCACCTCTTCTCGTTGTGCAGCGTTTTTTGCCACACTTTTTCCTTCCCACAGACTTCCCACTGAGGTGCCTTGATACAGCACTCTGGGAACAGCCTATTTGTTCAGAAATTTCTTTCTGTCTTACCCTCTTGCTTGAGGGTGTCAATGATGGCCTTCTGGACAGCAGTCAGGTCGGCAGTCTTACCCATGATTGCGGTTTTGAGTAATGAAACAGGCTGGGAGTTTTTAAAAGCCTCAGGAATCTTTTGCAGGTGTTTAGAATTAATTAGTTGATTCAGATGATTAGGTTAATAGCTCGTTTGGAGACCCTTTTCAGGATATGCTATTTTTTTTAGACAGGAATTTTGGGTTTTCATGAGCTGTATGCCAAAATCATCAGTAATAAAACAATAAAAGACCTGAAATATTTCAGTTGGTGTGCAATGAATCTAAAATATATGAAAGTTTAATTTTTATCATTACATTATGGAAAATAATGAACTTTATCACAATATGCTAATTTTTTTAGAAGGACCTGTATATATATATATATATATATATATATATATATATATATATATATATATATATATATATATATATATATATATATATATATATTCTTTTATTTAAAAGAGACACTTTAGTGTCAGTGCACGTTATTTTGAATTTTTAAAAAATCTTTTCAGACCCATTTATTTATTGATGTAGAAGTTATAGAAATTACAGTAACCTGTTTTGGTCAGTTCAGTGCTGTTCTGTCAAAAACCAAAGTAATATATATCGGTTCTGTATATCGGTTATCGGGCACATAAATATGTAGATAATCAGTATCGGTTATAAAAAGTCATGAGTTTGTGGCCAATATGAGCCCCCGATGTGCACTTTTATTTGCCATCGATGTGCAAGCCCGTGAGCTCCGCAGCAGACTTCTACCCGACAGTCAAAGCAGCATTACGTCACAAAAGTCTGGACTCGGAGGAAGATCTCAAGAATCCTCTTAATGAAATCGACTCAAAGCTTTGAAGTTAACTCTCAATTCCCAATCCCTTGCAAACACAGAATCAATTGTTTTGGGGACCGATTAGCTCTCTTTCAGAATTACAAATGTGAAACCGTATATAAAAAGTGGATTTAACAAAGGGTCATATAGCCTTATAAATATAAAAATTAAGGAAGCAACGTCGATTTTTGTCACTCGTGCTCTTTTTCTCATTACCAAATGTTTTGTCTTTCTCAGTCTCTCCTGAACCCTTCCTTCCTAACATATTGTTGCAGTTCAATCATTTTTTCGCTCACTTCCCTCCCCCCACCAATCTCCTTTTTTCATATCTCTGCAATGACAGGTCTGGCTGCGGTTTTGCTTTATTTGAGGAAAGTGTTCCCGGTCTGACTAATGATACAGGATTCAGGATCTATCAGAAAGGGAGAAGCATTTTTTATCAGGAAGAATGTTATTTTCAGAATTTACACACTGTTAATCTAACAAGATGTAAACAAAGAAGGTTCACACTTGCTGAATGCACTCAAATGTCACATGAGTCTAATTTCAACCATGACAGTCGGCCTCAGCATTCACCTCACCTTCCCTGGGGCACCATGGCAGTTTGAGAGAGAGGAACCGTGTGTGGGTGTGTTGTGATGCACAGTATGACAAGCATCATGTCATTGTCAACACTAATAGAGGAGCAGAGGAGCATGATGCCTCTACTCTCTCTCTCTCTCTCTCTCTCTCTCTCCTTCTGTTCTTCCAGACGTAGAATCTGTCTAATGCTACTGGCTCAACTGTCATCCATCAACACATAACGTTGGCAGTTCAGCGTTGCCATGGCAACTGCCCCTTGTCAGGCAGAGGTTTTAGATCAAAAGGCATTCAACAGCAGCTTTCACGATCCTGCCCCTTTTCCCCTCATCACTGGTTGTCTTCCTATTTTCTTTTCTTTTCTACTGTCCAGTTGTTTCATCGCTTATCTGCTCCTTCTGCTTATTGCTTTAAAATATCTCATCAGAAACATTGGAAGGAAATAACCATGACTTGGTGAGAAATGTTTGATTTTTAGAAAAAACGTAACCCCAACCGTAAAACTAACCGCCACTGGGCCGTAAGCAGGTCGAACAATAACGAACAAATAAGGTTGCACAAATGCAAATTGGCCACCAATTCGCCAAAATGTAAAATAGTTACAAATTATGTGATTTCTGAAATTGAAAGGCATGACGCGACACAAAATCAGCCAATCAGAACATAAGTATAATTCCATTAAGCATGATTTTTAGACCAGATTTAACATTAATGGAGCAACCGAGCGCAATACCACAAGTAATAAAACCAACAACAGTGATGCAGTATGAGTGCATTTAAATATTGAACAAAGACACTTTAACATAGTGACATTGTAATAATCTTCAATATTTATTCACAATTTATTTTATTTTTTTATATATAATATTCATTTTATACAGGTAGATGTCATCTATCAGTTGTCCTTCCTTCTGTCTTACTGCCTCAAGACCAATCAGTTCAGTTGGTCGGCCCCAGTGCAGTGTTTTAGAGAGAGGGCATGTGGTTGAAGTTAAAAAACAGTTGAAATCGTTACAGTATTTTAAAGAGCACGTCTCACGTTGAACTGATTTTTTGATTTCTAGCTGACTGGTTTTACTGATATACAGTAATCCAGTACATCATGAGGCGTTTGATATACTAAACTTTGGCAATTGGCCACAGATAGATCAGTTGCAGAAACATCACAATAGATCCAGCATTTAAAACAGTTCTGAGTAATACAGAACAGAGCATCAGAAACTTCGGTCCTATTCCACCAGTTCTATTAAAGCACATGAAATTAATCTAAAAAGTATTTTATAATGTTCCAGTCCTCTGCACTGACATGTTTCATGTATTGTACTCTATGTGTGTTGCGATGGGAAGCTTGTGTTAGCCTATATGTTGTGTGATCTGTGTTCACAGAAAACACAGATTTATCATCAACAATGTGGTGTTTATCCACCTACCTTCCTTGTTAGGTACATCACAGGTGCCTGTACACAGTGACGTGCGGTCTGGGTAGGCAAACTAGGCACTGCCTACCCTGCCAAAATTCAAAAATAAAAATGTTTATTAAATAATAAACTTGTATTTGTATTTTTACTGTTTATTCTTGTGGTTTGTATATGCAATATGGGTGTTATTCCAATTGTCTAGACGTTACGATGACAAATGTAGCAGTTACGCATAATCAAATAACAAAAAAATGGTAGAATAAGCAGTGCTTTCACGGTCCATTCATGCAGACGACAAGCGAAAAACCCATGTTGCGCATGCGCACTTCGATCCTGTATTCTTTAACATGTACGGCAAAAAGCACAACTCTGCTGTGCCTTTGGACGTAAATATGCTATGCCCGTACCCATCTACGTTACATATCAGACATGGACCAATTAAAATCGAGATATTACTGGACACATTTGCGTAGCTAACGTCATTACACCACAGCTAGCCTATGCCTAATCAAATTCAAAGTCAAAATGACAGCACCGGCCGTGATCACAGAGTTAAGACATTTTTTCAAGCGAGTTAATAGCAAGAGGGAGGTCTACGCCAGCCTTAGATAGACTAGTGCAGCAACTGATGGCCGTAAAGACGAGTTTTACAAAGTTGTGATCGACGTCTTCACGAGGAAAGAGCGGCGGATGGATTTTATGTAGGCTACAAATAATCTACCGATTGGTGAGTCAAAAACTATTTTGGGCTTAATATTGAATTGATAAATGTGGTTGAATTAATGCAAGCCATTTGCCTTCATATTCAATTGAGCAGTGTGTGATTTTACTTTTGCTGACAGACATAATTGGCCGCTGTGCAAAAATTAAGGATTAAGAATGGTTGTATTGATGCTGGAGTGGACATTAACTACCGGTGTGTGCGTGTGCCGCGCTTGCGCGTGTGTGTGTGTGTGAGAGAGAGAGAGAGAGAGAGAGAGAGAGAGAGAGAGAGAGAGAGAGAGAGAGAGAGAGAGTACACGGTATACATTCTGATTTGTACATTTCTTGTTATGCTGCGTTTGTGCGTGACGTTTACTGTTATTAGTAATAACTTATTACGTATTATTAGCCTAAACAATAAATCAGGTAATCTGGCTTTCATAACTCAGTGCCTAGCCTCTTTAAGACATCACCGCACGTCACTGCCTGTACATCACCTCAAAACACAGACACAGCAAGAGAGCACAGCAGCTTGAGGTGAGACTTTCACTTTCTAATTTGAATCAAAAGGTAAAATTAGATATACTTATATAAGAGCTTTGAGAGGTGGTTACATCCAAAACTCAACCATGAAAATGACAAAAGGGATATGTGACTTAAAAATAATACTTAAGTGGTGAAAATTAAGGCAAAATGATTATTATTACTTATCATTGTTTACTTTTACTGGTTAGTTTGACTAGTTTGAAATTCTTACTGTATGTTGTGTAGGCTACTTATAAAATATCATCATTAGATTCAAATTTAGGACAAAAACAGGGTGTCCAAACTTTTTTTATTCTTTCTAAGGTTACCATAATTCCATAAATCTTTACAGTCAATTTCTTAATATGAACGTAATGCCCATTTGTTTATTTCTTCCCAAAAGGAGATAGGCCTATCTCTCTGTGCCCTCCCTTGATCTTGACTGCCTCCCTTCAGTGAAAGCTAAAATTCATCATGAAGGACTGCTGGAAGCAGCTTGCTACCTGGTGCGTACTACCGCTGGGACACCTGCCCTGTCCTACATTAGCCTGGATAAAACCAGACCCTTCTCAGTCGTAATCAGTGTTGTGCAAGTTACTTCCAAACTGTAATACATTATATATTACTTGTTACTGTTATTTAAAAGTAATTCATTACCTTACAATATTACTGTCTCAGAATTATAATGCGTTACATTACTCCTGTATTACTTTTGAGTTACTTTAACCAAAATAACTATACAGAAGTAGAACTTAACATTCTAAAATGACTAGGGCTGTAACGATATGCGATATGAAACCGAAATCGCGACACTCAGATCCACGAACCTGCAGAATCGCGACACACCCCTTCCAATACCAGCATTATCCATACCGTCCAGATCCAATGCTACCACATCTTTAAATTACTATTAGTATTATTTGAAGTTAACTTAACATTAGAAAATACGTAGACCTACACCACAAAACTAGTTAAGGATAAATTATTTAAAATTTGGGAATTCCAGCGTTATGGACATGACATTTGCAGTCAAAACTTCAGAAAATGCATTAATACCAAACTATTGAAACGTCTGTTTATCCATAGGCTCCTCCCTGAAAGGAGTCCAGACATTAGAAAAATATCAGTCTACACATGCGTTTTATATTTAATATTAGGGAAATAGACAGTCATGCATGACAAAAAAAATCTTTAACTTTTAGGAGGCAACGATTTTTTTTTTTTTTTTTGTTGTAGCCTAATTCTGTGAATTACACTGCGCAAATCGGATGAAGAAGGGTTGGCTCTCCACAGAACATAAAATATTCATTTTTTTTTTTTTTTTTTTTTCGTGTTCGCATTTATGAGGAAAAAACAATGTTACAGACGTGACAGTTCTCCGTTATGGACGCAACCGCTCTGAAAGCAGCACTAAAAGACTGCTTTAAAACTTTCACAGAGACCTTACACAGAAAGCCTTTCTTTAAAGTGAATTTCGTTTTGTAATAATTGTATCTTAATTTTAATCAATGTTTGATCAACCAATTGCCTGGATTTACTAAAGAAGTAGGCTAAATATAGCAGACAATTATAATCATGAAACGGAGGTGCCGACGCGTGAACTGGAGCGCGTCTCAAATGAACCGAAAACTCAGATAAGGTAGCCTATTCACGGACCTGAAAAATATTGAAATGTCTACTTGTAAACAGAACAATTCACAACGAAAGAAAACAGACTGCTCTCTGCTTATGAAATGAAATGTGCATTTCTCTCTGGTGCATTCACTAGCCTACTGCGAAGGTCGCGAGTCAGCATCATCAACTTCATCTTGACTTTATTAATAAACAATTAAAATGTCTCCTTGCTATATTTGACATATTCATAATCATTGCTTTTGCCGGTTCTTTGTGACAGCTTTTAGGTGCTTTTATCGGCAGCGCCGCCGCCCTTACATGAACGCGTCACCACCGCATCAAAAACATGATTGCCTGATGAAGACATGAAAAATAGAAACATAGCCTAACTGTTTAGAAAGAAAACACAGAACGAATAGCCTAATGCGCATACGTCAATCTCGCGAATGTACAGTCTTCTTCATGCCATCTTCACCATTAGCCGCTTTTCCACTGGCCAGCGCAAGCACAGAGGCCGAAATCATACCTCACGGCACTCCTGTAAAAAATAAATCGCTATACAAATATATCAGACGCTGCCATTTAGTCTGTATTTACAGACTTGGACACCACACACGGCTATCGACATACCACGAACAGGTAATTTAGCCTACTTGCATTTTTCATTCGTTATAACGTCTCGCGGTCTTGCTGTTTTTTTTTTTTTTTTTTTTTTTTTTTTCAATTAAAACTAAAAGTCTGTTGTAGCGCAAGCCTTACTGAACATGTACCGAGTAAAATATTACTGAAAATTGATTAGTAATGCCTTACACTACTGCGTTAAAGCAAAAGGTAATGTTACTGTAATGCATTACTTGTAACGCGTTACTCCCAACACTGGTCGTAACTGAGCAAATCTAAATTTACCAGAAGTTCATCTGGGTTTTCCCAGGCTAGTCCTACATTGTACATCTGGGCTCAAACTGTCCATCTCCTCCAAATGATCTACAGGGCTCTCAAGTTTGGAAGACAGGCGTGACATCCAAGAGTTGTCATTGTTTGTGTTAATGGCTCATGGGTCAGATAGGAGGAGGGCTCCTTAACAGAAATTAGCTTAGGGCCCCAGGGAGGTCTGGATCGGTTCTGGTTAAACAAATTGTGAATTTGTTGTAACCAGTGTTGTGCCTGAACGCGTTAATTGAACGATAGTTCATGAACTCTTCATATTTTGGGCGAACATGAACGTTACTGTGAACGCGTTCATTCTGGTGTCTGTGAACGCACAGTTTAACTTCGTTCAATAGGGCGCCAGATTTCAAGTTACGCCCCTTCAAGTTACGCCCCTCTCTTGCAGTCCGCAGACAGACCCATGTCCAAAGTTTCGTTCACCCACAGAGAAAACCACTGGAGCTCCGAGCATCACTTTGAGCACAGAGTAGGCTAAGTCATGATCTCCTGTTTTAAAGTTACAACAAATTCACAACTTGTTTGACACAAACAATGACAACTCTTAGATGTCTCTCTGTCTTCAAAACTTGAGAGCCCTGCAATAAGTTCATAGACATCAAACCTGTTTGATATTGTGAGCCTAATTTAGACTTGCTGAGTTCTACAGAGTTTCCGAACTATCTAAAAGTCTGGTAGTGTGTGATCCTCAATGATGGCGAGTTTGAAAATTAGCCTATGTTCGTCGTGTAGTGTAGCCTAGACTATTCCAGACGGATAGATTTATGCTATAATCCTAATCTCCCTGTCCCTCTGATACAATCAGAAAAAAAGTAATTCTGGCATGCCACAGAATACTGTGTATTTGCTTTTTTCAGTGAAGCTACGGGAGTCGGTGGTTTTCTTTCCGTTTGTTATGGAGCCCTAGCCTAGAAATCTAGACGCACGCTATAGCGGCGGCAAAAATTATTTTGCAGATGTTTTCAAGATGCTATTATTTCTAACATCTTGATGTGTGTCTGGTATGCCAGGCTAACGGAGCCCTTAAAGGGACATGGTGAAGGAAAAAATATGAGATGGAGGATTTTTTATTATAAAAAACTGCGCTTATTCTTCCTCCCATCTAATTTTTTCCACAATCATGTTCCTTTAGGGACTCCGTAGTTCCCCTCTCCCTCGACTCGAAAACGAAACGAAACCAGAAAGCACATTGTGAAACTGAAACTTATAGCCTACCGTGACATTTTCAGTGTGGTCCTGCAAGAGCCTGAGAGCTAAACATCAACGAACAGCTGGAGGACAATATTTGCTGAAAATATTTTAACATTTAAAATAACTCCCCCCCCCCCCCTGGACATTTCATTTTACCACTGGACAAAGATCTAGGGCGGTAAGTGCAGTTGTCTTTTCTGGATGTTTTAAGTAGACAAAATACAAAACCTTTCGTAAAGTGTTTATTATTATTTATTTATTTTACTAATTTTCTGTAAAGGATTTGATAGGCTACCTGATGAAAATGATATCTCAGTCAAACTACAAATACTCATTCTAACCACACAAAAACAACTGGATTAAAAGGGAACTTTAGCTATAAAGGATGATTCCTCTTTCTATGGAAGTAAAATAATGCCAAATGTTTTTGAAACAAAAAGCCTGTTGAATTGTACTACTTGAAAAAAATATGCATTGCATTAACCCTGCTTGTATTTTTATGCATTGTATTTTTAGGGCTTGTATTTTTATGGGCTGAAATTTAGCATGGTTGAATATTTAAGCTGTGAATATTTCAATTCAAAACATTTCAAACACATTTTCATTGGTAAAATTTCAATAATCCATATTCACCTTTCATATTTCACTTCCAAAATATTCAAACTGATTAAAAATACAACCTACAATATTCAACAGGTGGTTTTCGGTCCATTTTATTTGGCTTTGCAAATTCGCTTCCACAAATTCAGTAGTTCAAATTCGACAGTAAATTCAACGTTGACCTCCAGGAACTGCAGGAAAAGCAGTAGATTACCGAGCATAATCTCCATCTGCTGTTAGTCGACCTCATCAGCAGGGGGGGCAAGGGCGTGTTGTTGAGGAAGACCAGAGCAACAGTTAGAGCAAGCCATTCATTCATAAAAAACTAATTTACAACAATGTAAGTGTATCTGTGATTATTATGTTTTATGTGAAATTCAGTGTCTTCACAATTACTTTTCCTGTATAGCCTACATGCATCTCTACCGTGAACGAGATTATAATGTTATTCCCCAGATGCGGATGTATACAGATCCAATGTTACATTTGAGTTTGACATATCTATTGGTTGTTTAGTTGCCTCAACCTTATATAGAGATCGCTAAGACATGTGACCAACTGGGGGGCAACGTCATCAGAACGCAAAGAATTATAGGTATGTTTGGCCCGTTTACATGGGCTGGCATAGCAGGCTAGTGTTCTGGGATGAAAAAAATAAAAATAAAAATAGCGTGAAAAACGTCTCGGTTACGTATGTAACCCTCGTTCCCTGAGTAGGGAACGGAGACGTTACGTCGGATGACGACGAATGGGGTTTCGCTTAGAAAGCCTATCAACTTCGAGTATTACAAAACGAGCAAATGGCAAAGAAATGCCATGGGTCTGCGGAATTTGCATGACGTAACTCCGCCCCACCTCGTGGGTATAAAAGGAGGAAGTCCGCAACAGCAGTTTATGTTTCTTCGCTGAGGAGCCAAGACTGAGCTCAGGCGATCCCCGCGGTACAGCGGAAAGTGGCAGGCAGACGTAACGTCTCCGTTCCCTACTCAGGGAACGAGGGTTACATACGTAACCGAGACGTTCCCTTTCGTTGTCACTCCGAGTTACGTCGGATGACGACGAATGGGGTTACCAGTCTAATCACGCCACCTTCTCAGCTGTCTTCCAGTGCCCTGCGTAAATCGAGATCCCTGTCATAGACTGGACGAAGGACTCCATTTAACACAGGAATACCAAGGTACACTGGGAAGCATATCCCAAGCTAGGGGAAGTATGCAATTAATGCCAACCCAGAGGGGGGGGACTTAGAGAATACACATATGACCCGAAGGAAACATATGGAGAACACTGGGGTGTCCAGCCGCAGGTGGAATATTTCAACCCCAGGGGTGGCAAGGTGGCTTGCCAAGGGAAAGACACATGCTCAGAGAGGCTTACAGTGGAAATACACATGTGGGGGTCGCTCAGGGGAGGGACCATGCACACGGGAGGCACCTAGCCGACGCGCAGGCAATAGACACTGGCGCCGACGTCAGGAGTGCTGGAGGAACTCAGGGCTTTCGGGGAAGCTCACCTGAGGAGAATATCGCACGTATCCAGTCCGTGGAGTGGAATGGCGAGCAAGCGAAGACACCTGAGCGGGTCCGGTACTAGCTAGTTGAAGCGAGTACATGAGAGGACACTGGCTCCACTCGGAGATTATAGAATCTGGCGAATGTGTTAGGTGTCGCCCAGCCTGCAGCTCTGCAGATGTCTGTTAGCGAGGCGCCATGCGCTAGAGCCCAAGAGGATGCCACACTCCGGGTGGAGTGGGCCGTCACACCAAGGGGGCACGGTCGACCTTGCTGCTGGTAAGCCAAGGCAATGGCGTCCACTATCCAGTGAGACAACCTTTGCTTGGAGAGAGCCTTTCCCTTCAGCTTCCCACCATAACAGACAAAGAGCTGGTCTGAGCTCCTGAAACACCGAGTCCTGTCTACATAGGCGCGAAGAGCGCGTACTGGACAGAGCAGTGCCAAGGCTGGGTCTGCCTCCTCCGGGGGCAGCGCTTGCAGGTTCACCACCTGGTCCCGAAAGGGAGTGGTAGGAACCTTGGGCACATATCCGGGCCGGGGTCTCAGGATCACGTGAGAGAAAGCCGGTCCGAATTCCAGGCACGCTTCGTCGACGGAGAATGCGTGCAGGTCCCCTACCCTCTTGATGGAGGCCAGTGCAACCAGGAGCGCTGTCTTCATTGACAGGAACTTAAGCTCAACTGATTGCAGGGGCTCAAAGGGAGCACTCTTCAGGGCAGTTAGAACCACTGAGAGGTCCCAAGAGGGAACGAGAGGAGGACGAGGAGGATTTAGTCTCCTCACTCCTCTCAGGAACCTAATGACCAGGTCGTGCTTCCCTACCGACTTACCTTCGACTAGGTCATGGTGTGCGGCAATGGCGGCAACATAGACCTTAAGGGTGGAGGGAGACAGCCTTCGCTCCAACCCTTGCTGAAGGAGGAAAGCACAACGCTGATCGAGCATCTCCGGGGGTCTTCTCGGTGAGAAGAGCACCAGTCGACGAAGAGGTTCCACTTCAACGCGTAGACGTGTCTCGTGGACGACGCTCTAGCGGAAGTGATGGTAGCCGCCACCGCTGGTGGAAGGGTACTCAAACCTACCTCGAGCCGTCCAGGAGCCACACGTGGAGGCTCCAGAGATCGGGGCGAGGGTGCCACAGGGTGCCCCGTCCCTGAGAAAGAAGGTCCTTCCTCAGAGGAATGGGCCAGGGAGGTGCTGTCGCGAGGAGTGCAAGTTCGGGGAACCAGGTCCGGCCGGGCCAATACGGCGCGACCAAAATGACCTGCTCCTCGTCCTCCCTGACCTTGCGCAAGGTCTGCGCAAGAAGGCTCACTGGGGGAAACGCATATTTGCGGCCCGGCGGCCAGCTGTGCGCCAGTGCATCCGTGCCGAGCGTGCCCTCGGTCAGGGAAAAATACAGGGCGCAATGGGTCGAGTCGTGAGAGGCAAACAGATCTATCTGTGCGTCCCCGAACTGGTCCCAAACCAGCTGACCGACTGGGGATGGAGTCGCCATTCTCCAGGGAGGGGCTGAAGCCGTGAGCTCGTCGGCTGCACAGTTCAGGGCTCCGGGAATGAAAATGGCTCGAAGCGACCTCAGATGCTTCTGACTCCATAGAAGGAGGTGGCGGGCGAGTTGTGACATACGGCGGGAGCGTAGACCACCTTGATGGTTGATGTACGCTACAGTAGCGGTATTGTCTGAGCGGACTAGTACGTGTTGACCCCTGAGCAACGCCCGGAAGCGGTGCAGGGCAAGGCGTACTGCCAACAACTCGAGGCAATTGACATGCCATAGCCGCTGGGGTCCTGTCCAGGAGCCCGCAGCAGCATGTCCATTGCACATGGCGCCCCAGCCCGTGGTGGAGGCATCCGTGGAGACCACAATGTGCCGGGAAGCTCGTTCCAGGGGGACACCCGCCCTGAGAAACTGAGGTTCGACCACGGGGTGAGGAACTGACGGCAGGTCGGAGTAACTGGTACCCGGAGCGTGCCTTGATGCCATGCCCACCTCGGGACTCGGTCGCGAAGCCAAAGCTGAAGCGGTCTCATATGAAGCAACCCGAGCGGCGTGACCGCGGCTGCAGATGCCATATGCCCCAGGAGCCTCTGAAAATGTTTCAGTGGAACCGCATTCTTGCTCCTGAGATGTCTCAGGCAAGTCAGCAGTGACTGCGCGCGCGCTCGCTCGTAAGCTGCGCGGACATGGCGACCGAGTCGATGTCCATACCGAGAAAAGAGATCCTCTGCACGGGGCAAAGTTTGCTCTTCCCCAGTTGACCCGAAGGCCCAGACGAGCTAGGTGCCGGAGCACTAGGTCCCTGTGTTCGCAAACCTGAACTCGAGAGTGAGCTAGGATGCTGCAAACCAATCCTGGGGCCGCACGCATTCGAGAACGCGTTTGGCGGAGAGCATCTTGAACGGCAGCCTGTGAAGGGAGCGGTTCAGCACGCGCAAGTCCAGGATTGGCCGTAACCCACCGGTTTTCTTGGGGACAATGAAGTAGGGGCTGTAGAAGCCGGACCTCATCTCGGCTGGAGGGACAGTCTCGATCGCACCCTTCGCCAGCAGGGTGAGAATCTCAGCTCTCATGATGGGGGCATTGCCACCGACCACAATGGAGCAGACTCCCCGGAAGCGGGGAGGAGACCGTGCGAACTGAATCGCATAGCCGAGCCTGATGGCGCGCGTGACCCAGCGGGACAGACGGGGAGCTCTAGCCAGGCTCCCAGGAACTGAACCAGCGGGGTCACGCGGGCCACAGGCGTCCCCCCGGGGGGGCAGCGAAGCTTCTTCGTGAAGGTGCGAGGAGACAGGGCTAGCCCGAAAGGGAGAACCGCGTACTGGTATGCCTGCCCCTCGAAAGCAAACCGACAGGGCTAGCCCGAAAGGGAGAACCGCGTACTAGTATGCCTGCCCCTCGAAAGCAAACCGTAGGAACGGTCTGTGTCGAGGAAGAATGGAGACATGAAAGTAGGCGTCCTTCAGGTCGATCGCTGCAAACCAATCCTGGGGCCGCACGCATTCGAGAACGCGTTTGGCGGAGAGCATCTTGAACGGCAGCCTGTGAAGGGAGCGGTTCAGCACGCGCAAGTCCAGGATTGGCCGTAACCCACCGGTTTTCTTGGGGACAATGAAGTAGGGGCTGTAGAAGCCGGACCTCATCTCGGCTGGAGGGACAGTCTCGATCGCACCCTTCGCCAGCAGGGTGAGAATCTCAGCTCTCATGATGGGGGCATTGCCACCGACCACAATGGAGCAGACTCCCCGGAAGCGGGGAGGAGACCGTGCGAACTGAATCGCATAGCCGAGCCTGATGGCGCGCGTGACCCAGCGGGACAGACGGGGAGCTCTAGCCAGGCTCCCAGGAACTGAACCAGCGGGGTCACGCGGGCCACAGGCGTCCCCCCGGGGGGGCAGCGAAGCGGAGTAACTGGCCCAGACGTGGACGGCATAGCGGCCCGGTGTGGGGGCACGGTTAGCACCCGCGCCCTGGCAGAGGGGGCCAGGGGAGGACCATGCTGGTCGTCCCGCGGGGGCCTGCTCTGCCAGGGGTCTGGCGACAGAGGGGGACAGGGGCGAAGCGGTCCGTGGACGGCACGCCGTGTCAAGCACCTCTGGGACAGAGGGGGACGAGGAGAGCACGGCTTGTGGGCGGCGCTCTGTGTCGTCCGAGAACTCTGTCTTCCCAGAGACGGGAGAGTCAGTTCTTAGGAGAATAAGGATTTTTCCCCGGCCCTCCACCGGGGAAAGGAGTGGTCCTGCTACCAACTCCTGGAAGAACTGAGTCCCATCTCTGTGGAGCCCGTCTCAGGAGCGCCGCTTAACCCGGCACGTAGCGGGGGGCGGGGCTGGAGAGGGCTGTGGCATCCGCCCGCGGCTTCCAGAGCCGGCCCGTCTCTTTAAACGGGCGGGGTAGGAGCCGCGGGGGGGGGCGCCTTCGGCAGTGGGCAGACCGAGGGATCTGAGCGGACGGCGGGCCATCGGGACAGAATCACGTCAGTCTGCACATGGGCGGTTGAGAGCTGTTGGGCGAAGTTCTCAACCGCACCGCCGAAGAGGCCGACCTGGGATATGGGAACGTCGGGCAGACGGGGCCGCGCGACATTCAGCACATCAGACAGGTTCAGCCACAGAATGGTAGGCATCACCTGACCCAGGGAGCGTACGGCCACTTTCGTCGCTCGGAGAGCAAGGTCAGTGGCGGCGCGCGACTCAGTGAAGAGCCCTGGGTCAGTCCCGCCCTCGTGCAAGTCCATGAGCATCTGGGTCGAGGACCAGCAGAATGGCCATGGCCTGCAGAGAGGCGGCTGCCAGTCCCGTGGTGCTATAGGATCTCGCCACAAATGTAGACGAAAACTATAGACCACGGGTGGGTGCTTAGGATTGCGCAGAGAAGAAGCACTCTGAGGACACATAGCATCGCAACAGAGCGTTCAGCCGGGGGAACCCCAGTGTACCCGTGACAGCGGCCCCATCGAGGGGGGAAAGGCGGATGAGATCAGCGAGCGGTCCCGAGAAAACCAGGGGGTCTTCTGGGACTTCGAGATCTCATCATGCACGTCCGGGAGGGAAGGTATTGGGGTTTGCCGTGGACGAGGGTCGGCGGCCTTACCCAAAAAACAATCGTCCCAGGAAAGCATGGCCGTCATCTCTGGATCAGGCTCAGGCACACCAGAGGGTGGCAGCTGTGACGAGTTGTCACTTCGCAGAGAATCAAACCCACCTTGTGAAGCTGCTACAAACATAGTATCATCCTCTGTAGCTTTAAATGAAACACACGGGCCACCAGAGGGTAGACTCGTGGGAATCACCTATTCACTAGCGGGCACCGCCGTTGAGGGGAGGCTGGGGTCACGGACACGGAGTCGGCGCCTTGTTCCAGACCAACACCCTCAGGTCACCCTGGCCACCAGCCGAAGATCGGGGGGTGGATGAGGGGACTCTCACTCTTGCGAGTTCACCGAGTCTCGACCTATATGACGCGATGATCATGTTCCCACAGAGAGAACATGAGTCATCCACGAGCGCTGCTCTAGTATGATCAAGCCCAAACATACTAGACAACGCTCGTGCCCATCAGAGTCCGATACCAAGCTGCCGCAACCATTCGTTTTTTTTTTTTTTTTTTTAAATGCACGGGCGAGCCGTCTTTAAAAAGACGTGCCGCGTGCGCTCTTTTAGAGAGAGAACTCACGTGTTGAAGCGCCCGGGGAAGCACGCACTCTCTGATGAACCACTGCAGAGATAAGCAGGAAGCACGCACTCGCCGGAGATCGCCGTCACACCAACACTCGAGGCACTCGTTCGTGAAGCTGATAATTCAGAGTTGGCTTGTGGAGAGAAGAATACACTTGGCTCCGAAGCGAAAACATAAACTGCTGTTGCGGACTTCCTCCTTTTATACCCACGAGGTGGGGCGGAGTTACGTCATGCAAATTCCGCAGACCCATGGCATTTCTTTGCCATTTGCTCGTTTTGTAATACTCGAAGTTGATAGGCTTTCTAAGCGAAACCCCATTCGTCGTCATCCGACGTAACTCGGAGTGACAACGAAAGGGAACTGAATATAATCCTACAAAATGCAGCGGGCTAAAGAAAACATTTTCGGACCATACCAGAAAACTGTCGTCCGTTCAAAAGTATGCTAATGTTTTAAGCACCACACTCCTTGCTCTCTCTCATCTATCTGCATGCAGTCAGAATTCATGTCAAGATTGCAATGCTGGAGTGTGTGTGTGTGTGTATGTGTGTGTGTGTGTGTGTGTGTGTGTGTGTGTGTGTCCGCGAGAGAGAGAGGCGCGGGCGCGATCGAACTGTGTGTGTGTGTGTGTGTGTGTGTGTGTGTGTGTGTGTGTGTGTGTGTGTGAGAGAGAGAGAGAGAGAGAGAGAGAGAGGCGATCGAACTGTGTGTGTGTGTGTGTGTGTGAGAGAGAGAGAGAGAGAGAGAGAGAGAGAGAGAGAGAGAGAGAGAGAGAGAGAGAGAGACGCGATGGAACTGTGTGTGTGTGTGTGTGAGAGAGAGAGAGAGAGAGAGAGGCGCGATCGAACAGTGGAAACATAAAAACATACTCCATCATTTTGTTCATAGAGGTTATCATTCAAATTGCAAAGTGTTTACTTATATTTGTGTAACTTACACTCGCAATAAAACACAATTGTGCTTTTGTCACACTCTAAACTCTTGTCAAACTGTAACCTACAACTGTCACCCAACCAAACACACACAGTTTTAAAAGCAACATATTTATCCAACCCCATTTCAAAACAGTGACGTCACTTGCACTCTCGGACTTGCACGCTCAGACACGAGCGCTTCCTCTGCAAGTGACGTCACTTGCACTCTCAGACAAGAGCGCTTTCTTTGCAAGTGACGTCACTTGCAATCGACGCCTGCTCTCTACGGAACGCGATCGGGGCCAATAGTCTTTAAACGAAACGCGTGAAATTTGACCGCGTCAACACGATCTGTTTGTCCGCGTTAACGCGTCAATTTTTTACGGATTTATTTTGAACGCGTAGACGCTCATTTTGGTCGTGTTAAGGCGTCATTTGTCGTCGCGTTACTTTAGTGCGTGTAAAGACGCACAGTTTTACCATGACGACCAATTTGAACGTGTTTCTTAACGCGCACATCCTGTACGTATTGAAGTGTAATATTTTTTTAAAAAAAGGAGACTTACCTTTATATGTACCTAAATGTTAATCCTTTAGTTTATTGTGGCATTGCTTTACATTACTGACTACTGTGCTAGAGTAAAGTAATCAGTTTACAATGTATATTAAGTAAGTGGAGTGCTAATTATCCATATTATACAATTATTATAATGTAACCTATATGGGTTATTATTTGTTTTTGTTTTTAAGTTATACTTTCCAAAAGTATTATAGGCTAACTTACTCAGCACATATTTATAACTAAATACACACACACACATCAATTTATTCACTTTCACATAGCCTAATAATGTTTTGTAATTTGGTGTTTAATTGGTTGTATAGTTTGTTTATGCTGATCTGTCTGTATTGTTTCCAGGAACATCATCTTGGCTGCTGCAGGCTGATGAGTGCTATAATAAAATTACTACATATTTAACATGTTTTGATATTCATTATACTTTTATTATGAATATGTTATTTACCCATAAACTTGTCTTTAGGAATCCTTAAGTTATAGTGGCAAGAATAACTTTGTTAAACCTTTAGGGGCGGTTTCCCAGACAGGGTTTATATTAAGACAGGAGTAGGCCTTAATCTACTTAATCATGTTTTAAAAACACAGATTAAGTACAGATTACTAACAAACAGATTTCACTCATGTACCGAATCTTCAGACCTAGCCTGCAAAAATACAAGGACAGTGGTTTTGCACTCAGTTTGCATTTGAAAAACAAATTTTTTGCAAAACTCTAAACACATTTCTCTACATTACACACATCATTCAAAACTAACAGCTCTTGTGTTTCATTTGGGAAACACTGCCATTTAAATCGCACATTAATTTACTGATGACCTAGCCAATAATCATGTGGGAAAACACTTGTACATAAATTGATCACTTAGAAATCAAAACTCAGTTTTGAGAAAGAAAGAAATTATTTTTACTATTATTATATATTAAATTATTTTTTATTATTTTCAAGACATTTTGGACAATTTCATGCTCCCAACTTTGTGGGAACAGTTTGTAGATGAAAAACATCAAGATGATGCAATTTTTTTCTTTTTATTGTAGCCTAAATGTCAATTTACAGTGTGCAAAACAGACAAATACAAGGTACAAATAGACAATATACAACATATATAAAAACACATTGGCACATTATTCACGTGTAGTTCGACAGTTTACCTTTAATTTCATAACATCAACTACATGTTCAAGATACATTTGCATGTCATTCATTACAGTAAAGATGAAGCAAAAGGGTTCCAGAGCATCGATTCTGTCCTGTGGAAACTCAGCCTTCTCTAATCTCTCAATGGCTTCCGCAACGTCTTGTTCCTCCATACACACTACTTTGGGCAACTAATATATATATATATATATATATATATATATATATATATATATATATATATATATATATATATATATACAGAAACGATTTTTAACGACATTGGAATTGTTCTCAATCCGAGACACACTATGCGCCGTCGATTGCAAGTGACGTCACTTGCAGCGGAAGCGCTCGTGTCTGAGCGTGCAAGTGTGCAAGGGTGTTTCTCAAAACCAAGAATGCAAAGAACGGACTTGTGTTCTTGGGGAGAACGCTCTTGCTAGTTGTTCTTGGAAGAATGAACTTGCAAGGTGACGAGCACACAGAACGCTGCTGACAGTTTGAGACGATGTGTTCTTGCGGGTATAGAGGGAATGCGCATGACATCACAGTAAGCGGAAGTCGCTGCTGTTCCGCTCACTGAGTGGCAGAACGACTGAGCGGCAGCATTGGTTTTCAGTGTGAATGCTGCGGAAAAACACACAGAACGCGTCTAAAACGGGAAAGAGCTTTGAGACTGACTGTACTACTAGATTTGACAAGAAATATTAGGTATATTTTTACAGACTACCTAAACAGAGAAGCAAATAGATCGTTGCAATTCATAGAAACAACTGGACTCCAGGCAGCGAAAGGTGGATTTGCAGTTATCATTTTTGTGTCAAAAACATTTTACGAACGTTAGTTTGATTATGTTCATCCTCTGTTATTATGGGACATTGTGTCAATGTTTTATAAAAGATCATTCTACAAACTTTTACCTCAACAACATCCTGAAAATGTTACATATAAAATGTTCTTGCTTTGTTAACACGTCACATTACAAGAACGTTTTATAAAAAACACTCCGTCATCTCAGGCCTCAATGATATCCTTAAAACATTTTGCGAACGTTGATATGATAATGTTTGCAATCATTTTTGTGTCAATATGCTGAATTTAGTGGTAAAATCATTCTCTATATATTGTATTGTTATATATTGCAGTGACAACTCATCAATCAAATATTTACCACTGTATATTCTGTATAATTTGACATCTTTAAATAAACACTGACAAAAAACTATACAAGTTTTAAGTCTAGACGATATGATGATATATATAACATTGATATAAGTGATCACCTGGATTTAGACCTGCCTATATTGTATTTATATAAAGCGTTCACAGGCAAATTTGCTGTATGTATTTCCCCGGTGTCGAAATCAGGCACATATAAATGTCAGGAAACACGATTTCTGGCTGCATGTCAATATCCATGGATCACTGGATCTTTAGTAAGTTGTAAGGAACACTATATTGAGTCCAATCTTTAGTTTAAACTGATAATCGTTTGTTTTACTTGCGTTTTCGCAGTTTCCCCTATTAAATCCAGTCACGCAGCTGCTCTTCTGCCACTCAGTCCGGCTGAGGGGGCGTGTTCCGGCGGGAAAGTGACGTTAATGCATTCCCTCTATTGCGCAATACCCTCATACAGAACTCAAAGATTTACGACTCGCCATACATTTTCGTAAAAATGCCAATATTTGAAATCTTCACAGTTGATTTCTCGCATCAAATGTTCTCAGAAGTGAATTGAGTGATGAAATAGCATACGAAATAGTATATTTTAGGCAACAATCAAACGAAATATGCTACAACTCTGCCTCTTTTCGTCAACAATAAAACGAAATATTTTAGAAAACACCTCTCTGCCTCTTTTCATAAAAAAAAAAATCTTAAACATATTAGCCTAAATGGCCACACAATTGTGGTTCAGGCAACGTGTACATTAATTATCTTCACTGCATATTTATAACAACATGATATTAAAACACAACCCTGCTTCTTTTTTATTTTATTTTAAAAATATGAAACATTCTTGATTTTTATTGCCATTTGTCAAAGAGAGACAGGGTTGTGTCATTTTATTTTACATATAGTGAAGAGAATGTTAAAATAGCACTAGCCGAGGAAAAGCTGTTCCAGTCGGGGTTAATGAGCGTTGAACACCCGGTGATCACCTGGATCTTACAACTCCGAAAGCGTCAGATAATTTTTTCAAATAGGCGCTATCTTTATAAACAAACCACAGATTTGAGCTTTAAACAACTACATTCTCGCCTGAAACACTCTTAAAATTGCATTTCATGACACAATAAAAGTAGTATTTTGATATTACGCGGGTTTTCTCCTCTGGTATTGACGCTTGCTGGTTGGTGCGAGATGCATTCTGGGATACATGGCTGTCTCAAGTCCGCACAAGTCACCTCTCGATGCATCCTCGGTAAAAGGGGCGGATCAAGAACACATCCGGGGATTTGAACGGGACTGCTAGATGTGAACTTTGAATTGGGACAGTACTTGGGCAGCGACTGATGACGTTTCACAAGTCCACAAGAACACAAGTACAGACAAGAACGCATATTGAGAAACGGCCCAAGTCTGCAGCCAGACCCTTCTCGACTGAGTGGCAGAAGAGCTGCTGCGTGACTGGATTTAATAGGGGAAACTGCGAAAACGCAAGTAAAACAAACGATTATCAGTTTAAACTAAAGATTGGACTCAATATAGTGTTCCTTACAACTTACTAAAGATCCAGTGATCCATGGATATTAACATGCAGCCAGGAATCGTGTTTCCTGACATTTATGTGTGCCTGATTTCGATTTTTACAATGGTAAATATTTGATTGATGAGTTGTCACTGCAATATATAACAATACAATATATAGAGAATGATTTTACCACTAAATTCAGCATATTGACACGAAAATGATAACTGCAAATCCACCTTTCGCTGCCTGGAGTCCAGTTGTTTCTATGAATTGCAGCGATCTATTTGCTTCTCTGTTCTGTAGCTTTAGGTAGTCTGTAAAAATATACCTCATATTTCTTGTCAAATCTAGTTGTACAGTCAGTCTCAAAGCTCTTTCCCTTTTTAGACGCGTTTTGTGTGTTCCCTTTCGAGAGGTCTCTCCTATTGCGTAAGTAGCTTACGCTATGGGAAAACTCCTTTTCTCGAGAATATTGAAGTCTTTATGTAAAACGCATTGCAGCTGCACAGCTGACAGCAATGAACGAAGGAGCTCGGTCATTGGCTGTGCTGCGGCAACTTGCTCGAACCAATGACGGGGCGACTCAGAATGCGCGACCAGTGAGCGCGCTTCGCGCCCGCGCGCGTCAGAGCCCGCCAAGATGGGCGTGGCCAAGCTATATATTGGGCGCCCCGTCATGAGAGTTCTTTAGATTTAATCTTCTTCAGCGAACACCTTCTTCGCTGGATCCTCCGGATTATTGAAAGCCTTCGCCGCCGTGGAAAAGCATACCAGCGGGATTGCTACGAGGACGTCACCACCTTCAGCCGCCTTCGAACACCATCCTACTGAGCCATCCGGCGCGCCACACACACAAGTATTTTACATCTGTTCGCCCCGCGACATTTGTAAAAGAGCAATTTTTCTGAGGCGTTGTTTCAAATGCCTTCCTGCGCGTCGTGCAGAGACCTTCTCCCGGACGGGGATCGTCACATCATCTGCGCTCGCTGCCTGGGCCGGAACCATGCAGAAGCTGCTTTGACCAAGGGCGGATGCCCGGAATGTGACGACCTGGGTCTCTCCACACTGCGGGCTCGCTTCGCCGCTTTCGCCGCGAGCGAGCCCATCGCCGCCACCCCTCTGTTTGAGCCGCGCTTTAAAAAAAAATTAAAAAAAAAGCGCCGCTCACAGAGGCTTCCTGAACCTGAGCTCAGTGACGTCACGCCGAGCCAGTCTCCACGTGCTTCACCGCCGCTCTTGCCTTCCCCACCGCCGGTTCAGTTCACTCAGCCGGACCCACACCCCTCTAGCAGAGCGGTGGGCCTTGTGACTTTCGGCGGGTCCGAGGACGACGGGGGAGTGGATGACAGCCTGTCCATCGACGCTGCATCTGACGACTGGCCGGGCTCCACTTTCGACCCCGCCCCGTCGACGCTAGCTAGCACGAGTGCGGGCTCCACCATGGATACGGAGATTATCCGCATCCTCTCGAAGGCCGTGGAGGACCTCGGGCTCGATTGGTGTTCTCCGCCAAGTCATGGAAAGCCCCCCACTCTGCGCGCCTAAAGCCTTCTTTTTCTTCTTCGCTCTCCTCAGTGGACGGCGCGAAGGAAAGAGGCTACGAGGGAACGCCGCCCCTCGAGGAGGCCGTGGCCAATCATCTCTGCCCGCCCTCCACCACCGGATGGAAAGCCAAAGCTTCCCACCCCTCGAAGCCCTGCCGCACTACCTCTGCTCCGCAGCGGGCTAGAACAGCTCCCACCGCCTCTCAGCCCGCGCCTCAGGCTGACGCTCGACGCCGCTCGCGCTCTCAAAAGCCGTCCTAGCCACAGAAATGAGAAGAGAGAGTGCGTGTCTCGCAAAAGCCGGACCACTCTCTCTGCAAAAGCTCAAACATTACCCAGTCCCCTTACAGGCGGCTGGATATGTCCATACAGCAGTCAATGGGCCAGTCACAGAGCTCGCTCATCTGCAAACAAACGCCGTTTTTACGGCGACGCACAGAAAACACATAAAATAGTCTTTTTCTGCCTGCGTCACTAAGGGTTAACATGTCCACAAAGTGTGCATTCCCAGATACTGTCAAAACAGTGCCAAATTCATTCCCAGCTCAGGCTGCGCTTCCCATGAATGTAGATCACGTGCCTACGGTCATGTACGCACCACTACACACAAGCACTGTTCACACAGTTATAAATTCATCCCCAGTAAAAGCGGGAAACATTATAAAGGTGACGCGTGTGCCTACCACTGTTTATGCACCCCCACTTATAAACACTGCCCTTACAGTGTCAAACACAACCTAAGCTCAGGCTGCGAGTTTTACAAACACAGCGCGCGCTGTTGTAATCACACACGCGCCCATTCACTCAGCTGCTCAGCACGCGCCCGCGCCTCTGAGAGCTACGAGCTCAGGCGATTCGCTGCCCAGGTCCCTACGTCACAGCGGCCCGCCCCTAGCCTGTATTCAGCCCATATCTGTACACGCAGCGGCATGGGAAAACATTCCAGATATGCCGAAATGGGTATTGAATATAGTAAAGCACGGATACTCGCTCCAGTTCGCTCGCAGACCACCACGTTTTACGACTGTGGTCGAGACGAAAGTGAGAAAGGAGTGTTCACATGTTCTACGCACCGAGGTGCGCAAACTAATAGAAAAGGGCGCTGTGGAAACTGTTTTCCCCCTCTCTGAGCGGGACAGGTTTTTACAGCCGCTATTTTCTCGTCCCGAAAAAGGATGGCGGTCTCCGCCCCATCCTAGATCTCAGACACGTGAACAAAGCACTAATGATTCGCTCGTTCAGAATGTTAACAACCAAGCATATCCTCGCGCAAGTACGCCCAGGAGATTGGTTTCTCTCAGTGGATCTGAAAGATGCTTACTTTCACATTCCAATAACGCCTCATCACAGGCCGTTTCTGAGATTCGCTTTCGAGGGACAGTCATACCAGTACACAGTACTTCCGTTCGGCCTGTCCCTGGCTCCTCGTACATTCACGAAATGTATGGATGCAGCACTTTCCCCCCTAAGATGAAGGGGAGTGCGAATACTGAATTATCTCGACAATTGGCTGGTTCTAGCACAATCAGAGAGTCAGTTAATAACACACAGATCTTGGATTATCAGCCATTTAGAATGCCTGGGTCTAAGAATCAATTTTGCAAAAAAGCATACTATCTCCCAGCCAGAGAATTTCTTTCCTGGAAATAGTTCTAGACTCTATGCAAATGACAGCGCGTGTCTCATCAGAGCGCGCGCTTACCATCCGGCGCCTTGCAACATCATTCAGGGCGGGCGCGCGCGCCCCCGTCAAACGGTTTCAGAGGATGCTCGGTCTCATGGCCTCAGCATCGGCCATACTCCAGCTAGGATTGTTGCATATGCGCCCTCTCCAACGCTGGCTCAAAGAGCCGCGTCCCTACTCACGCGTGGCGTTCGGGCCACTTTTTAATCAGAGCGAACCACGGCTGTATAAAAGCCCTGACGCACTGGAAAGCCGCCGAATGGTACCAGTCAGGCGTGAGTCTGGGTGTGAACACAAGGAGAAAGATGATAACGACAGATGCCTCCAAAATAGGTTGGCGGGCCCTTTACGAGCGCCTACACATAAACTGTCTGGAAATGAAAGCGGTCGCTTTGGCTCTCAGAGCCCTGCTCCCACATCTAAAAAACGAACACGTCCTGGTCCGAACGGACAACATGACGGTAGTGTCGTACATAAATCGCCAGGGTGGACTCAGGTCGAGCTCCATGCATTCAATGGCCAGGAGACTCATTTTATGGTCCCAGCACAACTTGCGCTCGCTGAGAGCAGCGCATGTGCCAGGCGCCCTGAACCAGGGGGCAGACATGCTATCCAGAGACAAGATTCTCCCAGGAGAATGGGCTCTCAACCCGCTGACGATTCAGTGGTTATGGAAAACCTTTGGCAAAGCGGAGATCGACCTCTTCGCCTCCAAGGAGAACGCGCACTGCTCTTTTTTCAGTATATATGCCGGCGTTTTGCATGGTGTTCCCATAGCGTAAGCTACTTACGCAATAGGAGAGACCTCTCGAAAGGGAACGACTCGGTTACTAACGTAACCTCGGTTCCCTGAGAGGAGGGAACGAGTATTGCGTAAGCTGCCGTGCTTGTGCTTGGTTAGTTCGCTTCAGTCGTTTTAACCTAAAGAACTCTCATGACGGGTCGCCCAATATATAGCTTGGCCACGCCCATCTTGGCGGGCTCTGACGCGCACGGGCGCGAAGCGCGCTCATTGGTCGCGCATTCTGAGTCGCCCCGTCATTGGTTCGAGCAAGTTACCGCAGCACAGCCAATGACCGAGCTCCTTCGTTCATTGCTGTCAGCTGTGCAGCTGCAATGCGTTTTACATAAAGACTTTAATATTCTCGAGAAAAGGAGTTTTCCCATAGCGTAAGCTACTTACGCAATACTCGTTCCCTCCTCTCAGGGAACCGAGGTTACGTTAGTAACCGAGTCGTTTTCCGCAGCATTCACGCTGAAAACCAGTGCTGCCGCTCAGTCTTTTTGCCACTTGTGGGCGTAACCGCAGTCACTCCGGCCAACGGTGACGTCACGTGCATTCCCTCTATTTGTGCTGCATGCAGTATACTAGGGTTTCCCTCAATACGTCAGGATTCCCCTGCTGGACGTAATGAAACGCTTAACGTAGCTTAATGGACTAATACAGTGATATAGAAGACCAAATTCGCAGGTTATGAACTTAACGCGCAAAGTTTAAAGCTGAGCGTTTCTCAGTGATACTGGCATAAGTTGGCTTGACATTGGACATTCGCACATTTAGGGACTGTCTCTAAAGTTACATACGACATTGGTATACACGTTTCTAACTTCAATAGCATTTCAAGAGAATGACTTGCAGTCATAAAACCAACTGTAAAGTGTTCCTGTAGGTGTCAGGCATAATGCGCAATTTATTCAAATAAGTTGAAGTTTGCTATTGAAGTTAGAAACGTTTAGGCCTATAGGACTACCAATGTTACTTTAGAGACGGTCCCTAAATGTCCGAATGTCAAGCCAATTTTACATTTAGTTATTTAGCAGACGCTTTTATCCAAAGGGACTTAAGTTAGCCTACAGTTAAATTAACAATAGGACAACAATATGAAAGTGATATGACCCTTCCCAGATTAATCATGTATGTAGGAATATTAACATGTATGTAGGCATGAGTTTGGTCTTTTATATCACTGTATTAGTCCATTAAGCTACGTTAAGCGTTTTGTCCTGATGGAAGGGGAATCCTTGAGTATGATGAGGTACTGAGGGAAACCGATTATAATCCCGTTCATGGTAGAAAAAGTTGATAACATGTAAGGCTACACAGGGAAAGTAACAATGAAGTTAATGAATGAAACATAAAAACAGCTTTTGTGTCTTTATCATCTTTTCTGCATATATACTGACCCAGATAATCCTCACAAAAAACTTAATGCATACTCAATTGTTGTAAATTAGTTTTTATGAATGAATGGCTTGCTCTAACTGTTGCTCTGGTCTTCGTCAACAACACGCGCTTGCCCCCCCTGCTGGTGAGGTCGACTAACAGCAGATGGAGATTATGCTCGGTAATCTACTGCTTTTCCTGCAGTTCCTGGACGTCAACGTTGAATTTACTGTCTAATTTGAACTACTGAATTTGTGGAAGTGAATTTGCAAAGCGAAATAAAATGGACCGAAAACCGCCTGTTTAATATTATAGGTTGTATTTTTAATCAGTTTGAATATTTTGGAAGTGAAATATGAAAGGTGAATATGGATTATTGAAATTTTACTAATGAAAATGTGTTTGAAATGTTTTGAATTGAAATATTCACAGCTTAAATATTCAACCATGCTAAATGTCAGACCATAAAAATGCAAACCCTAAAAATACAATGCATTAAAATACATGCAGGGTTAATGCAATGCATATTTTTTTCAAGTAGTACAATTCAACAGGCTTTTTGTTTCAAAAACATTTGGCATTATTTTACTTCCATATCTTTCTAAACTGTAAAAGTGCTGATTTGAAATGGACCTCTGTAAACTGTTTGCACACCGCTCACTGAAACAAAACTTTTTATATTACATCATAAGGTGATAAATGAGAGGGGAGATTTAGGTAAAACATTCAGCTATGAACGTGGTTTATTAATATGATAACTCAGGGTTCTAAAAGACCCCTCCACTTCTGATCACTGTTTATTTTGGGGTAATGACTGTACATTTCTCCTCATAAATGACTGCTGTATGATGACAATGTGGATCATCCCAGTGAATTGTTTGGTCTGCTAGAGAAATCTCTCCACCTTCTCAATGGACACTCCATTGTAAGTACACTCTGAACATTAATGATGATCTAAAAGAAAAGTTAAACATTAATGCATATAAATGTGTATATAACAAGTACTATTTATTTTTTTCCAAGATGTTACCCCAATTTTCAACCTGACATGAAAAACATAATGTCTGTGATGCATGATCTTAAGGAAAATAACATTTCAGACAACACCCTTCTCTCCAACTTGGACTTTGCTGAGAGATTCCTTCGAGACCACCCTCTAAAAAAGAACTCAACATTGTTGGTTAAAGGAAACTACTCTTGTGTACAAATTGGTCAGAGTAAAGAGATGATTTTTACTGTAACATCAGAAAACAACCAAGCCTGTGTCAATGTCTGTATCCACAACATATATTGCAAAAAAGTCACAAAGGGTTTCATTAGGGCCTGTCACTTTTTTAACCACTCTTGCCAAGATGAGTTTAACTCCTGTTTTACACAGGCTCAAAAAACTGTTAATGAGGGTCTGTCAAGACTACACATTAAATGCAACAGGTTCTCAGTCACCTACACCGTAGAATCTGTCGATCTAGGCACAACTGTTGAAACGAAGTGTCATTTAAAGCTTGAGAGCCTCAATGCTGAGGGTTTTCTGAACAATAAAATCTGGCTGCAGAAAGAGAAGCCCACATGTCACGGTTTGATAGCATGTCTAGACTATCTCATAAAGCAATACCTTACCACAAACATTTATCTAGGATACTGCTATAGATTTGTCATACATGCAGACAAAGAAATAATCAAAATCACTTCAGGTGAGAATGTTACCAGAGAGTATGTATTGCTACATGATGATGATGGGGTCTCAATGTTTCCTCCAACACTGGAATAGAAGATATGACAGCACTCCAGAATACTGCAACATACTGTATTTTGTTTAAAAGACTTGATTTAAGTAATTCATTATATCCACATAATCGCATACAGTATATTTAGGACGCATACAGTATATATATATATATATATATATATATATATATATATATATATATATATATATATATAAGTTAGTTGAAAATATAGCCCTCAAGTAATATATCATACAATGCCATTACGTCTCGAGTCAGTAGTATATGCAATGCCTATCTTTTGTTTTGTGCTTCTTTTTTTTATTTGTGACAAGCTAATTTTTAATAGATTTACATTTGCATGTTTTCCTACTTCATCTGTGTTTACTGACAGAAAAATGAAGTAGATTCTATTATTTTGTACTCAGATTATTAACAATCATTAATATCATAATAATAGACAATGTGTAAATAAACAGATTGATTCTTTGAATTTCTTTATCCTGCATGTAGTTTGCCTTCAATTGTATTTAGTGATTTACTGTATACAGCAATGTACAACAAAAAATACAGAATTATCGTTGCAGGAGTTGTGATGAATTTAAAGCATAATAAAACATTATAAAATAATTGAGTATGTGTATGCTTGAATGATTAATTGTGTGGATGAATAAATGCTCCCTATCTTTCAGCACTAAAACACATCTCAATTCTCAGTTAAAAATACCAGTTGAGTTTTGAATTATTTACCTGACTTCCGTCAGCTTCTCTTTCATCTCTAGTATTGCTGTTAAAAGAAAGAGTGAAACATCCAGTAAGACACAAAACATTATATTCAGTTTCTTATTACGCGCATATGATAAATCACACCACACCAGTCTGTGGGGGGAAAAAAGAACATTTACATGCCACATCTGCTAACACAAGATTGCCTTTCAGAGCATGAAAAACACACTACCTCTCCTTAACCACAAGACTTAGACTTGCTCCAGAAGGAATGACATCAATCTGTTTCATAAGGTTTGTGAATACAATATAATTGTTTGTTTCTAGTTTTTCTCTCTCACACATAATTACAGCAGTAGATTGTACAGTTACACGAGGCCTTGTATTGAAGATTGAGTTGCACTAACTTTTAAAATGTTTAGGGTAAAACTTTTTTACAGTCTATGGTTAAAACATGCTTTTTCTTTTCTTTGTGTAGCTCTGATAGTAACATGACGCCCCCTGCTGTCATGGAAGAATACTGCAATAAAACATTTTCTCTCAAATAAGACCACAATAATCCCCCAAATACATTCCATATCTTAATGTCCCCAAACCATACAATCAAAGATTTCAATATATTACGTCATAACCCATACTTTTAAATGTCGACAGTCTTATATGGTAGCCTATAAGAGAAACATTTGAGTCAAACAAGATTACTGAGAAAAAAAGTTTTGAGAGAATTCAATTATGTTTTAAATTTTCCTTGTTGGGGGAATCGATTAGATACAAATGATGTAGCCTAGTTATAGAGAAAGAGAGATCTGATTTATTACAAATCATAACTTCACTGTGTTTGTCTGAGGCCAGGCAGATATATGAGTTTTTTTCAGCTGGCGTGTGTCCATAGAAATCATTAAAGCTTTCACATGTCAAAGGATTTTATAACAGGTCCTCTGAGGACAAATAGTTAGTTTGTGTGTGTGTGTGTGTGTGTGTGTGTGTGTGTGTGTGTGTGTGTGTGTGTGTGTGTGTGTGTGTGTGTGTGTGTGTGTGTGTGTGTGTGTGTGTGTGTGTGTGTGTGTGTGTGTGTTTAACAGACGTAAGTGAAAACAGGCTGGCTGTCCGCTGGAGCTCAGTTAAAGCTGTGGAAGAGACATCTTCAGTCAATTACACATGCTTTTGTATAGCATTTGATCGATATACCATGTTTGTGCAGTCATCAACTGCAGGAAACCCATTTGTGAGATTGTGTGCATTTGCTTTTATTTTTTCCCCTCTCACAGACATTGTGTTGTAGCACTGACCGAATCTGTTTCAGAATGAGAGTTTGAAACTCTGAAACTGTCCACGGGCCACCAACCTATTTAAAACAACACTATGTAACTGTAATGTTGATTAATAAGACAGTGAAAACAATTTTTTTTTTTATTTTTCAAAACAATCCCCAAACACACTTTGGTAAACCTTTGACCCTTATGTCCAAATTTACAGTACACATAAAAGAATAGGCAAAAACTACCTGGATGACCTACTTCTTCTGGAGAGATTCTGAAGTGTGCATATGATGAACACTTTACTATCCCATGAGGCCACTGGAAAGGATTTATGAATGTGAAGCGGGTAGGTCACATGATAATGACAACATGGCGAATGTAGTACGTCCAGATTACATTCTACTACTACATTCATACTATATAGAACATAATTTTTTAGTGGTAGTGGAGTAATTACTTGTTCGAAATAAGTACCTAGCAAGAGAGTATGTGATAAAGGGACGCAGCCCAACTGTGCCACAAATGACACACTATACACTATGCACTTTTACTATTTGCTTTGCACTATTTATGAATTTTATAAGTTTATTTTATCATCCAGCAACAGAGTCTGATTGTATTCCACTACATAATTAAAGCTGTGACAGTTTAGTGCATGAAGGGTCCAACATTCCACACTTCCTCTGCGTCCGAAAGCGCATACTGTACAGGCCAAGGGTGTCCAAACTCGGTCCTGGAGGGCCACTGTCCAGAAGAGTTTAGCTCCAACTTGCCTCAACACCCCTGCCTGTAAGTTTAATATGCCTAGTAAGACCTTGATGAGCTGGTTCAGGTGTTTTTAATTGGAGTAGCTCTGCAGAACGGTGGCCCTCCAGGAGCAGGATTGGACACCCCTGGGACAGAGGTTCAACATTTGGTTTGAAACATCAACGTTCTCATTGCATGTGACCTACAGCGTCAGTTGTGCTACTTCACTTCCATTCACAAATCCTCTCCCGTGGCCTCATGGGATAGTAAAGTATCCATCGAATGGACACTTCTGAATCTGGCCGGAAGTATTTGTTCATCAGGTACTTTTCACTTACTGTTTTATGAATACTATGAATTCGGACATACTACTCAACTCACGTTACTACTATAAGTTGGCAAATTCGGAAACAGCATTCGCATAATTTTTTAATTTTCAGTCCGCACACAATAATTGCACTATTTATACTACAAAATGGCATAAGGAGGGCCACTGTCCTGCAGAGTTTAGCTCCAACTCCAATTAAACACAATTAAACCAAACTAGCTAGCTGTTCCAGTGCTGTTGGACTGTTATATCAGCTCTATTGGAAATGTTTTATATGATCAGCTAATGTGCAGAAGTCCACAGTTCAGTTCAGAACATCCACCCGTCAAACACAAACAATCCTGCTGAGGAAAGCTGGTCATTATTGTGAACAATCAGCCTCACTGGACATGTTTATGAGAACAAAACATTAAATAGAAAAACAGTCCTTTTCTTGCCTCCATAAAACTGGTCTGTGTTTGATTGAAGTGCAACAGTCCATAGAGACTGAGAACAGCCCTCTCCATAGCAACAAAAGCAAGAATCATGGGATTTTCCCACTAATTCAATGAGGGCCATTCACCCGACCTGGATGACAGACACAGATACAAAATGGTGTGTATAAAGTTACCAAGAATAAAGGCATTCGCCATGAGTAAGTGTTTTCCCACAGAAATGTGGAGGGGACCTTCTGAGGTTTTGTGTGTCTCGCACGGCACATAAAGAGCTCATACAGCCTCCTGAGCGATGAAGTAAGTCCTTTGGCAAGGCCATTAGTAATTGAAAACAGTTCTTGTTCTGTGTTTTGTTTGACGAACACATACATTTGTACACACTCTTGACTAATTTGTAAATGTACTGTTTATATACAGTAGGGTTAGGTTTAGTGGTGTAGAGAATGGAAAAATACCTAAAATAAAAGTAATTTTCAATGTTGATAAACAGATATAGTTATTGAGCAGCAATCAGCATATTATTATGATTTATGAAGGATCATGTGACACTGAAGACTGAATGATTGCTACAAATTCAGCTTCGTCATCACAGGAATACATTTTGACAAGAACAGTTAGACTGTAATAATATATCCCAATACATATTTCAATATACTACTCTTTTTTACAGTATTTTTCAACAAAAGAGACTTTTTTCAAAAACTTCCAGACCCCAAACTTCTCAACAGTATTATCCTAAATAAAAACACACATTGATGTCTGTAGGCTAAATGTTGTTGAAAAACTTTTTTTTTTATTTGTCACAGACATTAACAGTTTCCTCAAGACAATGTGACATGACAGGAAAGAACACGAGAAACACAGCTTAGCACAAAGGCACAGCTCTCACACTAGGGGTTGTAGTACCAGATCTTCAGCTTCCTACACTATATGCCACTGTTAATGTAACACGGGAAACTCATAGTTTAGGGAACACATGAGAACGTTTTAACTTGTTAATGCCCTAGATATATCCATAGATAAAACTAAATAGAAATCTCTAGCAATAATAGTGAGTAATAGTTTCAACATTAAGTTATTAATGTGTAATGTAGGTAGTAATGTGGGTCGCTCTATCAATATGCTGACCACTCTCAATTGATGTATAATATGTTTCACAAATTTAAAATAACAGCCACTTTAGACATTTCACACCATTTACACACAAATATATGGGAAATGTAGAGACCTGAACAAAGAAGACATTTAGACATACCTAAGACATAATTATAAAAACAGCAGTACTAATAAAACAACATTTTCTGAAAGCTACAGGTAAATTATGTCATTTGTGCAAGAAAAATCTTTGTATTTCAACACAATACAATCTTATATAGAATAGAATATATATTCTCTTCTCTGTGCGTATTTTTAACCTGTAAGAGCACAACTCATAATTGCTCTATTAATTCAGTTTTACATTTCCCTTGTCAATAATTATCATTAATTAGCCTTTTCCTTTTTGATGTCCAGCATGTATCATCTACTCATTAGAAGCAGAAGCATCCCATCTGTTTTGATTGCTCACCACTGTTTCTTTGTAATGGAAGTCAATCCATAATTCCACTGATATCTCCCTATTCATCCGAAAACACAAGTATGGCTTTTTAAATAACTAGGTCTAAGGCACACAGAAGCTCCTCCCCCTGTAACAAGTGCTGCCGTCCAGTCACAGGCACATTTACCTCACAGTCGTAACGGGTAAGCTGGGGGAGGGACATAGTTATGGCTCCACCCTCTGACGATCTGCTCAACAATCTACTCGCAACATCTGAGAAAAAAAAAACAGATAGAGAAAGAGCAATAATACATGAAAAACAACTGGTCTCCATATTCGCAAGGATTTCACACACTGACATGTTGTCTCCATGGTGACATACCAGATGGCAGCAACAGTATCGTGGCATGTCGAATCCCTTCTGATGATGAAGCATCTGATTTTCTGGCCTTTTTCTCTGGAAAATCAGTCACCAACTGCAACACAGACCCCTGGGAGAAAACACACATAACACAGTCACTCGTAAACTCTTCTTATATGAATAAAAATAACCATGAATTATAGATACGTAACTGTAATTATTTGTCTGAAAGTCTTTTGTAAACACCCTAAAGAGGTTTATTGCTAAAATTTTGCTATAATCCCCAGCTGATTGCACATTATAAAAATGTATTTTTTATAATATTATTAATAATAATTTTTGACAATTCCATGAAGTGATTGACCACTCAGAATCAAGCATTCCAGAGAGATATGCAATAATACACATTAAGGCTCTCAACATACCAGTCTTATTGCTTCAGACAGAGGTATGGTCTCAAGTTTCCTCTTGAGCAGCTTCGGGTTGGTCTGACATTTAGAAGAAATATCACCATCTTGAATAATTTCTCTAGAGAGTTACAGAAGGAAACAGGAAGAGAGAAAGAACGGCAACAAAAAAATAGATTGTTCTTGAATAACTGTATTGAGTTTATTTGCAGCACAGATCTGATCAACAAAGCATGTCTCTCTGAGGATGCGGTCTCACCTGCTGTTGTCCTGCTCTGTGGTTCTAGTGTTCTGCTGAACGGTGTCACAGGACATCAAGTCTGCAGGGGCTGCTGGGAGAGCAGGGGCAGTTTGCGTGCAGCTGGAGGGGGTCAGTTCAAACTCTGAACCTGGGCTGGAACACATCGACTCGGCTGAAGAAACAGTCCGTAGCTGGAAATCATCATCCATGGGAATGTATGGAGCTAACATCTCCAGATCCAAACCAACTCCCTATAATAATCATAACCATCAGCACATTAAAACACATACCCCCAGTTTCACAGTCAAGGCCTAAGCCTAGTCCTGGACTAAAATGCATGTTTAAGCTGTTTTAACTGACAGCAACTTGCATTGGCATATCTTAAAACATGTCAGTGCCATTGTTTTGTCTCAAGATGCACACCAGTAATGTTGTTTTCTAAGGCATGTTTATAAAAGATACTTAAATGCCCTAATTGAACTAAGGCCTAATCCTGGCTCGCACTAATGGTACATTACATTTTTTATGTTGTGTTGCTTGATATGGCCATCGTCTGTGTGGATGCAGTACATCATCAACAGATCTACTGTACCTGTGTATTAAAGGGTGTCTTGGACTCCATATCCATGGAAAATAGTTTCTCCACGTCATCCGGTTTTAGCTGGTCACTTAATTCTGAATCCACGGGGAGATCAACCTGAACATAAACAAACAACCAATTCATGTCACATGTCACAAATATATTATTTTCTTGAAGAGTAAACTAGAAAAAGACATGTAAAGGATTAAAAGTGTGAAAGGTATGAGAGGTACTGTAAAACAGTGACTAGACTTCACCTGGGATCTGGAAGAAGCCAAAGATTGTGGGAAGGGGAAGTCATCAGGTTGTAGATGGGCTGTGGAGGCATCATCCTCATTTAGGGAGGAACAGGGAGGACAGAGGGGTGAGAGGGGTAGCAGTACACTTGAACAGGGTAACATCACATCGTTGTAGAGAGGAATTTCTGTCAGAACAGAGATCACAGAGTCTGCAAGAAATGAACATAAGGACTTTAAAAAACAACAACATACTTTCTATAAATAAATGGTCAAAATATAAATAGAATTCATGTATAAATATGAATATTTAGTTTAATTTTAACGTGATGTGATTAATAGGATTATATATATTATAGAGTCAAACGATGTCATATATAAAGATGTATAGTATAAAATTGTTTCATCAAAACCAATTTTTTTCTCTAGATGTCCAACATCATGGATGCAGCCAGCTTTATTAATGATGAAGTTTTGTGAGGTAACAGCAATGCAGCATATGATTGTTTGAATTAAATTATTCCATACTTCAGGACATATACTTAAAGTTAAAAAGTAGCAGATTATTTAAAAGTAGTAGGCACTAGGCATTATACAATATATACTGCACAATATGATAGTATTTCATTCAAACATAGCCAATTTGATGCTATCAGATCTACAGTATTTTCAGAGATCACAACATCAACCAAATGAAAGATACACAGAATTTACTGCACAGTAAATTGTGTGAATGACCATGAAACTTCTAGAATGGATGGTCTCATGTCAGAACAACTAAAACCTTTGATTTAGATGAGTCAGTAGCTGTTTCCATCCACTTATTTTTATGCAAATTTTGGGATATTGCATCAAAAAAGTTTGATGGAAAGGCCAAAAAGTGCATGAATAAAAAAAAAGTATGATAATGTTTTTATATAAGATAAGAAGATATGTGCATAAACTGCAATCGAAACACATTTACCGTATAAATCCCTCAATAAGCAACAAAAAAACTCTTGTGACTTTACCTCAACAGAGGATGTAATTGGATAACTGGACTAATCATAAGACCAATGTCATTGCACAGCATCTCAAATGTTGGTTTGGTTATTCTGTCATCAAAATGATTTGGTATAATTTCCTCCTAGAACTGTCTCACACAACTGCATTCCCAAACACCAGGAATCTGCCTCTGGAAACGGTGCTTTATTCATAAAAGTTTTATGCAATATTCCAATTTTGCACATACTGTAAGTTAAATTTACAGCTTTGGATTGAAACATAGCTAGTGTAGAGTTCAGACCTGTGCTAGTGATATCCAGTGTGAGGACAGGGTCTACAGTCAGTGCCGCTGGCTCCCCCTTCAGGCTGTCATTTAACTCCTCTTCCACAGACTCCTCTTCCTTTTCATCCCTCTGTTTCCCCTTCTCTTTCAACTCAGCCATGGTCACATCAGCCCCAAGAAACTCCTCCTGGTGTTCTTCCTGTTCTCGTTTTATTTTTGTGCAGTTGGTTTGCTGAAGGGACAGGATTTGTTTGGGCTGTTCAATGCCACTGCAAAGGATGAACGGATGAAAATAACGTCACTCATACAAACACAAGCACATATTGCATGTACTAACTGCACGTATTCAGGCACACTTAAACACAGACCCCTACACATTTAAATGCACACAAAGACTAGTGTGGTCATACTACTGGTCCCACCTGAGGATGTAGTTGACGCAGACCACACACTGTGGCTGGGAGTTTTTACTGTTATAGATCACAGTGGCCTGAGTTTCTGCCCAAACAAATCCTCCTGCTTTAGCCAGCAACCGGTACTGTCCGGTACACACTTGTCCCTTTACAAACACTGCAGAGAGAGAGACATTTAAAGCATTATGATATCTCTCAATTTAGATCTGCATAAGTGAACAGCATTTAAGTGACCATACGCTTGTGGTGTGTTTTGGTCATGTGGCCAGAATCCAGAGCGTGATAGTATTCATACACAGAATGCTGCAACAGATCCACTGGATCAAAACCCAACAGCTCTGTGATCCTGCAAACACACACAAACACACACAGGTTGCATACAGTTCGATGACATTTCAGCTTTCACAAGTCACCACTAGATGGCGAAGAAATCCAAGCCACAAATCTGGACCTTCAGTCAACAGACTCTCTCTGCATCAGAAAATGCATAGTGTGAGGAAGCATCTATGCATAGTTGAAATATTCGAAACCCCAAATCTATGCAATGAACTTCAGTCATTTTAAGTATGACTTAAGTGCCCAAAAGTCTACAGTACCCTATAATAAATGATGCTCAGATGTTAGAGTCAGATGTTGCTTCTGTCAGCACAAAAGCATTTAGTTTTGTGCTGAGCAGGGCAGGTGTTATTGTACAACACTCAGAGGTGCTGAGACTTTACCTCTCATCGCAGTAGGTGAAGCGCATATCTAAAGTGTGGCGGCTGAGGAACGTTCTAGAATCCAGAGGAGCCTCAATGTTTGCCGGGTGGGGAATAGACTCACAGATGAGCACGAGGTACGTTGAACACGCACTTTTTTCCTTCACGACACCATCTGCTGTGTGAATATGGCCCGAACACCGCAGCACCTGTCAGAGAGAGAGGCTGATAGGGATAAATATGTATCCAGATTCATTGTATAGATGCTTTCAGAGTAACCCTGTGGTCACAGGGTCAAAAGTGAAGCACAAGTAGGGGGTGGTACCTTCCAGGAGGCAGATTTGACATTGACAGTACGCCCTCTGCTGGTCAGTGTACATTTCATCCTCAATAGAAAACTTCTATTTGTGTGAAACTCCTTTGCTTTCTTACACAGACCTGAAGGGGGGAAGGGAGAGAGATGTGTGAAAGTGGTCACTATTGTGATTTTGAGAGAAAGAGAGAGAGAGAGAGAGAGAGAGAGAGAGAGAGAGAGAGAGAGAGAGAGAGAGAGAGAGAGAGAGAGAGAGAGAGAGAGAGAGAAACAGAGTATTACCATTTCTGTGTGCCAGCATTTCTCTGAGCTCCTCGTGATCACATGGATGAGTAAACTCAAACACAGTGTGTCCAGTAAGGTCAATCTACAGGGGTAAGAAATGGTTTAGTACACACAATTCTTCATTATTCATTTTTCACGTTTCAAAGGCCTGGCTACACATTCATTGCCCCATTAGAAATTCAGTTTAACATCAGACGGTTTGATATTACAATGAAAGGTGGATTATGACATTTTATAGTTGATAACAAATACTAGAATGATAACCAATCTATTATGCATTAATTTCTCACCAAAAGAAATTAAAGTAATATTAATACTTTAAGCATGTACACATTAAATTGTTTAAAAGTGACAGTCGAGACATTAATTATGTTTAAAAGATTTCTAAATAAATGCTTTTCTTTTAACTCTCTATATATTCAAAGAATCCTGAAAAAAAGTATCCATTATTAATTAATGAAGCCTTGGTAAGCATAAGAGACTTCTTTCAAAAGCATTAAAAATCATTTTACTTTTTTGAAAATAGAAATGTGTAATTTTTGCACCACTAGCAGCAACAAATGTAACCACAATTAGTTTGTTTAAATGAAAAATATAAATTTTGCAATTCTGTTTTGTGCCACTAATAGTGCACACACTTCACCTTTAAGCACTGATAAGTATCAAACTGAGTCAAATAATGATCACATTTCAGATTTTGTAATGTCAATCATAACAACAGTTAACGATAACAATAGTTAACATTCATAACAAAATCTAACTGTCAGTTAAAATTTTGAAACTAGAAAAAAGACCTCTAATGTGAGTCACATGTGCATGTGCAATCAAGCCAAGATGTCCTGAAATACACCTAAAATCACCTGAGGTAGGCCTAGACACTTGCTGACATTCTCTGACAGGTAGACGATGTCACCATCACCAGAAAGAACCATGAGAAACCCATCCAGAGCTTTCAGATATGAACTGTTCCATTGAGAGTGCAGTTCAGTCTCCACATCCAGTTTATCTAAAGAGAGACAGAGATGAACGCATGCAGACAAATTCACTGCATGATCTCACTGAACATTTGTCCTCTCTCACCTGTGTTCAGTAGCTTCCGCAGGCGCAGGTAACTGAGTGCGAGTCTCATGACTGATGCTTTATCCAGGTTAGATGTGACGCTGTGGGGGAAGGGCAGTTCTCTGGCCAGTTCATAAAACACCTCCGATTCCTTTCCTCTCCGACAACGTGCTGCATCTCGGGATTTCTCCTTCCTTCGCTCTGAGCTCACCCTATCACAAACACAAACATACGTACAAATCATATCAGAGGGTCATGTGCTGTCAATGCCTTCCCCTGTGTGCTGTCAAACGGTCAAAAACATACATCATATATAGCTTTAAAATGCACACATAGGTTCCATTGCATATAAACCAGCTGCAAACATTTTCCAAAGGTGCAGTCGGGCATGCAAAATTACTAAGGGGGCTGCAACAAATGTTGACAATAGGATATGATGTCACAGTAATAAATAAACATATAAATGATAATGTACGTAGCAGTAGTGTTGTGTAATTTTGTGTATTGTGTGGGGTCAGGCATGGCATTTCTTCTGAACTGAGGACAGTTGCTTTATTGACAGACTCGATGGAGACATGGCAGGTAAAACCTATTTCACTCACACTCTCTCTCACACACATGCACAAAGATCCTACTGTATAGTTACTGACATCATTATGTTTGCCATGAGCTGTCCTCGGGGCAAATATGGAAAACCCAGAGCTCATAAAACATCCGTGGTCAAGACTATTCAGAGATGTCAACAGTGTTTAATTAATTTTTATTGATTTATATTTCCTCGGTCTCTATCTCAAGATTTAATTCATGAGAAACCTTAGTATTAATTGTCAAAGCAGTCAACATTACACATTTATGTATGTTTAAGTTGGTAAAGTTAATATGTTTTGATGCATTTGTCAAGAGGGAACGTCACATTTAGTTTGGTGCCAACTTCACATGCTTGCAGGTATAATAATCTCTTTATCTGGGTCCTGGGTTGGATTAACTAGGATACACTGTAGGGGGAGAGTGGGATAAGATGTGTCAGTGGGCATCGCCATGTGCTAATAAATTTGCCATATTGCCTTGTGCTTATATCCATCATTTACAGTTGGCTGTGACAGACGTGAACGCTTGTAAAACTGTTTCTGCGGTCAATTTTCAACATGGCAATTAATATTTTTCCGTCACAAAAATGTTTACAATTATCTAGATCTGATGAGTGGTGGGGATTTTCTGCTGGTAAATCGTTACGTCTGTAGGTGGCGACAAGTGACTGAGTTTATGTTAATGAGTGAGTCACTGACTCATTCCTTCAACCAATTCATTCAGAATGGACACAAGTGACTGGCTATTAATGGTGTAAGCATGGAATAAAAAAAACTCGTTGGATTTATCAATCAAGATTTTTACATTTTATGGAACTAAAATTTTCCTTAAAAAACATTTTCCTTTCTGTAGCAGTTTATACAGTACATCATTCATTATTTCTAATAATGTATAATCAAATCATTATGTCTATGGAATGTCCCCATAAATAATGAAAACCTGTCTGCGTGTGTGTGTTATTTTCTGTCTTACTGAGACAAGATATGAATACATTAAAGGATGTAACATGCACATACAAACATTGACTCTTGAACTCTGCGCTCACTTTGAGGTCTCTACACTGATACAGTGCCGTTAGAGCGTCTGGATGCTGGCCAGCCAATCACCTTAAAAGCGAATGCTATAGAAACCACCAAGTCATCTCACCCCTCTTCCTGTCTGTTTCTCTGAATCACTCCACCTGTTTGAGCATTATCTCTACATGCTGTTTCAGATACAACAGAACAGTGAAGAAAGAAAAAGGACATTAGTGATGTACCAACACACACGTCGCTCCACTGGCCATTTCCCATTCAATATGTAATTTAAAAATATACAATGAAGCAAATGGGGATTCGTAAGGTCTTATCATGTGTATTTACTTGTTTAGCACAAAAAAATTGAAGGCCTAATACTACATTTCTATCATTAGCATCTAAGTAACCTTCAAACCACAATGACCTTGACTACATGGTAGCCATGCCTCATAGCAACATTATGCAGGATCCTGGTTTAGTTTTGTGAGTGGGATCTTTCAACATCAGTTAGTGGTCAGAGGTTTTTTTTAATCAGATTATATCGGAATGTACCAATAATGGATGGAAACAATATTAAAGAACGTGTAAGAGGTGGTGAACAAGGAGGAAGAGGATGAGGACGAGAAAAAGCAAGGTGTAGAAAATGTTTTCAAGGCTTGACCTGCCACACTAGAGGGGTTTCCCCTTTGCCTGGCAAGAGATGACATTGTCTGTGATGTGGACATTTCACAGTATGCAAGTGCTGAATACAGTCAGTCAATAGACCTGGCCTACTATATAATATTCAGTACAAGACTATACTTGCAGTACATACAGTATACAATTGATTCACCTTTATTCAGTTGTGATTACTATATTTTTTTTTATGTAATTGCAAAATTTGTTTACTTTGTTACTATATACTTTTTTCTGGAACTGCATGCTTTGGATTCTGTGTTCTACTTTTTTTTGGTGATGTAGTCTCTAATGAATGATCTGTAGTGTTTATAATATTGACTCACAGTGTGTATGATCTGAAAGCATTATTTGATTTTGAGCACAAATAAAATGGATTTGAGGCAATTGTTTGATTTTGCCAGACTAGTCAGAGATTCTCTGAATGTAGTTTGAAGATTTGGTTTTGCATTTAAGGTTTTGAGAAAGTGGGTGATGGTTTTGAGAAATGTGTTTTGGCAATTCAGAAAAAAAATGCTTATTTACCGTTTTTAACTCACTTTAAAACACCAATTTAATAACTAATTTAATAAACCTAAAGGTGACCTATTATGCCCCGTTTTACAAGATGTAATATAAGTCTTAGGTGTCCCCAGAATGTGTCTGTGAAGTTTCAGCTCAAAATACCCCACAGATCATTTATTATACCATGTTGTAAATGCATATTATCTGCATGCGTTTTAAAGCCATATCAGTCTAAACTTCTGATAGATGGTTTTCTGAACACATACATCCGAAGCACGCGCACAGAAAGCTGGATGTTGAACGGCACGTCCCGTGAGTATTAAACTAAGTTCTCTTTTACGGGTTATTAAACTGTCAAATACACACAAGGTTATGTCAAAAACACAAAGTTCACATAAACATAGTCGGTTATGTCTGTTAAAGTAAACAGCAGGTAAAGAAATTGCATGTGTAAATTAGATCTGTGCATTAAAGTGAAAGCAGCATAATATACAGTACCAGTACTATGCTGTTAATATGAATCCAACAACAAAAGAAAAACAGAAAATCACTCACTGCTCTTGATTAAATAACTTTAGTAGCTTTAATAAGAAACATTTCTTACTTGAATGCTGCTGTTAAAAGCCCTAGCGAGGAGATAAACATGGCGGACTGTGTACAGCTCACTCAGGGCGGAGTCTATGCTAATAGGGCGGAGTCCGTCAGTCATGGGCGGGGCCTGTGAAATGTCACGTCACATTGCATAGAAACTGCAAACAGCTTATTCTGAGACACTGCTTATGATTTATGGGGATTTAAAAAAGGAATGGGTGGATTTTTACTGTTATAGGGTGGTTGTGTACACACAGCTAGGGTTGCCACCCGTCCCTTAAAATACGGAATCGTCCCGTATTTGTGAAATAAACAGTGCGTCCCGTTTTGAATCGAAACAGAATGCGGGTGGAATGATTTGCAATGGGATGATGCGTTTAAGACAACTCGGAAATACGGGACAAACCGCGTCCCGTATTTCCGAGTTGTCTTAAACGCATCATCCCATTGCAAATCATTCCACCCGCATTCTGTGAAGACTCGTCCTATTCTACCCTTGATTGGGTAATACTCTAATACTGCCATTGTTGCATTGATTGGTTTGTTTAATACCATCAGGTTCAGGGCCAATCAGAGTCAGAGGAGGGCGGGTCTTTTGGCAGAGAGTTGATAGCAATGCTAGAGCTCAGAGAAATCAAAGCACCGTCTCACAGTTCTTCATACCTCAAGCATCTCCCGAAGCAGATAGTGTAATGACAGTTTTTTAATCAGCTCAATAATGTTCTGATTGATCACGTTTTCATATGCTGCCTATGCCCATTTGTTAAGAAATAATGTTACAATGTAAATGAATTATATCCATACATTATGGTATGATTTGTTTATTATGGTTAAGGTACACAGTCAGACACATGCATTTTTTAAATAAGAGAGAGATATATTTAATACATATTTAATAATAAAAATGTGCATGTGTGAAGAAAATTACTTATGCTTAACAAATCTAGAGAATTTCATCCTTTAATACTATATAATTAACAATAGGTTGGAATACATAAATAAATAAATAAATAAATACATAGATTTTCTTACCAATAATAAAAATAGTGTTATAATTAAATTTAGAAATGTTTGTAGATTATAGGTTATTTATGTGTGGTATCACTGTTTGGATGGTGTTACATGTTTGAAAGAAACAGCTACTCAGTGCTGCACGGAGTGACAAGAAGTACACTTAACGCCTAAAATAGTCCAATACTGCACAGTAACTGGTCTACTGATGTTTTTGATGTTCAAGATCCTTTGCTAAAGTCAAAGTTTTTTCCAATCAAATTTAGTATTTGTTTGAGTATCAACGCATTTGTTTAATTTATAGTGAATAAGTTATGGATCTGTTAATTTAATAAGTTAATAAAGTATGGTTAACATCTCACATACAACTCAGACAAAAGGCAATTTTATTTTAGTCTCATTGTCACACTTTGTTAACGGTGTTTGTGATAGAGAGTGATTGCATATATTCACACTGATTTCAATGGCAGATAGCTTATTATAATGTCCATTGGTACTGATCTTATTACTTTCCTGAAAATATGTTTTGAGTTATGATATACCACCATTGGCATACCGTCGGGCCTGTGGTTATTGTGGCCTCGAGGGCTTTGGCCCCCGCTGCGGCCGCCAGCAGCCGTCCCTTATTTTTTTGTATTGAAGGTGGCAACCCTACACACAGCAGACACATTTATGTTCAAACACCACGTAAAAGTGAATTTTGCATAATAGGTCCGCTTTTATCTTTAAAAAATCTCAAAACGAATATGTTTTTATACTGTACATTATAATGTGGTTATGCATTGTTATCAGGAAAAATGTTAAACTTACAGTATATTTAAAATCAGTGCAACCCTACCTAGTGTTCATCATTGAAAGAGCAACTGTGGACACCTTTTTCATGATCTGTCAAGATCTTTAACTTAAATCCTGAAAGGTTCTGCATACAGCTCAAAATTTTAGTCTCAATCTACTCTACGATCTGTATAAATCTGTAAGATGTTACAAGTTAGAATATAGTTGTTCTGTAGGAAGTCACATGACAATATAAAAGGTTTTGAGATGATACAAAGTCTCACAACCGAACAGTAGCACGGTGGAAAAATGATCAAACATTATAACATCAAAGAGCACCATGTAGTATAATTGACGAGTCAACGAAAAAGGTCCACAGGGGATCTTACACAACCAAGTTATAAGTTATAATACAATAAGGTTCAGTTAGTTAATATTAGTTAATAGTTAATGCATTAGTTGAAATGTTTAAACTTAAGTGGCTGAACATATGAAATTGAAATGTTAACAATATATTAGTATATGTAAAAAATAATCAAAATTAATAAATGCTGTAAAAGTATAGTATATTGTTAGGTCATGATACCTTATGCATTAACTGTTACTGAACTGACACTTATTGTAAAGTGTAACCGAATATTAACAGCTTTGAGCCAGACAGTTTTGAACTAAAATTGTGTATCCAATATACCAAAAAAAAAGGCAGTTATGCTGATAAAATATTCTAGAAGTCATCTCAGATGTGCTGAGCCAGACTGTGGAGAGCAGACAGACGGAGCCTTTAGCGTGATCACAGCCCCCTCTGTGAGACGCTCTGTGCCCTCAGCATGTTTTAATAATAATGATCCAATAAGCTTTCCGTCAGTCAACCGGCTCTCTGTTTTCCCTCCCTTTGACCAGTACAAACTGCTTCCTGCAGGGGACTACATGATTCATTATTTATAACCCACGCAAATAAGGCACACTTACTATGGTCTAAATATTTCAGCAAGGACAGTACACACACACATTCTTACAGGAAAACATCTCTGCTTAATGCATCTCCACTACATTTGCAACCTTGACCATTAGTATAAACAAGGTTAATGGGTATATCCAGAATTGGATATACTGTGCTTGATACTCTCTTTCTGAACTTCAAAACAGCACAAGCAGAAACACTCACAGTGCGTGCGAGAAAGGTGTGTTTAACAGGACATGATATAGGATCATGTGAGCTTTTCAACCGAATCTAGGTTAATGCCATTATCCTGCCGTATAAAGCTTCTTGGCGTCCTGTGGATATGTTATTAGACATTATAACACATCCAGTAAACAAACACTAACATTGCCCTGCATTAACCACAGACCTGTTAATGAAATTCATATTAAAAGAGGGCCAATAAAACCCATGACGAGATGTCGAGCAAAACATTATTCAAGCAAAGGTCAACATCCTTCACCAGCTATCTGATAAATTAAGTCTCTTCTATTAACGAATTCTGTTTCTAAGAGGACGAATGGCTGGTTTGATAAGTGCAGAAGCAGCCTAACCTTTCTCAGCTTCATTTTACACCCCTGCGAATGACAACACCGACAGGCCACAAGCTGATAGCACACAGGGGACCTTTACAATAGAGCCAAGAGGAGAGGTGTCAGCTGATCCAGAGTAAAACACAAGCGCTACGACAGAGGGCTTTCGGAGAGCAGAGCAACACCAAAATATCTTATTTTCATGTGTTTGCATTACATTGTACACAGTAATTTCAAATGGAAATACTGCCTTGTGCTACTTAACATATACACTTGTAATTCAATGTTTAATGTAATTTAAGTATCATAAACAATTATATTAACATGTACATTCTAATGTACTGTAAAGTGTGTTGCTTGTCACTACCTAAAAACCAAAATTCACCCAATTGAAAATAAGGTGTAAGAAATATGTTCTTAATTTCAAATGCTGGCTCTTGAATAGATGTAAGCACTTAGCCATGCACTTTTTAATTAAATGCCACTAGGCCGTATCTTTCAGCACTGATTTTAAAGGAAGAGATGATCAATCAAACCCACTATATGTTATGTTCAGTGCTTGAAGTGGGGGAAAAAAGGTGCCGGTACTCTCTTGCACTGGCAAATCATGTGAAAATTCTACTGTGAAAAACAAAACTTGGAGATATTGCTGGTACAACAATAATTTATTGTTATATATTAACAACATAAATGTATTTAAACAAGTCGTGTGTGTGTGTGTGTGTGTGTGTGTGTGTGTGTGTGTGTGTGTGTGTGTGTGTGTGTGTGTGTGTGTGTGTGTGTGTGTGTGTGTGTGTATGTGTGTGTTTGTGTGAGAAAACGGAACTCCAGCAAGTCTGCAAGTCCAAAAATACATTTATGGTGAGATACTATACATTTTATTTAATTAAATGCATTTATGGTAAGATTATTATATTTTCATGTCAATCTGTGTTCATTTTGACCACGAACCATGCGCTGTAACTTTAATTCAGCACGTGCAGCACAGCAGAAATAGACTCGGTGTGGAAACGATCTCTGCACTGCTGTATAGGCTACACAACGCTCCTGGAACGGATCGCCGGAGCGCATCCGCGTGCAGTGTGAACGCTCTAACCTGTTAATACGGGTGCGGAAAAAATATGCACCACATACGCACTGCAAACGGAGTATATGTGAAACGGGCTTGACACGGACGCTTTTTCTGTCAGTGGTAGAGTACCGGCTACATTGGTCATTATATAGATAAGTGGGTGAGACACGGGAATTCATTTGACGCGACGTCACAGTACATTATAGGTATTCTCTAGTCGTTGAGCGCATAGATATGTATAGGTAGATACCACATTTGACCTCTCCAGACACATTGGAAAGAGACCACCATCTCCCAACAGTCAGCATGTCATCACTCACAGTAAGAAGCAATGATGCCACAACATTGCGCAGCCTCTGGTTGTGAAACTGCCGAGATTAAAATTCCCGAAGAAATGGGATAACCTTTCACAGATAAGAATGTGTTGGTTTATGTTTTTATATGTATTAACTCAATATTACATGTTTTAATATGGTATTTTTAATGTTTTTACTTTTACAATGGTAACTTTTTAATGTTGTGTTAGCTGACGCCTTCGTCTTTTTGTTAGTTTAGCAAAATCATCTGCGGAAGTCTATTTCATATAAAGATATTCATATGCGTCTAACCGCAAACACTCAGTCAACTGGCTCTCGAATGTTTTTTGACCTTTCCAATAGAAACAGCCGCTAATGAGAAATCTATGTACCCTATATCTATGGTTGAGCACTCGTTATTGCGTTGCATTCTGGGATTGAATGACTGCACTTGATAACATCCACTGGTTTCGGACATCACTACAAATGGCTGTCCACTCAAAAAGTGCCCTATTTAAGGGTATAGGGATGTAGATTTCGGACACAGGTCCCTATACACATCCGCAAAACATGGCCTAAAATGTTCTCGTAAAACATTTTTTATAGTAGGCTAGACCTATTGCTATTTACTTATGTTTCCTATTCCAGTTTGTTGAAGCAATGAAAAAAAAGTCATTTACAACCTAAAAATAACTAGGGCTATTGACTGGTACGTGTGTTTAAGAGTCATACAGTCAAGTCATAATTCAAGTAGGCTACTTTACGTTTTATTTTGAACATTAAGCTATTCGACTAATAATATTAAAGTAGTAGCCTACTTGTTGGACCATAATCCTATCCCTGTTCTATTCTCGGTTGTTTTAGCTGACTCGTCGCTTACTCGAATCGGACAAGTCGCTTCGGTTAATCTTCAGTGAGACCGAATTCTTGAATTGACATCTCAGTCCAATTGGTGAACGAATTGTTCTGACCAGCTTTGTGAACCGGTTCAACCGATTCATTGAAAAAAAAAAAAATTAAACGATTCATTTACTAAACGAACCTCGCGAGCGCAAATCAGCTGTGATTGAGAGCCAGTCCACTTTTCTAAAGCAATGCTGTTTTATCTATAACTGGTTTGAGTTTGTAAGAAAGCAAAAATCTTGTAAATCCTGCAAATGTGTGAAAAATAGGCTACTCTCGACACAGTTCCATTCATACAGGGGTATAAATGTTACAACAGGTTATCCGTGGACTATTACTGAAAGAGACTACTGATACCAACCACAAACAAAGGACAAAACAGAATTTAAAATCAACAACATTATTGCCAAAACAAGCTCATACCTAAACACAGAAATTGGTGCTTGCTTACCTTTTTTTTCCAGGTGCAACTGAATCCATGGTCAAACGGGACTCCAACACACACACACGAAACCTTCACTAAATCCCTTGTTCGCTCAAATTATGTCCAGTCCCAAGTGTGCAATACAGTAAGCCCTGCAGGAGCCCTGCACCCTGTTCGGGTGATAAAGTTGAATTAAGTTGAAGTGATGCTTTGCCTTTACCCCTCTCGCTTTCTCCGCATCTGCCTGACGGTTCGCGTGGGCGCGCAGTCACATGCCTCGGAGTAGTCGGGAGCGCGCTGTGCTGCTCCAGTGAGGATATTTTTGGAACGAACGAGATCCTCCAATGGCCATTATACGCTCATGTAGTAGCTACCCCGCGCTCGCTGCTGTTGGCTGTGCTTAATACATTAAAGATAATTGGATATTCAGCTTTCATGAGGTCAATGTGAGGGTTTCCAATCAAGTGCCATACCTAGAACGACTCTTACAACATTTTGCATAAACTAATAGGAGAACATCAGTTGTGCAGTTTAGTTTACCACTACTGCATTTCATATAGAATCAGATTCAGTCACTTTCGCATTATTTGGTGTTTTGTTCAATCTTTTTGATGGCAGGGGTGGCTATAGCAAGTGGCCACCATTTTAGTAGCAAGAGGTTTTCAAACTCGGGTGCAGGGACCCTGAGGAGTCGCAAGGGAATGCTAGGGGTTCCATGAAAAAGTTTAGAGAAAAACTGATATATATACGCTTTATATAATAACTATTTTATGAGGTGGTGACTTCATATTCTGTGTGATTCATACGGAAACATAGCCTATACAATTTGTGTATAGCTATAGGCCTATGTATATATACTCAATATAAATTGGGTCTTTGTACAAGAAACTATAGATGCCTTTCAAATTTTGAGGATGATCATATTTGGGGGTCTGTGGCATCTAAAAGACTGATGACTTGAGTAAATAGAGCACTTTGGTTGACACTTTAATTTTTTTGCAATGGAACACAGTTTGCAATATTGTAACTGACTATACTTTCATAATTTTATTAATGTCATGCATTAACTATAAAAGGTCCCTTTCTTTTCCCATATTGAAAGAGGCAAGTCGACCAATATTTTCCAGCCCCTGAAAATTCTGGAAGGGTGTTTTTTTCCCCAGACTCCAGCCCTGTGACCATAACGAGACGTGCAGACCAGCATATACCCTTGTGTCTCATCCTTTTCCACTGAAAAAAAAAAAACCCTCAGAACATTTGAAACACCCTGAAACAGGCCTTAACACTTGTGTGGACTCTGATTTCCTCTATCAATCATTTAGACTTGACTATTTAAACATCTGCAATTTTTTAAAACACTGTTCTTTTTAAAAACAGTTTCTTCAGAATATTTGAAGGATATATAATACCTTTCCAAACTGATCTAATGAGAAAACATATGTTGGTTTGTATGGAAACATAGCCTTTACCATTTTTAGAAAAAAGGTCCACCCCTAAACTTAAACATCAGTGGGGCATAAAAATATTGTATGGTAATGTATACTACAAATGAGGTCATATGGAATTATAACTACTAATTCGCTAAAATGTAAAATAGTTATAAAAATCAAGTGAGAGTTGACCTTTCTCACTGTAATCTTTTGAAAATCACAATTACAGATCGTGCACGAAATTCAAGGAACTTCAGGTTTGGAGCGAGTTTGCTATTTTAAATTCAGGGGATATTGAAGCGAGGGCAAACAACAGGGATAGAATAGCATGGCCATCTCCACTGTGTCCTTGAGGGAAACATTTCCAGCTCAGGGAGTGTTCCTGCCAGGTCTATTATACATTGAGTTTGGATGAAAGGGTCTCTGCGAAATTACATTTTGTATTTATTAGCATTGCCTCAGCTGTAAAGAACTGTGATGTGTGTATGAATGAGGAAAGCAGATGGACACATGCCAACTCTAATCTACAGTAATCTCCTTCATCCTCCTCTTCAGAGATGATCTCTCCATCCCTCAGCAGCGGCTGAATGGATGCAAGGGACTTTGAAGGGAGGGATCAGAGAAACATGCAAATATCTTTTGCGTTGCACTTCGTTGATGTAGTACAATGAAAATCAAGCTATAAAAACGTGCACGTATTATTGCCCTGTCAAGCTTCATTAGGCAATAAAGAGAAACATAAAATATCTACTGTTTGCACACAATTGCCTCTTAAAGCACAATGAGTGCAGCTTTGACACATCTGAAGATGTCTTGATCTCTTTTTTTATCCACAGGGACTCCTGACCTAATCGTTACACCCTTCATTTATCAAGAAAAAAATCAATAAAATAAACAAAATTGGTTCATGAGGAGGTTTTGGAGCTGTAGTGCTGCTAAGACTGAAATGGATTTTATGCATCCAATAAAAGGGATACGTACGAGCAGAAGAAAAATCAATAAAACGTAATTATGGCCCACTGGACCTGGGAACGGCTGGAAACTGATCTGTCACCAAGGCCTTCAAGAGACGCATTACAGAAAGCTAATTTTATAACAGCTGGAATGAGTTTAGATGCAAGTGGGGAGGACAGCAGTCTGTCGCCAAAACACAAACTGACAATTAAATCAGGGCCGTACAGTTATCAGCTTGACCGATTTGTCTATATTGATTTGCATTCTAAACCAACGCATTGGATGCATGTTTATAGCCTGTTTTAAGTATCTATATGCCAATAATTGTTATATATATATATATATATATATATATATATATATATATATATATATATATATATATATATATATTACACACACATACACACTGAACAACGCAACACTTTTGTTTTTGCCCCCATTTTTCATGAGCTGAACTCAAAGATCTAAGACTTTTTGTATGTACACAAAAGGCCTATTTCTCTCAAATATTGTTCACAAATCTGTCTAAATCTGTGTTAGTGAGCACTTCTCCTTTGCCGAGATAATCCCTCCACCTCACAGGTGTGACATATCAAGATGCTGATTAGACAGCATGATTATTGCACAGGTGTGCCTTAGGCTGGCCACAATAAAAGGCCACTCTAAAATGTGCAGTTTATCACACAGCACAATGCCCAGATGACGTAGGTTTTGAGGGAGCGTGCAATTGGCATGCTGACTGCAGGAATGTCCACCAGAGCTGTTGCCCGTGAATTGAATGTTCATTTTCTACCATAAGTCGTCTCCAAAAGCGTTTCAGAGAATTTGGGGGTACATCCAACCAGTCTCACAACCGCAGACCACATGTAACCACACCAGCCCAGGACGTCCACATCCAGCATCTTCACCTCCAAGACCACCCACTCGGACAGCTGCTGCAACAATCGATTTGCATAACCAAAGAATTTCTGCACAAACTGTCAGAAACCGTCTCAGGGAAGCTCATCTGCATGCTCGTCGTCCTCATCGGCGTATCGACCTGACTGCAGTTCATCATCGTAAACGACTTGAGTGGGCAAATGCTCACATTCGATGGCGCCTGGCACTTTGGAGGGGTGTTCTCTTCACGGATGAATCCCGGTTTTCACTGTACAAGGCAGATGGCAGACAGCGTGTATGACGTCTTGTGGGTGAGCGGTTTGCTGATATCAACGTTGTGGATCAAGTGGCCCATGGGGTTATGGTATGGGCAGGCGTATGTTGGACAACGAACAGGTGCATTTTATTGATGGCATTTTTAATGCACAGAGATACTGTGACGAGATCCTGAGGCCCATTGTTGTGCCATTCATCCATGACCATCAGCATGATAATGCACGGCCTCATGTTGCAAGGATCTGTACACAATTCCTTTAAGCTGAAACATCCCAGATCTTGCATGGCCAGCATACTCACCGGACATGTCACCCATTGACCATGTTTGGGATGCTCTGGATCGGCATACAGTATACGACATGTGTTCCAGGTCCTGCCAATATCCAGCAACTTCGCACAGCCATTGAAGAGGAGTGGACAAACATTCCACAGGCCACAACCAACCACCTGATCAACACTATGTGAAGGAGATGTGTTGCATTGCGTGAGGCAAATGGTGGTCACACCAGATACTGACTGGTTTTCGAACCCGCCCCAGACACCCCAATACAGTAAAACTGCACATTTTAGAGTAGCCTTTTATTGTGGCCAGCTTACGGCACACCTGTGCAATAATCATGCTGTCTAATCAGCATCTTGAAATGCCACACCTGTGAGGTGGATGGATTATCTCGGCAAAGGAGAAGTGCTCACTAACACAGATCTAGACAGTTTTGTGAACAATATTTGAGAGAAATAGGCCTTTTGTGTACATACATGAGTTCAGTGTTCATGAACTCAGAGTCATGAGTTCAGCTCATGAAAAATGGGGGCAAAAACAAAAGTGTTCCATTTATAATTTTGTTCAGTGTATATATGCCATATATAATGATCATTGTATATGCTGTGTCAAACATATACATATATATACACACACATACATATATATACACACACATACATACATATATACACACACATACATATATATACACACACATATATATATGCGCAACTCTGCAGGAATATATAAAGCTGAGTAAATAAAATAAATAAAGCCTGTGAAATCTCAATTAATGTTAGGGGTAGGTAAGATTTTTTAATGGTTTTGAAAAGTCTCTTATGCTGCTTTTAATCAACGATAGAGTAAAATAGTAATATTGTGAAATATTAATGCAATTTTAAATTAAGCTGAATTTTCAGCAGCCATAGTCTTCAGTGTCACATGATCCTTCATAAATCAGTATGCTGATTTGGTGCTCAAGAAACATTTCTTATTGTTATAAAAGTTTGGTTCCATTATTAAGAAATAAGAAGAAACCCTAAAATGTACCATATTTGTCATTAGAAAAAATGTAATATACAAAATAAGGCTATCAGCATGGGCAGTCAAGCAAGAGACATTCAAAACCGGAGACAGCATTACAGAAATTGCATTTCATAGTGCACCGATGGGAAAAAAGCAAATCAAGCAGGAAATATAATCTTACAGCATGATTGGTCTGATCTGAAGAGATCAGCCATCTTACAGACCAGCAGCTTTATTGGAAAGAGAACCAATCACCAGCATTCAATGAATGGGTCTACACAAAGGGCCACAGTACTAGAGATGTGTTTGGCAAAAGATGGAGAGATGATGAAAGATGTATAAAAGATTTACATTTAGCAAGATACAAAGAATAATTGTGGTGACTTGCATTAAAGAATCAGGAAACACCTGTGTGTAGGCCGCTATAAGTGGAGTCATTCAAGCACCACAAGAGAGTGTCCTTGACCATATAAGGATTTCCGTGTCTGCCTACCCCCACATTGCAAATGACTGTAAATGGCTCTTCGCATATTATTGTCAGCGCTGTTTCTCTTGGTTTTCAGGGTTGTAGTCTCCCACAGGAAAGTGCTGACGTTGATTCTCCAGGAAACCCTCCTCTAGTGTAATTGGGGCTGGGCCAGACTTGTAAGGGCAAGTTGCTTAATGGGATCTCCCATGACATCTCCAATGTTTTTCCTCACATCAGAGATCTGTTATTAATCTTTATTTGGCTCTAATCGCCAACGCTAGCAAAATGGTGTAAGCATGATATGGCAAAATCAATCGTTCTGTCTTATACTGTCTCAGTGGCTTTTACTGAGGTAGTGGAAAATAGAAAATGTTCAAGAAATACTCAATATACTCATTACTATTCTCATTAGGTTAATGTTTTCCTCATAACTTGCAAGCAACCCATCAGCAACCAACCATAATACTCTTTCTGGTTTGATTTTACGCAAGCTGTGGCATCAGCCTCCCTTTCCCTCATGAAAAAAACCCTGTTTAAACCAACCTAAACTGGTTTCTTGGTCGTAGCTAGTCTCCCAGTCTGATATTGTGCCTACACTACACTGCAGTCAATGCAACCGTTGAAAATCCATTTGTCCTTCGTGTCAGAGGTAGCGAAAGCGTGTAGATTACGTCATAAATAGAACGAGGCATCAATTTATTGCCGGGGACTTGGGGACTGTGTTTATACGCCCGAATAAATATAACTAAATATTATTCATAACGATTATGATCAATAATTAATAGTTTAATTATTTTCAGAATTTACTGTAGCAGAATCAATAGTATGATCATTTTATCAGTTCATCCAATGAACGAAAAGCATAAACAATTATTAATTCTAGGAAATATAATATCTTCCTGGCCAAGAAAGACTAATTCCCAGCTAACAGCTAAATTTAGAAATAATTCAAGGGTAAAAGCATAGGTAGCTTTAGATCGCAGTTCAAGACAATAAATCTGTAAGCACATAACACAAGACAATTATCTTTAAAATATAAACAAGACTGTATTGCTTATCCTAGAACAGAAAACTAATATCTAACACAAACACACGCACACATACATTCATACCAGTTGCAGAAAGAAAGAGAGTGAGGAAAGAAATTAGTTTTAAGAGTGAAATGGTGAAATCCCAAGTTTCTATGTACTTATAAGACATGACCTGAACGAACCATCAATCATTAATTTAACCCTTCTATCGTTTCTTAGGCGGGTTATGCAATTTTATCAATATACACCAGTTCAGCTAAGAGTCTAGAGGCTACTTGCTTGTCCTTGCCTTGCTTTTGGGGATTCCTTTCCTCGGCGTCAGAGGGGTTTCCCGGGTCCGTTGCGTGGCTGGTCTTCTCGTGCCTGGATAGATCGTGGGCAGCCAATCACGTGATGTGTTGGCGGATGAATGAGAGTCTTTGAAGTTGGAAGCGGGTTTTGCAGTTGAAACGTTAAAACGAAACTTTGCAGCAAAACTTAACTTAGAACCGAGACTTTTAACGAGAAAATAAAGAAAAACTTAGGAAAGAAAGAAAATTGAGACGAGAGTAGATGATGATGGCTTGATTAAAGCTGTTGAACCCGTTCTTCTGATCTTAATTTGGGTTCTTTGTCTCTACGCGTCTACATGGTTACTATAACCATCGTCTGCTCCACCCGACTTGTTGTTCTGCCGAGACCTTTTTCGAGAGAGAGCCCGCCCGACTTCTGTTCTATTCTTCTAGCGCACTGTTCTATTCTTCTAGCGCATTATTCTACTAAAGTCCTGTTCGGGTCTAAGGTTTTAAAGTCCAATGTTTTGTCCCGCCTCCTGGAGGAATTTGGACTTCGGACAATAAGATACTATATGGTTATTTGAGAAGGGGGTCTTTTCTATGACAACGTTCTTCCTTTAGTTAAAAAGGTCCTTCCGGTTGCAGATTCTCCGGAGCCTATGGCTCTGGGTCTGGTGATTTGATTTGGAATGTGAAGACTCTTTGTGGGATTATGTATGAACAGTCACCTAAAAGCTTCAATTGTGTTTGGTTCATTCTCGTTGTCGCTACAGGACTTTACTGTCGAGGTGGTGATTTTGTACAAATTCATATGCGATTCAAATGGAAACGTTCCAAGAAGAAAAAGGTCCACCTCTACATCTAACCAACAGTGGGGCGCAAGTAGAATTCAATTAGTAACAAACTGCCAAGAAAATGTGTCAAAAAAATTTTTTTTTTTTAAATTACGGTCTTAGGCTTGTTTATGCGTTTTTTGGTTTTTAGAAAGAATACTATATCTGAATGCATTTGATGGTGATTGCAAAGTTTTTTTGCGCTTTCTTACAGATTGCTTTTACAACTGAAACTACTGCACAAAAAGTAAAAATGGGAAATCAGTGGCAAATATGCTGAGACATGAAAGTAAACGCCAATAGATATTTTGCTCTGCTCGGACTGAGAAGATCCAAATAAATAACATTAAAGAATGATGAGGAAGTGCCACTGGCCTCAATATAAAAAATTGAAAATGGTCAACGTTTCACCTGAGTGTGTTCACCTTTAACCCCTCAGAACAACAGAAAGGAGATGCCTTCTGATGGAGTCACAGACAAAAGATCTAAGAGAACTCAATACTGTAACCTTTATCAACAATACAAAACATCAACAGATGCTGGAGTGAATCATGGGTGAAATTCCGACCTTAACCGTAATAGCAAACAAACAAACTAATAGACAAAAAAAAAAGAAAAAAACGGCACAGATGAACAACGAAATGTATGAAAATATTTTACAAAACTAGAGTTTCCATTTGAAATACATTCTCATGAGTCTGATTTTGAGTCTGGTTTCTTGACAACAGAACAATTCTGACAGAATTAGTGATGCTTCTGTTCTGCATGGCAGATGGTGTTAGAGACAGTAAGTGCAGAGGGGGTCAAATCAAATTTCCTAAACATTTAGATATGAGCACTATTAGAGCGTCTCATGGAGATCTTTGCGTGTCACTATGCGTCTGACACAAAGATGATTAAACTGTTGTGCTAAACCATAGGCCAAGTTTCAATAAACTGATACCCAAATGTTCTTTTAGACTGCTCTTGCAAGTTTCCAATGTCAAAATTCATTTGGTTCTATCACATCAGAGAATTCTCCTGCATTCCGTTCCTTCTTTATGACATCAAACGTTTCTTCGGCTCTACTTTGCATCTCCGAAACCACATTCAAGAGTTCAGGAGAGGTAAAGGAGAAGTCACGGAACTCATCCTGATTGATGGATGGGATGATGTCATCATCAATGGGCGTAAGAGTAGGATCCTCTTGAGTGAAGTCTGGATCAAAATTATTCACATCTTCTGCAGTTTTCTGGGGATTTTAGATTTTAAAATATAAAATTATAAATCTGCATTTACTTTTATAGTACATTATAATTATTAATTTTTCACTCACAATTCTGGGTTTGAAAGGAGGGTCAAGCTCTCGCCGGTTCAGTTTGTCCCAGTCAATGCCAGTAAAAAATGGGTGACTGGTTACAGCAGTCTCTCCACCCTCTGTAGCCACACAACCCAGACGGCGGGATGGATTCTTTGTCAGAAACTGAGCAAAATAAAACCAAAAAATTGTCATCATGCATATGTCTCTAAAACATGCATATACTTTAAATGTGAAAGCCAATACACACCAGATACTGTATATTTCAGTTTAGGTTTCAAAAAACAAAATCACTAGTAAAAAGAAAAAGAGAATGTGCCTAAAGCTATTGAATGTTGTGAATCCTATCAAATCTCCAAAGTAGACTTAACTCCTACGAGAACGTGTATATAACAACAAACAATCACTTGTGGGAGGTTGTGTCGAGAGTATCAATGTGTGCTATCAAATATAACCAAATCAGATTAAATCAAACCAAAATCAAATCAACTCCGGACCTACTTCTATGGTCGTCTAAAACACACACACACACACACACACACACACACACACACACACACACACACACACACACAAACTTCAGGTAAATCTAACACCCATTAGGAAGTGCAGCTGGGTACCATACGTCATCGACTGTTGTTCAGAGGGATCATCGAGTTTTACAGAGCAAAAACACCATAGAAAACATAGAAAACAATATAGCCGATATTAAAATTCTATACTATTTTGTCTAAATTCCTCAAATGTGAATGGAGGCATTATGCGCATTAAAAAAATGGTTCATTTTGATTTACCAAAGATTACATTTAACAGCATTACTAAGTTATTAGGGTTTTTAAGATTAACTTTTGGTGAGTATTAGATGATAGCAAAGGAAATCTCAATGTAAAAATATAGGGAAATTAGCATGCATAATTTAATATCCAATATCAGGTCGATACTAATAAAAAAAAAATTATATATCTATTTATATATATATATATATATATAACCTATATGATATTTTGTCCATTGTTTCTTACAATGGTTCATGTGTTTTTCTGGGCCGTCTACATCAGATAACAGCATAGCAGTGCAACAGGACTGAAGTCTGCCATTCCAAAAATAGAACGCTTTTTAGCCACTCTATTGATCTATTCTTTGACTCTTGTAAGTCAATGTCATGTTGAATGACAGAGGTTTTCAGTATTTTTCATTCCAGTCAAATATTGTGACATTTTGCTGTAGAATTTCCAGATTCAACTGGGAATTTATTGGTCCTTCAATAATTCAAAAAATCATCCCCAGCAATACTACCGGTACTATGCTTCACAGTGAGAGCAAATACTATAGAGTGAGAGAAGGGGGGTCGTGTGCCTGTGTACATTTGATGTGAAGAGTCTTTATTTTTAGCTAGTCATGTGAGAGCAGTGGATTGTGGATCGAGGCTAAATATAGTTATGTAAGAGAGGGAAAGTGCATGAGGAACAGAGAGAGATCAGATGGGAGGTATTTACTGTTTACTGATGTTCATTGTTGCATGAACTGACAGTTTAATTCACACCATATGCCTCCCACCAATCAGGACATTTAAGCAGACACTGCTCCGTTCAAGGCAATTCATGTCTGTATGACTCCAGGACTCTTAAGCGAACACTGAGCAGCTCACCCCTTTCAGTAATTCCACGGCATTTGTGCCGAGCCAGGACGCGTAGATGATCTCTTCGGTCAGGATGGACTCAAAAAGGTCATCCTCATTCTCTGCCTCAAAGGGGGCATGGCCCGATAGCATCTCATACAGAAGCACACCGAGAGCCCACCAATCAACTGACGGCCCGTACAGCATCTCCTGAAGGATCTATAGGACCATATGAAAATCACATTTAATAAATTTACGACATCCTACCATCTCTTTCACTCTCTTTCTCTCACACACATCTTGATCACACATTTATGTACATCTTTTCACCAAAAAGACAGACACCAATTAGAAGCATAAAGTTTATATCTTCAATACCTCTGAATTATATATTATACTATATTATACAACTCAATGCATTTAGGCAAGTAGACATGGTCTAGATGAATGAACATCAGAATAGGGAAGGTGGTTTAAGTGACTTTGAACATGCCATGATTGTTGGTGCCAGACGGGCTGGTCTGAGTATTTCATAAACTGCTGATCTTTGGGGATTTTCATGCAAAACCATCTCTAACATTTACAGAGAATGGTTTGAAAAGAGAAAATATCCAGAGAGCGGCAGTTCTGTGGGTGATACTTGTTGATACCAGAGGTCAGAGGAGAATGGCCAGACTGGTTTGAGCTGATAGAAAGGCAACAGTAACTCAAATAACCACCAGTTACAACTGAGGTCTGCAGAAGAGCATCTCTGAGCGTACAGCACGTCAAACCTTGAAGCAGTTCACGAGAGCGCCACGACGCACGCGCGAGAACTGAGAAGATGACGCAGATGGATCTCGATGTAGTGTTTAAAATGGTTCTAAAGTGTGCATTTCCTGGATGTCCGAATATTGAGAAACCAACGAGAAAACGTAAAAGTGCCTATTACCAATGCCGCAAATAGAATAGCTTACCTTTCACACTTTCCCATCAAATGATCGTGAGTGTAATTTTCTCAGTTCTCGCACATGCATCGTGGCACTCTCATGAACACACATCAGAGGCCCAAACAGAAGAAAATTAATAGTTGAATAAAGTCATTATTTATTTATTTTTGCGCACAAAAAGTATTCTCGTTGCTTGATAAGCTTAAGGTTGAGCAACTGTAGTCACGTGGACTATTTTAACAATGTCTTTACTAACTTTTCTGGGCTGGCAGATAAAATTACCTTGCAGCTTATGGAGGAGTGATCTAGCTCTCAGATATCATCAAAAATATCTTAATTTGTGTTCCGAAGATGAAAGAAAGTCGTACGGTATTGGAACAACATAAGGGTGAGTAATTACTGACAAAATTTTCATTTTTGGGTGAAGTAACCCTTTAAAAACATCAAAGCCAAAAATGGATCCATATTTGCGTTTCTGATTCTTAAAGTCATTCCGACACACTTCTGATTAAGCTAGAATTCTGTGATGCATAATTTTGTGTATTTTAAACAGCCGTTGATTGCTAGATAGAATGTCATGGAGTGTTTGAATCACCTCTGGAGCAATGTAATCTGGAGTTCCACAGAAGGTACCCGTGACAACACCCTCAAACATTCCCTCCTTACACATGCCAAAATCAGCCAGCTTACAATGACCATCCTTATCCAGCAGAACATTATCCAACTTCAGATCCCTGAAATAATACACAAACACGTATAACAATATGCCCAGATTCAGACCATTACGGCAGAGAGAGAGAAATGTTATATGTTAATATTTTTGTTTACTTGGTAAACCACTGCATGAAAATCACTTGGTAAATCACTTCCTTCTTAAAGATAAATTACAAATGGCATTTCATGTCAAAATAGTCATTTACCTCTCACATACACATACATTCAAAATAATGTTTATACTTTATCATAAATTCATATTCAGTCCATGGTAACTGCACAAACGCTGATATATTGCCATTTGCTTTGTAAGCCAACTCATATTTTGCTCTCTGCTTCAGTTCTGGTGCTGTTTCCCAGTCAAAGCAGTAAAGCACTACATCTTTAAAGGTCCATGTGTATAAAGGTTTGTAATAATGGAAACGCAGAGGTAAAAATTTGTCTCATAGTGGTAATGAACCTCAGAGGACACAGAAGTGGAATTTAAAAAGAAAGTGGAATTTCAGAGAATTCACAGAACAGGATAATTTCTGTCATCATTTGCTTACCATCATGCAGTTCCAAATTCATTCAAACTCTTTCTTCCATAGAACACAAAAGAAAAATTTGGATGAAATATCCTTATAATTTCTGCTTTGAGGGCATTTGTGTGTGTCTAACCTGTATATAATCCCCTTGCTGTGAAGGAAAATGAGAGCAGACGTAATCTCCGCTGTGTAGAATCGGGCTCTGTTCTCCTCAAACTTTCTGGATTTCTGAATATGAAACATCAGATCTCCTCCATTCACAAACTCCATTACAAAAAACAGACGGTCCTGTGAAAGGATTAAGATTCAGCTATAATACAACAATAAACACTAGATTACCACCAACAACATCAGGAAATCCAGCTTCTTAGTTCAGTTTTTAAAGCAACCAGACGGTTAACCCAGCATGTCAGAGCCATTAGAAGATTCATGGGAGAGCAAGATGAAGCAGAAACATAAATGCTGTTGTTCAGCAAAGAAGACTGCAGGAAACACAGAATTTGGGGATTAAGAGGGTTGGAAGGTGATCCAAAATGAAAAGCATCATAAGTTTGAATTGACAGCATGCTTGAGTTCAGCACGGCCTATATATCAAACTCAGACCGCACACCCAGGGACCACCCACAGTCAGTTTACTGACCATATGATGCATGTTGCACACAAAACTGGAAAGCACTTGCGGAAAGCAATCATTTTCAGTTTGTGAGATAATCAGTAGGGTAAGATGTGAGAAGTTTTACTGCGAAACTGACCATATTTAGATATGACTTTAGCATGTACAGGATAATGATGACACATAATCCAAAATATTAAAGGAAAATGCTCATTTTGTTTGTTACAGAAGAAAATTTAAAATTATGAAAAGGGCCATTTTTTCCCAAAATACTGGGACAAGAAGCCCACCAGGGTAATTTTTTTCTGGATTGTTATTTAATTTTTGCAGAATACACTTCACATTTTTTATTATTTCATGTAACATGCTAAACCCTTTTTAAAGATAAGGAATTTTATATAAAAAATTAATTCATATAATAATTATATATTATACAATGATAAATTATTTAGACAATTTAGCTGAATTTCCAATTTGTCTTTTTTTTTCAATAAAAGTGTTAAGATTTCTATGTCAAGTGCAATATTAAAAGTTAGATGGGTATTTACAGCTTTTGGACTAATTTCTTCTGTGTTTCTGTACAATTGTTCAGAGACCAGTGCTTTTCCATACCAATCTGTTAATGTGGTATGATCCATTTCAAATGTATTCTCCCCTAAATCACACATAAAACCTTAAAGGGTTAATTCACCCAAAAATGAAAATTCTGTCATTAATAACTCACCCTCATGTCGTTCCAAACCCATAAGACTTTTGTTGTGCTTTGTTTGCACAAAACCCCCACAATTTACCACTTTATTTACAAGATATTAATCTCCAACGCGCATTCACGACAGCACCACGACGCATGCGTGTTGATGTGAGAGCAGACATAGCGTGAATGCGCGTCAGAGATTAATATCTTGTAAATAAAGTGGTAAATTGTGTTGTTTTTTGGTGCAAACAAAGCACTTGCATCTATGGGTGTAAATCGGACAGTTAATCACGATACGATACGATATCGATTCTCTCAGCCAGCGATACGATATTTGCCGATACCTCAAAAAATTCTACGATACGATTATGATTCGATTCGATTCAGGGCTATATCGATCGATTAATCGATATTTAGATATTATGTGCCAAGTGTACACAACCAGTTACGTTTATTAACTCACAATACATCCAAAATAACATGAAAGTTTAATTAAACTCTTTGAAAATTCCACACCCTCTCCCAATTGGGACATTTACAAGTTGTTTGTTACAAGTTTAAAAAAAACATGATATATGAAAAAGAACAAGAACGGAGTTATCTGTTTTTGCAAATGAACTCTTCTGTTATAACTTATTAAAGTTCATTGAAGGGATTTTATATATATATATATATTGTGTGTGGCAAAAGCAGATAACTCCACATTTCATGTTTCAGAGTTAAACAAAGCCAAGTAATTGCTATGATACATAGCCTAATAAAACACTTGGTTAACGTTAATCTCCTCAGCTGACATAGACGCCTGTCGAACTTTGTTGTTGTGATTAACCTTAACGTATACGCAATACAGAGAGCTTTTCACGACTCACCACTAACGTGCTGTTTTAGCAAGATTCCGTGAAAAAGTTTCAGCTTGTATTTTCCTTTTACGCCCCGAAGAAGATATCACGGGACGGGGTTCATCAAGGTCGCTGAAATCCATCCTCGATCACTTTTAGTCAGCTTTGACGAAACTCCTCTCAGCAAGCGCGTCTTTTCAAAGTGACAAGAAGCCTTGTCACCTGACCTGAATACCGCGCACTGATTTGCTAAAACAGACTTTTCGGGGCTTGTCGTTTCTGCTGTAAAACATGAACTCGCGATGCCTTGACAGTGGAAAATACCGGCTTTTGTGACAAAAGGTTCAGTCAATCTTATCAGGCGTCTATTTCAGCGGAGAAAAGTTACGTGAGGATGTGGAGTGTGTCAAAATAAAGGTACCGTACATCGATATTTTATGTGTGGTATCGATGCATCGATCCATATCGATGTATTGTTACACCCCTACTTGCATCGCTTCATAAAATTATGGTTAAACCACTGGAGTCACATGGATTACTTTAATGATGTCTTTGCTACCTTTTTTGGGACTTGAAAGTGGTAGTTGCGTAGACTGTCAGTGGAGGGACAGAAAGCTCTCAGGTTTCATTAAAAAGATCTTTATTTTTGTTCCAAAGATGACCGAAAGTCTTAAGGGTTTAGAACGACATGAGTGTGAGTAATTAATGACAGAATTTTCATTTTTGGGTGAACTAACCCTTTAACTGACTGTGGTTGGCTGCTTTTCAGCAGTCAGACGTTTACTTCCTGTCTGGTGAATATGCAAAGTGAACCAGATTTGGACTAGCAAAAAGGCATGGCACATCCACTAATGACCAAACACAACACATTAACAAACACAGACGCACACAAACACTGTCAAACAGTCCCACACACCGCAGGCCCTCAAAGATCATCGATTTTTACAGCCACATTGCATTGCTATCTTATTTAACCTGACCCCAGAGGGTCATGAGTGTGCTTTGTATGTCGCTCACGTGTGGAGGTTTATTAGATTGATTGTATGTGTCAGGGCTGTGAAGGAGCAGAGAAAAACCGGTTCATAAATTCCTTTACTCATTACAATTACACTGTACACACATCAGTAAGACCTTGAGGATGATCCCGTACATCCATGTTCACATGAAATCTGCACTAATAAATCCTGAGGGGTCATCATGTCAGATCTGTTCTACTGGAATGAACATGAAGTCTGTTTTTAAATCCTTTTGCAATCAGTGTGTGTGTGTCTCAAATTTATTTAAAACCTTGTGTACACTTAAGGTAGAGTAAGTAAATGCAACAATGTAACCAAATAATACAGTGTGTATAATACTTCAAGAGGGTCTGTATGATTGTAAAAGGGGGGATTCAGGGGATTCAGTGACCTCTGAATTACTCTACAGGCTTCAAGCAAAACTTGCAAGCAGATTATAGTGGAAATCTGTCCTCTCACACCACTCAAAAAGGGAAACTACACATACACAGAAAATGCAATGTAGAATGTAACCCAGATCAAAACAAATTGATGGCAATTGACCTGTGCTTAATCCTCTACTGCCACCTACCGATGATGTGACAAACTGCATGCTCTTATTCAGAGAACATAATAGAGTATGTATACATATGCGTGTGTGTTCTCTCACCAGTGTCTGGAAGCAGCAGAAGAGCTGAGTGAGGTAAGGATGAGTGGAAGCGAGGGATAACACTCGTTTTTCTGTCATAGTGCACTCCACATCATCATCCTGCAGTATGATGTCTTTCTTCAAGACCTTCACTGCAAACACTTGATTTGAATCGTTCAACCGGACCAGCATCACCTATTTAACACACCGCATAAACTGCATGACTTAAAAGCATGCGAGTTATCTTTCCTTTAAATTGTAAGGGTATATTCACTCTGAATTTTTGGTACAAAAATCAAATATTTTAAACAGCACCATCCACTGAGGCATATTACACTGTTTAGGAGTAATTAGCACTGCAATGATCTAATGTTTTTTCAGAGCATATCATTTTTTTCTGTAAACTGGAAAAACTAAGAAATTAAAAAAAAATTTTTTTGAGTAATATTGGCATATATTATTATATTATAGTTTATAAGCAGGTGAGTGACTTTAGCATGTAATTTATTTCAGATAAGGACAAAAAACATTCACATTGGAATAATTTGTAACAAGAACACACAAACACACTGGAATCGTGTGAATACTTTGTGTAACAAATGGTCTGCAAACGTTGTGCTACATGAACTTGAGCACAGACCTTGCCAAAGCTGCCTTTTCCCAACACTTGCAGAAGCGTAAAGTTCGAGATTCCCAGTTTCCAACTCTGCTCTTTTTTAGATTCCCCTCGATCTCCTCTCACACTCAACGTCCGGAACTGTGTGTCCATACCTGCGAGACCCTGAGAAAAGAGAGAACAAGTGATTTTTTTAATTATAGTCTTCATTAGATAATCACTTGTTCAGTGCTAGACATTTTATCTTTAACTATTATTCTGTTGATGGTCTTATGCTACTTCCCTTCATTTCTTTGTTTACTTCCTTAAAGTTTTAAGCCTATTTTCACTGCATGCAGCCATGTGAAATGCACAGTTACAGTAGGTGTGATGTCAATAAAGCACAATAAACTTAAATAGAGAGATTCAGACAGACAGATCACAAATTTCACTTTCTAAAACATTGTTTGCACATGTGTGTATTTAACGTACCATGGAGTTGCGTTTGGTCATTCCTCCTGGCTGAAGGCCCATTTCTGCCAGTTTATTGGCCAGTTCTACATTGTTGACTCCACAATTTGGTGCAACATTTCCCTTACAGCGGATATGGACGTTCATTTTACAAACTGCAGACGTAAAAACACAACACTGTAGATGAGCATCACAAACAGTATGAATAAGACTGATGGATGGATTTCTGAGGAACATGTTTTTTTCTGGTGAAAAAAAAAAGGAGTACTTTTGCAGTGCAATCCTTGCCGTACGAGGCCCCACAGCAAAGAGCCACAGTGGTCACAGAAGGTAGGAACCTTATAATTGTGGATGTTGAACTTATGGGGAATGTTTATACTGAAACCCTGATTTGTTGGCTGTAATGAAAAGGAACAAATGCATAACATAATACATTTCAGCAATTCTTCTCCTGACTAGCAAGTGGAGAAATGGCATCTGTTTATCAGGACACATCCAGTAGTATTTTTTTTTTCAACATAGTTTGTTTCTCTGTAATTCTACCAGCAAAATAAAAAAAAAATGTCCACTAAATCATCTTGAGAAAATACACACACACAAAAGGACTACATACGTATTTTTGGGTTAGGGTTGCGTGTTACCTGTTCCTTGGCGGGTTTCTTCATGCGTGGACAAACCGTAACCACAAACTGATGGCATCGCTTATGCACCACACAGGTGCATACTAACACACAAGCACATGCATTACAATCAATTCAAACACAGATAATATTAATTAATATAGAAACAGAGTGTCTACTCACCTTGACATTGGTAGCCCTGTTTTCCAAAAACACCCCTGGAACACGAAGAGAAAACACAACGTTTGTGAAAAGTTTGTGCAGTCACTCACGTTAAGCATTTGTACACAAACTTCCCTGTAAAACACTTTTTTTTAACATCATAAGCCCCATTTAAATTCTTAAGTAAATTTTGTATTATAATAATAAACTTTGTTTGCATAGAAAAGCCATACAAATAACTCATTTGTAGGAATATACACCTTAAATATTTGAGCTAATTTGATTATGAAAAGTAAAAGTGTAGCATTCTCAGGGGTATGCATTCTTAGCGTTTAAAATCAGCCTGCAGAATTCCACAGATTTCCCCCACTAAAGTCAGGAGCAGAAACTCCATCAAAAATGCACAATTTCTCATTTAAATAATGCTGCTATTAAAATAAAATCTTAACACTTTTTGTGAGTTTTAAAATTGTAATTTAAAAAAAGATTATGTGTTAAAAAAAAAGATGTGCGTGAACGTGTTCGGTGCACTACCATATAAATTCTTTGCAGTGGAAGCAGAATGTTGGTTGCTTTAGGAAGGTCGACATGAACTTGTGCCCGTTAACTTGGTGAATTTTCCTTCGAACTGCCTGCTGCCGTTTTCGATTAAATTCCTTATAGGTACGTGCATTTCCTCCAGTGTCATCTAAACACAGAAGATACAAAAAAAAACTTTTTTACTTCATGAATCATGATGCATGATCTTTTTTAGAACACGTAGGCATTTCCTGAAATGCCATGTAACATTCTTTTCAATAAGTGAGGGGTAAGAACGACAGATTACGGGCCCCCAGTTCACTGGTATTATTAGCTCTAGTCTCTTCTCTGAAGGCCTAACCACAGGCCTTTAAAAGGAAGCAAGCTTTACACCCTCCTCCACAGTGCACAGTGTGTGCTATTCACACATAGCGTACACTTTCATGCATAAGATGCTCTGACAGATGTCGATTTAAAATAACTGTGACTGAAGTTGGCTTTGTGTGTCTTAGGGCACCACTAACATGTGTTGACAAATCTGGTAGCAGTTTAACAGTTAGTGAACCGATATCTCAACAGCAAGGGGAGGAAAGTAGGATTCCTTCCTTTAGTGAAGTGCGTGTGTGTGTGTGCGCGTTTATTCCCATTATCATGGCCTAGACAGTGCATTTCATTAAGAAGATTTTTATATTTTCCTTTTACTCCATCAGAGGCTATGAAACCGACCCTGTGTGTTCTCGGTGCGCCTCTATCTTCCCGTCCAAACAAAGCCAGACTGACTGTCGAATCAATGTTTTTAAATGACACTCAGTAAAAGTTCTACTTCTGCATAGAGTTATTTAAAATAAAGAAAGACAGAGACAGAAAAGAAGAGATTAAAATGAGAGATGAAAGACTTACCTTCTATAAATGAGCCTGTGAGAGTAACCAGGATGTAGACCTTGCCCTCAGGTTCAAGGTCAACCTGCAACAAAAAAAAACAGAAATTGATGTAATTACATTAAATATAACTTTAGATGTTGAAGACTAAATAAGTTATTCTTACATGAACTATTTTTATTAAATATATAAAAAAGTTGAATAATAGTAAAGTGATCAAAATTAGAAATAACACAAGGTATGCAGAGACAAAAATGTTAAACTTCTAATTTAATTTATTCTTCTGACATTTATTTGTGACTGAAAGAGTAATTTCTTGACAAAGAACTATTAATTAAAAAACGATATTCAATGACTAGAAATTCCAAATACTTTGACCTTTTAAGATTGTAATATTTTACACCATTTTCCCAGGTTTATATGACATTTCCACCTTTTCTAGGATTGAGGAATCCCAAGAACTCACACTGACACACAGTGTCACACTTTTTTAACCCCACCGAAAATGTAAATGAGTTCAGGCAGAAGTGAAATATTAGAGCTGGACTAGTTACTGATGAGAAAAAAAGAGAAAAGAGATAAACGGAAAGATAACCCCAGAAATGGAAAGAGACAGCGAGAGGTAAGTGGGGCGTTCATGGGCCTGTGGTAAACTCTAGTCTGTAGAAAACCAATGTGTAGAACTGTGTGTGATACAGAACTAAACCCAATGTGGTTTTATTTTCTGGTTTTCATTTTATTTTTGCACCTGTCAGGCTAACCTATTTTATTGTACATTTGCAGATAAAATAAGTAGGAAACATAAAATATTTTATAAAATAAATTCTCTGAAAAATCTCACAGAACAATCTTCTTTCATAGAAAATTCAAACTGATTAAATGATGAAAACATCATGAATTTTTAGCCTATTATTGAGCTCTTCGGAATTTTTAGCCAATCAGAAAAGCTCTTTACCCATCACTCATTTTGTGCGTTTCTGTTTGCAGACATCAGGTTCGCTGACGTCTTAGGAAGACTGTGTGCTTGAAGGGGTGGTGGTGGTCTAAATATGAATCTGCTGTTACTTAGCAAAACAGCTGAAATAAAAACATAGCCTATTTTAAAGAATATTGTGATACATACAGGTAGCCATAAAAAGCTCTGCTAAACACTTTCTTCTCTTTCTCTCTTTCACATTTATTTAGATGTACTTTTTTAAAAACAATTTTTGCTTTAGCAACTTTCATTTGAGTTCAAATGAATAATCTTTTCCCCACCACACACATACTTCCTTTCATTTGGTCACAACTGAAAGCAGACAAATTCACACGGACTGTGTGGAAGGAGAGACTCTCTAAACTACACAACTTCCATTTTATACAATTTTTTTTTTTTTTATGCTAGTTTCACTGACTGATAAAATTGCATAACAGAAACTGCTGGATTCCTAAAGGCAGTTCCCATATAAGCTAACACACACACACACACACACACTTACTTACTTACTTGTGTGTGTAGTGTTTTGCACTGCAGGTTTCACTACATACCATTTGTCCCAAAAGCCTGAGGCTTTACACAAATACACTCAGGAATAGGAGACTTAACCTTGGCGGCAAAAAAAAAAAAATCCCATAGTCCAGACATAATGTAGTGGAGTATCATTAATTAGTGGTGGTTATGTGATCGGCAGCTGCAGAGGCTGTGTATCTGAGGATGACTGAACTTCATGTGGAACACAATAGATACTGCTCCTCATATACTAAAGTTCGAAAGCTTGGGGCCGGTAAAAGTCTCTTATGCTCACCAAGGCTGCATCTATGTGATCAGATATACAGCAAAAACTTCCTGATTTGGTGCTTAAGAAACATTTCTTATTATGATCAATATTGAAAACAGATTTTTTGAGGATACAATATTTTTGAGGACACCACAATTTCAAAAGAACAGCGTTTATTTTCAATAGAAATCTTTTCTAACAACGTGAAAGTCTTTACTGACACTTCTGATCAATTTAATGAATCCTTACTGAATATAAGTAATAATTAATTTGAATAAAATCGTACTGATGCCAAACTTTTGAATGGTAGCATACATTATCATTACTGTAAACTGCAATACCAACCCCCCACCCCTCCCCGTCCCTTAATTGATATTTGTATTTTAGTTGCATATTGTATATATTACATTAGTGGTTCTCAAACTTCCAAGGGGGCCTCAAGGCCCCGATATACTTCAAGTGAAATAAGAACAAAAGCCGAAACAAAGTTCGTTTGGAGTTGGTTTTTGGATTTCGAAACAGCTTGCCAAAGCGAACTTTCCGGAAAGGTTCGCTTCAGCTGCTAAACACCTTCGTAGTACCAATGATCTGTGGCGATTATGTAATAGGTAGGTTACTAGGTGCGAGGAGGCTCCGCCTTCTTTCATGTGGAAATCTGTTCTGGTTCATTTGGCCTGTTCAGTTGGTAGAAGTCAGATGTTTGTGAGTGAAAACATGAACACATTGTAGAGCTGCTTTATAGTAGAAAATGAACTTGTACTACTTCTGATGAAACGAGACACTGACACTGTTTTTCATGTTTAATACAGTAAAGCTGCTTGATTTTAAGCTATCTATTGTATAAAGTGATATAAATAAACATGACTACTGGAGTGCAGAGCTCGTGCAAACATATCCAAGATGCTATGATCAGATGCTTTTCTTATGCTTTTTCTCATTTATAAATCTTGTTGTGTGTTTGTTATTGAGAGAGGAAAGCGTGAAGCACATATTAACATACATATTCATCTAAACATCGCTCTCAGCAGTGTGTGCGCCGTCAGATGTTCGATAACAGTATATCACCCCTAAAAGAAGGATGAAAAACGCTGTGACGCGAGTATATCTGGGCCTTTAAGACGACTTCAAATTATTTAAAGTAAGACAAAACAAATATAAAATATAAGCTAAAACAACTAAAAATTAAGATATTTCTTAATATTTGGTTATATTTATTTTTCTAGTTATCCCAAGCTCTAAAATATTTTATTGAAAAAATTGTGGGAGTGGCAAAAGGTTGAGAGATCCACTGGATTACATGAGATTTCAAGCAGTGACAATATCTAAAAACTATTTTAAACATTTCTTTAACAAACAATTACATTTTATGCATAATGGTTTATGACCTCATATTAACTGAGATTACATCAAATAAACTCCAAAAAAGCACTAGAAATAAATTAATAATTTAAGATGTACACAAAGTTTAACCTAAAATAAGCCTGATGCTAAAAGTGTATGGACATGTTATTGTCCACTAGATGAACAAATGTTCAAATTTGTCAGGACACGTAAAATCAAGACGATCGGCCATTCTAAAAATAATGTTCCTGTGCATAAGCATTATGGGAAAAGAGAACTAACAGTACTTGGGTTGATTAATAAGGTTAGAAGACGACTTTCACCACTTCTGCTGAGTGCAGGCAAGCCGTGTTTAGTGTGCATGTTTGGCCTGGTCACTGAAATGCTGACACTAAGTGTTTTACAACTACTGTTTTCCTAGTGGCCTGCAGTAGTGTGGAGTTAACACGCTCACTAATATGAACTAGCTCTAAGGGTGGTGTGTAGACATGGAAATTGTGATGTTTAGTCCATAGAAGATGCTAAAACCACAGAGCAAGAAGTTTCAGCTGGTCTTAGCTGCAACCCTACAGAGAGACTGATAATTCAAATTGTATTGACTGTAACCACTGATCACGCATCAGCATCGCTACATCAGTGTCTAGAACTGCAGTGCATTGTCGGACATGAGTGTAAGTGTGAAGCCACATTTGATGGTGGATGATGATAACACTCATAACCTCTGCACGTCTGCTTTTCACATAGAGGTAAAACAACAGCACAAAGCAAAAGAGACTAAACAAAGAAACAACACAACAGAATAGATTTACTGTTTGTGATTATATTGATGTGTATCTTTGTTTTGTCGTGCTCTGTTGTATTGCATGGTGTTCTTTTGCTTATACAAAAGAACACCGTGCAATACAACATGGCACGACAAAAAGATACACATCACAATACAAGAGAACAAACAGTGTGAGGTTTAGGGGAAACCGGAGAGTGCTGCAACACCATCAGTTTAACCAAATAGAAATTAGCTACAGTGGTGATATCACTATGGTATATATCACTAGAAATACTTAAATCAGCAGATTCTCATGTCATTTAATAACACAAGCTTTTCATCTCATAAAACATTTGTAATAAAAACCTAAAGTTAATAAAAAAAAAACATTTAAAAAAAGAAAGATCATAGCCACAGATAGAGAGGGCTGTAACGCTTTCTAATGTGGTCCAACTGTAGACACAAAGATTGCACAAAAACAATGTATATTGCTTATGTTTTATGTATTGCTATATTTGTTTCTGTTGCCATTTTGTGTTTCAATTGCTGTTTTGAATTAAAAATCCTAATTGTTTACCATTTCATAGCATTCCTGCATCTCAAACAGTGCAGCATGGTGCTAATAATGCCAAAGTCATGGGTTTGACTCCCCATGGAAAATTGGTAGGGTGATGGGGATGGCATAATATTTACATTGAACAAGTAAATTTGATTATCACAATTAATTAATGCATAGGCCTACATTTGAACATGTTTTCACATAGCGTTCCAAAAGACCTGGTTTGTACCCCATATTCTGATAATAAATTATTAGTACATTTCTAAACTTCTTTCATTTAGAGTAGGCAGATATGGGAATATTGTATCAAAATTAGAAACACATAGCACGGGGAAAAAAACAATTACAGATGTTAAAATAAAATACAACACTCCCCAGTCATTCTGTATTCTAGTGTGCTGACAATTTATGATCCAACACTATGGTTTTTCTTATGCCTTTAGTGTGCAACTAAGTATAGATCAGTAAAGAAAAAAATATATAAATATGAAGATTTATTAAGTGCATTCTTGCCTTATCAACATGCCCTTTTCTACACACACAATACCACCAGGTAGATCCATAGATGCTCGCTCTGTCCCATCAGAGCAAACACCCTGTTAGTTCTGAATGTTTCTAACTACATAATTCAAAGTGTCAGATGTCCACACCATGCATGTGAAAATGTAGCAATTTAAAGCAAAGAAATGTCTCAGGTGAAGGAGAAACATACGATAAACATTCCTCACCCATCCTTCAAAAGACTCCTCTTTGTTCGTAGTCTTCATCAGATCATCAAACTGGATGGTGCAGTTGGCCACGAAGTCATCGTATCCGATCGGTGCGTCATGAAAAACGGCCAACTCTAATTGCTTGCCGTTGTTGACGTTAACGGAAAACTCCTCGTTATAAGTGGGCATGTTTGTTTTTTGCTTGGCGTGCGTCTGTCCGATCTTATACTCGTCCACTTTTACGATAATGTACGGGTCCAAGGTCTGGTTCGCCTTGTTGAACATCACTGCGAGTCGCATAGAGGTGGTCGTGGGCTTGAGATCCACTGCCTCGCCGATGCGCAACTTCAGATACCCGTTAAACTTCATGATGTCCTCTGAACTGGAGCCTAGCCAATCTAAGCCTAACTGACTTAGTGAATGTTGGACATTGTATCACTTAAATGGGAACGTGTAAATGCGCAAACGCACAGTTAAAAGCCTCTGCATCTGAAACAAGACGCTGTTTGAAACACCTGCTTTGCGGAAGGACTGAAGCGAGTGGGCAGAATAGGGAAGTGAAAGAGTTTACGCATGATTACGCGTCTCCCTCAGGGGATTCAACCATTCAATCATAACAATAACTGTTTCTTTCTAGCTCTCTCTCTTCAGACCTCACTGTTTTATCCGTTACTCTAGGCTTTGTAAAGTTCTACTCGCCACTATCACAATCCGTCCATATTTGCTGAAGTTTGAACTTAAACCCGTGTGAGATAAGAGCGGACTTTAGCTACTTAAACGTTCTCTGGGTCTATTTTAAGCAGACAAACTGAGCGAGAGGGTGTTGCAGAAACCGCAGAGAAACTTTCCAAATATTATCTTTAAACGAAGCCACGGGTGCACAATCTTTGAAGTACCTGCATGTGGAAATATGTTGAAAAGGGAAACACACCTGTTTCTATTGTGAGCGTGTGGAAACTGGAAACATCCGCCACCTTTCGGTAGGTTTTTCTCATGTAGATTTATGCAAGAACGGACGCGCGCACCTAGTGGTTCCGTAAAGGAATAACGGTCAAAAGGATTACATTTGTTATGTTTTTATAAATAGCCTAATTAATCATTATTTATTTGCAAATGACATTTGAAGATATTGTAAATAAACAAATGAATAAATATATAATCAATTGTATATTAAATAAATAAAAATATTTGAAGGTTAACTTGATCTCAAGGGTAGGCTATAAATACTGTATCTTGTAGGAGTTAGGCTCACAAAATAGTTCGAAACATCATGAACATCATCCCATTTTTATTAATAAATAATTAAATTAGTAAACAAATAAATTAATTAATACTAGCTATATAAACAGAATAGGCAATCATAGTATTAAATGTATACAAGTTATAATATAGACCTCTATTTGTATTTACAAGTCAAATGTCTGGATACACTTGACTGCATTTACAGAATGTTTCTCATGCATGATTTTGAAAACCTTTGTTGTGAAGGCTTAAATGCTAGATATACAGGCTAGGCTTATTATTAGGCTACAGCATGTTGTTTAATGAATATGAATTGTCTACATGAACAAAATGGGTTGAGTGTTGAGTATTTGTGGGCTCTTATTAAGTTGGCCCAGGTTTATAAAGTCTATTAAAGGGATAGTTCAGCCAAAAATTTTGTCATTACTTGCTCACCCTCAAGTTGTTCCAAACCCGTATGAGTTTCTTTCTTCTGTTGAACACAAAAGATATTTTGAAGAATGTTGGTAACCAGACCAATCGCACCATGGCATCAACATGGCAGTTGATGGCACCCATTGACTGCCATGAACAAAATACTGTGGAACATTTTTCATATTTGGGTGAACTATCCTTTTATGTATAAATCTCTTTTCCAGCTGGTGTAAATTCAAAGGGAAGACTCCAAACACTCTCCGCTCTGTCCCGTGTCTGCTGTCTGAGAACAGAGAAGTGAAGAATAAGAGTTAATCTCAGACCGTCACCTTCAGTGATGAAGCGGTCAATGGGAAGCTGAGGTCTGGTGGATCCACTCTGGTGATTCTGGTGTAGCACCAGAAATATCCAGCAGGAGACACTCATACTCAAGTATTCAACCATCAGGCCTACCTGTATTTCACAAACAAACATGTTCAGTTTCTTTACAGCTTCATAGTGTTACCCATAAGTTAAGTTGTCCTCTGACTTTGTTGTTCCAGCTGTCATGCCCTTACATCTCAGCATCTCTCTCTATAGAGTTTTGTGTGGAATGAACCAGTATTAAAACAGGTATTCAGCACCAAATCACCTTTAATGGTCTTCATGGTTTAGCCCCCTCCTGAGTCTTCATTAAAGAACTGCCCTTTTTACCCAGAGCGCAGTGTGGGAGAGTTTAAACTCAGGTCATTATGAAGAACAGAACTGTTCTGGGCTGTGTTTCTCAAAAGCATCGTAAGCCTAAATTGATCGTAAAGACTCTAGACTATAGTGGCAATTGTCCTACGATCAACTTAGGCTTAGAAACGCAGCCCTGGTCTTAGAGATTTTACTGAAATCAGGCAGTTCATCCTGAGCTTATTATGTGTTCAGAACAGAGTAAATATTTTGGACATACAGGTCCTTCTCAAAAAATTAGCATATTGTGATAAAGTTAATTATTTTCCATAATGTAATGATAAAAATTAAACTTTCATATATTTTAGATTCATTGCACACCAACTTAAATATTTCAGGTCTTTTATTGTTTTAATACTGATGATTTTGGCATACAGCTCATGAAAACCCAAAATTCTCAAAAAATTAGCATATTTCATCCGACCAATAAAATAAGTGTTTTTAATACAAAAAAAAAAAGTCAACCTTCAAATAATTATGTTCAGTTATGCACTCAATAGTCAATACTTGGTCGGGAATCCTTTTGCAGAAATGACTGCTTCAATGTGGCGTGGCATGGAGGCAATCAGCCTGTGGCACTGCTGAGGTGTTATGGAGGCCCAGGATGCTTCGATAGCGGCCTTAAGCTCATCCAGAGTGTTGGGTCTTGCGTCTCTCAACTTTCTCTTCACAATATCCCACAGATTCTCTATGGGGTTCAGGTCAGGAGAGTTGGCAGGCCAATTGAACACAGTAATACCATGGTCAGTAAACCATTTACCAGTGGTTTTGGCACTGTGAGCAGGTGCCAGGTCGTGCTGAAAAATGAAATCTTCATCTCCATAAAGCTTTTCAGCAGATGGAAGCATGAAGTGCTCCAAAATCTCCTGATAGCTAGCTGCATTGACCCTGCCCTTGATAAAACACAGTGCACTAACACCAGCAGCTGACATGGCACCCCAGACCATCACTGACTGTGGGTACTTGACACTGGACTTCAGGCATTTTGGTATTTCCTTCTCCCCAGTCTTCCTCCAGACTCTGGCACCTTGATTTCCGAATGACATGCAAAACTGAGCAACAGTCCAGTGCTGCTTCTCTGTAGCTTAGGTCAGGCGCTTCTGGTTCAAAAGTGGCTTGACCTGGGGAATGCGGCACCTGTAGCCCATTTCCTGCACACGCCTGTGCACGGTGGCTCTGGATGTTTCTACTCCAGACTCAGTCCACTGCTTCCGCAGGTCCCCCAAGGTCTGGAATCGGTCCTTCTCCACAATCTTCCTCAGGGTCCGGTCACCTCTTCTCGTTGTGCAGCGTTTTTTGCCACACTTTTTCCTTCCCACAGACTTCCCACTGAGGTGCCTTGATACAGCACTCTGGGAACAGCCTATTTGTTCAGAAATTTCTTTCTGTGTCTTACCCTCTTGCTTGAGGGTGTCAATGATGGCCTTCTGGACAGCAGTCAGGTCGGCAGTCTTACCCATGATTGCGGTTTTGAGTAATGAAACAGGCTGGGAGTTTTTAAAAGCCTCAGGAATCTTTTGCAGGTGTTTAGAGTTAGTTAGTTGATTCAGATGATTAGGTTAATAGCTCGTTTAGAGAACCTTTTCATGATATGCTAATTTTTTGAGAAGGACCTGTATGTGTGCCTCTGGTGTTTTATAGGCTATTTATATATAATGTCATTGTACGCACATACTTTAAAGTCTTAGTTACTAAAATAAGCTGTTGTCCCAGTGGGGTAAATTGTCACAATTGAATTTGCTATTAAAAAGCTACACTGTAGAAAAATATTTGTTGGTTTAACTTGAAAAAAGTAAGTAACCATTGAAATGAAAAAAAAATGCGTTAATACAACGAAGGAGATTGGTTTAATCAACAGAAACTCAAAATGTTATGTTGTTATCTCACCCACATGAATTATCTAAGTTGATTTAATGATTTGACAAAAGAAAAAATGTTGTGATAACAAATCATGAAATTTTTTTTTTACTGTGTATAGTCTTTTAAGCAACACAAAACAATTCATGAAACAGTGACATTAAAAGTACAAATTGCATAATATTATGACATTTAAAATACATAAATGCAAAACAAACAAATTGCCCCATCCTTGTTCTAAAAAAAAAGAAGGAAAAAAACAAGTCTTGATTTATGGCCTACAAGTAGTCTCTTGTATGTTAGAGGGATTTTATTGTTTTGAGCTATAGCAAAAATATATCATGATGAAATTTTAGTTTAGAGGACAGACTTAACAACAAAAAATAATTGATAGTTGCTAAGATGTGACTGCATCCCAAAACAAGCCCCAGTTCACACACGCCTTAGCTCTGTTAGACATAAACCATACCTGACCAAACACATATACACATGTACAAACTCAGCAAAGCCTACAAATCCCATTCAACACCCATATACAGTACAATCTCACACATAGCAGGAGTTTGAAATAATTCCCAAATCTGTCATTTACACACACACTGTTTTGCTTACATTTATTGAACTGTTGCTACACCATGTTAGGCCGTGCGACTCATAGAGATGTGGATGAGGTATTTATGGGTGAAAGGCCAAAGTGTGTTTGTGTGTGAGTGTGCGTTTACTGGCTGGTATTATTACTCAGTGTTTGGGAATGGCAACAGCTGCGGCGTAAAAGAAGAAAAACAAAAATCAGAGAAAGAAAGAGAGAGTAAATGATGGAGTGAGTGTTCAGGGAGACAAGTTAAAAAAGAGTGACAGGGAGAGAGAGCAGAGAGGACAGAGGAGAAAGTGTGTGACACAGGGCTGTGTGTGTGTCTGTGTGTGTGTGTGTGTGTGTGTGTGTGTGTGTGTGTGTGTGTGTGTGTGTGTGTGTGTGTGTGTGTGTGTGTGTGTGTGTGTGTGTGTGTGTGTGTGTGTGTGTGTGTGTGTGTGTGTGTGTGTGTGTGTGTGTGCGCGTGTGCGCGTGTGCGTGTGTGCGTGTGTGTGTGTGTGTGTGTGTGTGTTTGGGTAAAATGAACTCCAGATGTGATATGGTCTCAGCTCAGTCCAGGCGTCAGAAGCAGAATTAGAGGTTTTAGAAGGCAGAGAGAGCAGAAAAAGAGGAGAAGAATCTTAGAGAACACATAAGAGTCACAATAGAGGTAAGGTAGTGTGTGATTGGGTGTGTTTGTTTCTTCCTAACAGAGTCTTCAGAATGATTTACTGAATAGGCCTACCTGTGACACAGGGAGCACGGTTACTGATAGAGCATGAAAATCAATTCAGGACGAAGGAGAAGAACAGAGATGCAGAAAAAGTCCAGGGAAAAAGCAGATGTCAGCATGAAAGGGCCAGTCGGCATGAAAAGAAATCAGACAGTAATACAGCAAAATCACCTTCTGTAGGCAGCGGTTAACAGTCAGCAGATGTTTCTGCTGGTGTGTGAATATGGATTGCGGTCTAAAGGTAAAGCAATCTGCAGGACTAAATTCAGGCTGAAAAGAGACATAACTTCTGCCTGATACCCAAGAGCTGTGGATCTCATTTTCCACTCTTTGAAAGTTAGAATGAAATGTTTTTTGAAAGGCTTTTTTTCCTTTTACACTTTTACTCAAAAGGCCCACACATTATTTTTAAAATGTCTTATTCATGCATTTATTGACTCACATTCACATTTAAAGTTAAAGGGTGAATCACAAAACCTGTCAAACAGTTCACCCCAAAAACAACAGAAGAAACAAAGAAGTAATGTGACATTTCTCATAAAAATTATGTAAAATAGTTATAAAATAAAAAAGAATACAAGTAAGTAATGATAGAATAATATATTATTTAAATTGTATTTACCCATTATGTTTGTTGTATTTAATTTGATTAAAAAAAACTGCATTTTTGATGTAATGCTATAAAATGACTGCAATGAGAATCTAATTGCAATCACCATTGAGAATAAAGGAACTATAAAAAGAAACAAAAGCTAAACTGTCTATATGCATTGCTAATGGATTTTTTTTTTTAAAAAAATGCTTAAACACAAAGACAAAATATTGCAATAAAACAAAGAAAATACTTTTTTTGCCAAATATTTTTCTTTTGTTAAACGTGGTGTTTTTTGTGAGATTCACCTGAACACCAATCCTCTGCAAACCATAAAACACCTCATCTCCATTATATCTCACTACACCATGGTTTCATCATGCGTTTTTTGGTGATGTCACTCAAGTAACCATGTCACACAAAGCAGTTCTCTTATCACTGACCACATCTCTTACCTGCAGCTGAAATCGTACTGTCATCCTGAGCTGCACAATGCTTTATTATTCACACATCTCAGGAATAACACAACTACCATATTTCTTCATGTAAGCCTATGCGAGATTGCATGTGTGTGAATGTGTTACAGACAGGCTTACTTTGGGCGGTCTCTCAAGCTAATGCAGCATATTAGAAACAGCAGGAGAGAGCAAAGGCCACAGACTACACACACACACACACACACACACACACACACACAGAGCATTTGTTTTCCATTATCTGACATACAGAGAACCCTCTGTCCAAATCAATGAAGAAAAATCAGCCTGTCTATCAATCTTTCTCGCATGCAATTCAGCAAAAACACACAGTAATGCTTGGATCTCTTAGACTAAACATGGATCACAGACTTCATGCCAGATGCCACAGTACACAAGGCAGTGAGAAACAAGTTTTAATTCGTATTTCCCTTTATTTATTTATTTAATTCCACATAAAAATTGTCCTTTTGGACATATAAACAGGGTTTTAATGGTAAAACAAACAAACAAAAACAAACAAAAAATACATATTTTCAATATATTTATTTATTTAAAATGGCAAGAAAAAAAACGTTCTAATCTTGAAATCATCACAAAAAATCTTTGAATAGTGCATTGGTGAAGAAATACCATGAAAGGTCTGAAAAATCGTCAAAAATCTAATACATATAAAGACAGAGAATAAATCAGTTTTTCTTTTCTTTCCAGACAGGCACAATCAGAACAATTTTACAATTCATTGAATGTGGATATTAGATTTATTCAGATATTTAGTTATTGAAAAATGTGCAGCTGCTTCATTCATTGGTTTCATCTGTCTTTTCACAGATCACGGCAACCGTCTGATTCAAAGATTGTCAAACTCGGGTGTCGTTCAGACATTCAGAATAGATTACTATGGATTTCATTGCTTTGCTGGATATTGTGGGTTTGATTGTGCCTCTGTTCAGTATTCAAGTGACATTACAGGATAATGAGAACATTAGGAGTATCATAAGAGCACAGTTGGCTCATCTCATTAGGATTCCCTTCTTGAAGCAGCATTTGGTCCAGTAAACAGAGTCTGACTGGTGTATAACCTGTAAAATAAGGTTCTTCTTAAAGGCAGGATGTGTTGAGCTCACGACTCATGCAATGCAACGTGTCCCACAATGATGAAGTTAAAGGTCAAGGACCTTGAACCCAGGAGACAATGATGACACACAGGCTCAGCACACCCACAACTAGGCCAATGACCATCAGAAAAACTGCCTAGGAAAGAGGAAAGGTGGAAAAGATGCTTATGGAAAGAAAGCGACATAATCAACATATCAAATGTAAAAAACGAACTTTACGTTACAAAAACATGTAGAGTCAGACATAATATACACTACTGCTCAAAAGTTTGGGGTCATTTCGATTGTTTTATAATGTTACAAAAGATTTCTATTTCAAATAAATGCTGATCTTTTGAACTTTCTATTCATCAACGAATCCTAAAAAAAATGCATCATTTTTTTTTTTACAAAAAAAATTAAGGTCTGGTTTCACAGACAGGGCTTAGATTAAGCCAGTATTAGGCCTTTTAGGGTATTTAAGTGGCTTTTATAAACGTGCCTTAGAAAATAATATTACTGGTTAAAACAATGGCACAGACATGAATACTAATATTAAAACAAAGAGCAGTTACTTAAAATTGTAGTAATATTAAATATATTATTATTTATAATATTTTTGATCAAATAAATGCAGCCATGGTAAGCATAAGAGGCTTCTTAAAAAACATAAAAAAAATCTTACCAACTCCAAACTTTTGAACAGTAGAGTATAACAAATGGGTAAAATTCCCTCAGAACTAACAGTCTAGTGCAAAGCAACTCATGCATGTAGTACTGAATGTATGCAAGACTTTAGATACCCCTGCTGAATTGAGAGATCTGATTGGCTCAGAGCTGATTCTCAAATAAAACATTCCCGGATACACAAACAGCAAACATGTGGAGGTCGTAGAACCTGGAATCACACATGAAAAGGTATGCAGACATACACGCACACAATATAAACATACCTATTGAGCAGTGAATTTAACAGTCAAGCACATACAAGAGGACAAACACTCACCGACCACACCAAAGACATTCCTGATGTCAGGGACGAAAATAGCAAGCAGAAGCACAAGAGTGAGGATGAAAATACAGGAAAGTGAATGAGAGAGCCAGGAGAACTCCCTCTCTCTCTTGCATAACATCAACAACGCTTTACGTGCCTGAGAGAAAGAATAGGAAGGATATGTTTTCTGAATTTCTTCTTTAAATAGTTCACAGTCTGGTGTTTGACTTACTGGGAAGTGAATGAGCGGCACAGTGAGCAGAACGGCCAATAGAATCGCGAGACGCACTGACATCACCAAAACATCCCGCGGTAGGTAGGTATCGTATCCTAGCAACAGCTCTGATTCCACGTGTGCTGCGGATAAAGATGTTAGATCAGATCAATCAATTTATCTTCGTCATTAACAGATTAATGTACTGAACTGAAACAGTAAAGATTATAATCCAGGGGTCTACCAAGAGACAAAAACACTAACCAAACACACCTCATGCAGCTAATCATGGGCTTTATTCATATTAGAATACTAATTAGTATACACTGGCTCTCATCAAAATTTTAAAGATACTTTGTGAAACCGTAAAACAACTTTTCAAATATTAGTGTTTCAATAGCAGTGCGCCTGAATCTTCGGCCTCACTGCAAAGGGGATCATGTTTACTCCAGTTGTTAATGTGCATTTGCACTCTGAATTGAATGTGAAATAAAAAGAAAGATGGTTTACTGCAAAATAATGGTAAGGAAATCATTCTATCGAGTTGTCTTACTCTTAACTGTATGCACACAAAAGCAAACACACACAGTGAAGTACTATTAATGTACAAATAACTCTTACAAACCTGTTCTTTTTAGTGAATCAAAAAACATACAGTACAACCAGTGCAGTCTGATTCATGTGCAAATGACACTTGACTATGATTCAAAATTATGTGTAGTTTAGGTTTGTTAAACTTAAACCAGTTTAATTACTGATGGTTTGCTCATATTGCAACAGTTGAATTTGAGATTTTTGGTAAATAAATTTTATTTTATTTTAAGACACTGCATTCAGTAAGTCTAGTTATCTAAAAAAAAGAAATAATAATAATAAAAATAAAAAAAAGAAGGTAATTTCACATTGGTTGGATTTAAAATAATGGTCAGGGTCTGACATTACTTCCAGCTCTTTTGTGCCACTAAAAATGTCACGTCAAGCGTTGCATTGTGGAATACAGTAGAGGGATGAAGCTAAACTCTGCATGAAGGTCGATCTCCAAGAGCAGGATTAACACACAAAACAAACACTTTGAGGATCTTGTTGTGCAGCTTGAGCAATGTTCTTACTATAGAAGGTGAGGTATCCAAAAAGAGCAGAGATCAGATACACCACGAAACTAAGACAGATGCTGACATTTGTCACATTCTGCATTCTCCGTTTTGTGGGTCTGAAAAACACACATATTCACACCATAAGGCAACAACAGACTACTTATATATATGTGGCAGATGCTCAGAACTAAGTGAACTGACCTGTGTAACTCGCAGTAAATGGGTAAAACCGCCGTATGGCACAGGAAGGAGAAAGCCATTGTTGGGACAGCATAAGCACTCTGCAATGCGCACACAGTCATTTCTCACCCTCCTGATGTGTGTGGGGTTATGCTATAATATTACGACTAATATTTGGGTTTCTAATAGTCCTACAAGGCGGTCTTTAAATCAAAACATAGCTCTCCTTTCTCAGGAAAACACACACACACACTCACCTTACTAGAGATCGCAAACAGTTGTGGGGTGCACTCGGAGGTATTTAAGCTCTGCGGATAGAAAAACAAAATGTGAAGTTGATGTGAATATGAAGATTAGAATGAAAGCAGGACAGGAACAGAATGAAAAACTACTTTCTGATATTTAGATTACAGTATCTGTAGCTGAATATCAGGAAGTAAAGGTTTGACCTTTGGGTCAAAGGTCACATCCCTTATTAAAACAATGCTACTTTCTGTTTCTGAAGGGTTGGATCCAAACGTACTCCACAAAATATCTGAGAGTTAAAAAAACGTCTTTAGTAAGGAAGCCCATATCCACTACAAAAAAAAGAAGAAGCATGCTTTGGTAAATGTTTATGACATAACTCGAAATTGTGGCACACCAAGACATATTTATGAGATGAAAGTCAAAATTGTGATAAACCTCAATATAAGTTTAAAAAGTCCAAATTATGAGAAAGTCCAAATGATGACTAATTTAATCTAATAATCATGACTTAGTATATGTCTTACGTCAAAATTGAATAGGTTGAAGTATGTAAATTTCAACTTTTATGTCAATATACTTTTTATGTCAGAAATATTTAGTATGACTTGTATCATAATTTCGACTTTGTGTGGCAGAAATGGGTTTCCATATTTTAGCCTGTCTGTTGTAATGAAAATTAAGGTTTTAGATGGGTCGCACTGAAGTCTATTATTCTGCAGCTGCCCAAGTTGTGTTTTGGGTATTAATTTGGAGTGTATTAGGCAAGGGCGTGTGTGTGTGTGTGTGTGTGTGTGTGTGTGTGTGTGTGTGTGTGTGTGTGTGTGTGGTCTTTACCAGGCTCATAGTGGAGTTCAATGGTAGCGGACAGGGAATGGACCATTTTTTCACTACCACCTGTGAGAGAGATGAAAACATCAATATGGGAAAGATAGAGAGACAGACAGATAAATAGAGTGACTCAACTCACCACCACAGTAAAGAACAACATGAAGATGAATGCAAGACCGCTGGTGTATCCCAGGAAACCTGAAGAGAGGGCAACCAAAAGATATGCATTCTATCACACTCATAAACAATATTGAGAAAAACAAACCCTGATGATACTCACCAATTTTTGGAAGTAGAGCCAATGGCAACACTACAATTACAGTGACTAAAATCAGAAGGATAACACCATTCTCAAACCACTTTCTATGGAGGACAGAAAAGAAATGCATGACAAAATGACACAAAGTAAAGATGATGCACAAACCTTTAAAGATTTGGGGGTCGGGAATATTTGTACAGTAAAACAGTAATATTGGAAAACGACATAATTCTTTAGAAATAGTCCTAATATTTGCTGCGCAAGAAACAATTCCTCTTACTGTTCCTACTCTTATTGTTATTGTCACAGTTAAAAGAGCTGTGCTGCTTAATATTTTTACAAGTTCAATAGAACAGCATTTATTTGAAATAGAAATGTTCCTAACATCATTTGTCACTTTTGATCAATTTAATACATCCTTACTAAATACAAGTATTAATTTGATAGATAAGATAGATAATCCTGAAAAAACAACAACAAAGGTTTCCACAGAAATATGGAAAAAATGAAGAAAAGTATGTGTATTGATGCTTTGCCAATATTAAACTGAGTACTTTAAAACAAAAAATTATGATTGAGAACTGAGGGATTGAATCTTTAACAGGTTGGTGTTTATGAGAGATCTCCTGTAGTTCTCTCTTAAAAACAGGGAGGTACTAGACAACCCAGCTGATCCGCTTGCAGAAATGAAGATAAATTACTCCACTGAAAGAATAATGTTATTTTACAGTAAATGACTACAGTTTCAAGTGTGTATACTGTGACCGGGTTGTGATTTTTGGTCCACCCGGAGAGAGAGTAGTAATGTTTGTGTGTGTCTGGGTCTGGTCACAGTAATTGTGCTGGTGAAGGGAATCTTGGGCAGGCACGACTCTCATTGGGCAGAACATATGTGCGAGATTTACGTGAACGGACCTGTAATGCAAACCAGCTGTGTGGGGACAGGGCACAGTTAAACCACAGCTCAGAACAGCGGCTAATAAAATAATGACCGTTACATTCTTACTCAGGAATACTTTCTCTTTTGGAAACTCGCTTAAAGGCGAGAGAAAGAGTGTTTATCTGCCAATGAGTGAATGATCTCTCTTTCCTGAATCGTGTTTCTATTTTGTCTCTCCCCATGGATTTTTCTGTGGATTCAGCCAGATTCTGTTTTAGTATGAATTCTAACACACTGAATTCAGATGTAAATCATATTTGTTCTGATAAACCATATACAATACCATTTAAAAGTTTGGGGTGCTTCTTAATATTTTAGTGGAAACCATGATACATTTATCTTTTTAGGATCCTGTGATACATATAAAGTTAAAAAACAGCATTTATTTGAAACAGAAATCTTTTGTAACATTGTAAAAAATGTACGGTCACTTTTAATCTATGTAAATGTGAAATAAAAATGTATTGTGTCCTTGCCTAATAATAGTATCTTTATTAGATAGGGTTAGGGTTATCTTTCATTTTAATCTGAGTTGTTCTCCAAAATGACACTGTAAACAAGACATTTTATTGGTTGTTTGGTTTCTACTTTTTGTTATGCTCATTTAGTATGTAGCTATTATAGTTTCTTCAATAAGCATTTCAATTTCAGTGAGAACAGAAAAAATGGGGTGTGAGGGTGTGGTAAGGCCAGCATATATTTATTTACCCAGAACTCTCTGTGCTCATGAAGCCGGTGATGGCTGCAGGCATTTCAGACTTCAAGATGAACAAGTAACTGGACATGGCTAAAGAAAGAGAAGGACAGCACATTATAAATACATGTTATTCAACACCTCCTACATTCACTATAACAGCTCATAATGCAATCTCACACACGCGCACTCACAAATCCACTCAGAAAAGCCAAACATGACAAAGGTCAACATACTCTGAACTAACACTAACAGCCACAAATTCATATCACATGGTCATATATACACACAGAGATCAAACCTGACTGCAGCCAAACATTTGTTCTCACACAATCAGACACTTGCTGCCATTCTAAAGGCAATGTAAAAGTGAGATGAAATGACTGTTAAGTCATTATGGTAGATAATAAGACATGGTCTGTTTTACTGCTACTAAACACCACATAACACACAGAATACTCACTGCAGTTCACAGTAGTGAGCAGTGCAGAGTGAAAGACAAAAAGAAAGAGAAGAAACAGAGTTTTAATTTACATATTCACTTTACACCATTCTTTAGTATATATTCTGTTGTTCAGAGATTAACCTGCTATGCTAACTTCTTTGGCAATACATTAATAAAAGTCATACCCTCCCAATAAAACATGTTCAAACTGAGAGAGAGAGAAAAAGAGAAAGAGACAGGAGACTCTCTGCCGCTGAGGTACCAGGTTAACATTTAGTAGTATGATTTTAATTATATGAACTATATCAAGTAATATAATTTAACCATCTAAATAAAAAGTGAAAAACTCACCGCCAATGTTCTGAATGAGAATAGTACAGGCCACCAGAATCTGCACAAAACATAAGAAAAACATGTTTTACAGGAGTAACAAGACATATTTCACATCTATGGTGAATTCAGTTATGATGAGTACTTGGATAATGAGAATGATGAGTTATTTATTCATATAACAAAATGAAACATTGCAGTGCATTATTCCAAATTAAAAGCAGGCAATCTTCAGGCAAAGACTAAATTAAATAAATAGAGCTAGGTATTAGATCTGTGATATTAACCAACCTTGCCAGGTCTGTTGAAGGCTTTCTCTCCAAGCGCTTCATAAGAGTTGATGCCTAACATACATAAACATATGCAATAGTGATCGGTTACAATGTACAATCGTGAAAGACCATTTCAGATTTTTGATCTGATGTACAGCTTGTGAGGAGTTATAGTCACAGATTATGTAAGGTAAACAGGAGTGAGTAGGGTAAAGAAGAGTTCAAAAGTGAGAGTTGATATTACCCGTCTTGTCACAGAGGAGCAGCAGGAGATGGATAGAATAAACAGCCAAACTGGAGACCACGAGCAACAGAATACTGTGAAGAACACATGCAGAGTTGAAAAAACACCTGATCTTCAAGCTCAAAGGATTGTTCATTGTACGTGCCTTACTGCAACTGCAATTTTTGCTTTAAAAAAAAAGGGATGCCTGCATCACATTTTCAGTGGCAATCAACATTATACCACAAATGTTGTCAACAAAAGCCCTATTCTCACTGGATTAGTATTATCTGGGAACCTCGTGTGATTTAGAAATTACCCCTTCACATCTGAATTTCGTGTGGCGCATTCGCACGGGATAAGCGAAGCCTGTGATTTTACTCGAATTTACTGACTTATCTCCCGGATATGATGTCAATAGGCTTGGAAATGTCTTGTTGTTATAGGTCTAGCTGTATGCTATATTGTAAACAAAAGAATGTCCCTTACCGCATGCTTCTATATATGTCATCCATCTCAATCTAATCATTATTTTTGTTTTTGCTCTTCTGATGGTTTTCAGCTTTCTCTTTCTGCAAAGTGTATAGTTGTACGGTGTAGGCCTATATAGCAATATTACCCAGCACCCAAAATACTATCAAAACACTCGAGCATCCATTCTTCGCGAAAGATGGATAAAAAAGTGCACAGGAAACAAAACCTTGAAAAATTATATACGACCCCGCCAAAGCACAGAGATGCCTATTCGCACGGGACTAATATTATCACAGGACTCTCAGTGTTCGGCAAAATATGGTAGGTCATTTGCGGGGGAATTTTTACTTTACAAATTACAGAAATGGCCGATTCGCACGGGATTAAGATCACAGAAAACCTCAGCAATTATTACAAATGACTAGAGGTCACCAGGTAATACTAATCCTGTGCGAATAGGGCTAAAAAGCTGAACTTGTATTGAATCTGGAACACTGTGTGCGTTGCGTGTACCTGAATCCAATAATGCCCGTATTGGCCATGGCATACGAGAGACCCAGGATGCCACTACCCATGATAGCATTCATCAGATTAAAGGCAGAAGACATGAAGGATGCACCTCTAACCGGAACATCCTGTGAGGAAGAAAAATGCAGAAATTAAACATGACAGCGCAGCTCACACTGGAACAAACTGAGGTTAATTTAATCCTAGACTTTAGGCAAGAGACAACGCATGCACAAAGAATGTCATTACTGTCTGCTTACACGCTGCATTACTGAAAGCACAAAGGGAAGCGAGATCTTTGCAATAAAATTGCATAAGATCAGCATGTGATGTGAAAATGACTAGAATGTGAAAGATGAAATGATGTGTGAATACGCATACTCTATCCATTTCCAGCAAAGCTTTATAAAACTAGTACAGCAGTGTGATTGTGAAGACTGGATTTACTTTAATAATGCACATTTATTTACTTTGACATGTCACATAAATTGTATTCATTTATGGCACTGCAAAGCACTTAGTTTGTACATTTTATACTGTGCTGAAAAAGATTAAGCTTATTATTATCAAAATTATTATTGACCCATCAAAAAAAGAGTCTTAATTTTAACATTCTATCAGACAAAGGATGCTTTAAGTGCTAAAAAAAAATGGTCATCTTAATGTGCAGTTTAAAATTTTGGGAAGCAGCTAATACTAAGAATTTGTAGGCCTATGTCATTTTAATAAGAAAAATAATAAATTATGGTAACAGGGTTAACAACATGGGGACAACCTCAATTGTTTTAAATTTATTATTATGTCCACTAAAATCTAAAAATCAAATAATAAAATAAATAATTAATAAAACATACATATGGAAGCCCATTTCCACCACATAAAATCATGCTTTGGTAAATCATAATTATGACAAATAAAAAGTCTTCATTATGATGTCACAATTATGATAAGATAAGTCACAATTACGAGACAAAGTCAATATGACATAAATTATGACAATTATGGGAATCAAAAAAAGTCAAAATTCTACATAAAATGTGAGATTCTATATCAAAACTATGATATAAAAAGGTGACATTTTGAGATAAACCACAATGCGACAAAAAGTAGAGATTTTATGTTATGATTTATAAGATTTTGACCCATAATTTCACTTAGAAGCTAATATTTCCCTCTTATTATATCATAATTCTCATGTGGCGAAAATGGGCTTCCATACATAATAATAAAACAAATTTTATATGTGCTAGTTTATATATGCATAAGCGATATCATAAAACAGTAAACGGAAGTATAATAGTAATTGTTAGATATTATTTACACATGTTCTTCTAGTTCTGGTTCTTCTTCTTATTAGTTCTGTGGCTGGCTGTGGTTTACCTGGGCTAACAGCGGTCTGCTCTCCTCTCCGATGGGCTCATACTCGCTCCCTGTCTGCGCGCTGTAGTTTGCGCCGCTTTTCCCCATGTTCCACCGTGTAGTGTCTCTTTACTCTTCTGCACTGACCGAAAGCCGGCCATTCGCTCTTAGACACCGCTGGGTCCGTCAGTATATGTGCCCGGCTCTCACACCACCGGCTTCACAGAAGCACAAGCAAACGTAAACATCCCTAATCACGTGATTATTGACGAACGGTCACATGTCTTTTTATAATGTACGTCACAGACCAATCACCTCTAGCACAGCCAAAGTCTCGGTCGCTCAGAAATGACGTACGTACTCAATGTAAAAGCGTGTTCGCATGGCAGCTGTCTGGAGAGGGTGAGCTATTACAGTTTATTTTGTTTATAATATTAAACTTTAGGTTATTTGTTGAATTACTTGGTTTAAGCTATGTGGCTAAACAGATAATCTTGTAGTTTATTATCAGGCGTAGATAGCAGTCTGCTGCTTGAAACAGGGATTTATATAGACTGTTAGGTGTAGTCTATGCATTCACGAAAAGGTTATAAATTCTTTTTTTTTTTTCATTATAAACTTTTATACAGGCATGACCTTTCTCCCCCTCCCTCTCTCTCTCTCTCTCTCTCTCTCTCTCTCTCTCTCTCTCCCTCTCATGACCAACAGATCTGGCAGACTTTTGTTCCTTGTGCAGAAACATCATAGTTGTATCTCTCCGCCTCAGAATTTAAACCAGTTTGCAAGAAGAATTTCCCTCCAGTTTTCCACTGCGGTCCATTATCAGAGAGCCATGCCTGACCAACCCCAGACATCAACTGATCTGGGGCTCTACAAACCCCCTCCCACAGTCCGAGGAATGACAGAACTGGACCGGGCTGCTTTCAGTCAGACAGTCAGCGTTCCTGCCATACGGATACCAACCAACGTTCTCAACAAATTGGTGAAGAGTTTGAAGAAAGTGGCACTACAGAGGCCAGGACTCAAACGGGTCGTGGATGAACACAAAGAAGATGGTAATAAAGATTCTAGTTGTGGAGAACATCGGCTGATGCTATTGGATCCGAACAGCATTACATTTTCAGATGCGTTCGGCAGTGAGGAGGCAGAAGCTCTGAAAGCGTATGGGGTGCCTCAGGAGATCCAGAGATACGATCTGAAACTCACCTATGAGAACCTTAAGAGTGAAGAGATACTGCGAGCTGTACTTCCTGAAGGACAGGATGTGACGTCAGGTTTTAGCAGAGTGGGCCACATCGCCCACATGAACCTGAGAGACCACCAGCTCCCCTACAAAAAACTGATTGGTAAGAAGAGATAATAAATGATCCAAGAAATCACCTTAAAGGGATAGTTCACCCAAAAATTCTGTCATTAATTACTCACCTTCATGTTTTTCCAAACCCGTATGACTTTCGTTCTTCTTCTGAACACAAATGAAGATCTTTCTGATGAAATCTGAGAGCTTTCTGTCTCTCCATAGACAGCTATACAAATGATACTTTGACGCTTCAAAAAGTTTATAAAGAGATCGTAACACTAATCCATATGAATTGTGCAGTTTAGTCCATATTTTATGAAGAGAATCAATCATTTGATATGATGAACAAATTGAATGTAAGCTTTTATTCACATACACATTGATCAGCAAACATAAACAGAAGCTCAACCAAACCTGGGGTCTATACCATGAAGCCGGTTTAGGTGGCTAGCCAGGTATGTTTTAGCTTAGTTTGCGCCAACCCTGGGTTTTAGGCACCATGAAAGTAGTTTGGCTTTTAGCAGTGTATATCGCCATAGTAACTAACGCTCCACGGCTAACCTGGTCCGGGGCAGGTTATGTTACAGATAAGAGGTTGCAAACCGAACTTGGACCAATCAGCTGTGAGCAAAGTGACACATGTCTGATGCTATAAAGTCACTCCACCTGTTTCTACTCCAAATTAAAGGTCACTACTAGCAAATGATTTTTAAAGACAAAATTGTCTGGCTTTTAGTAACGCTTATTTAGAATAAAAATTTTGTATGATTTAGATATTATTATACCCTTAATCGATCACACGTACAGTTTTAGTTTATCAATTATTATTACGCACAGTTTAAATGAATAAATATATGAAGGTAATATAAATACGCTTTAGAATCAATAGATAAAGCTATAAAATAACTACATGTGAGCTTAAATGTTCAATTCTCTCTATACCTTTATCAACTGTATAAACTATAACTTCGAAACTTTAACTTGCACTGATATAGCAAGACTTTTTCTTTTAGTTGTCCTCTTTCATAGACAGCTATTTTGTTCTTACTGTGTAAATTTGTTTAAATTCTTAATATTATTCAATCTCGTAATATCCTGCAGAAGAGAGAAGTGAATAGCGCTGCTTCTCTCGCGAGAAATGAATCGCAGTTTCACTCTTTCTCAGCATGTGATTGGCTGTTCGCTAGTGATGTCACACCTAAACTCCACAGAGTTGACAGAGAAAGTTGATGATCAACATCATGGTACCAACAAAGCCTGGTTGGATTGGTTTGGTTTTGTCAACTCGAAACTAATCCTGTAACCCTGAGTTTGTTCATCTACCATCATGGTACAGGCCCCTGCTTGATGCATAAGAACAAACCTCTTGCTGAAGCTCAAACGTGCTGCATAACACGAGAATGAACCTCATTGGTTCTCGCACGTCAAGCGAACATGCTTGAGCTTTCGTTAACCACAACTGATGTGTGAGTTGATGAATGTTTATATATGAATAAAAGCCTACATTTAATCTGTTCATCATATAAAGCGATTGTCTCTTCAGAAAATCTGGACTAAACTGCTCAATTCATATGGATTAGTTTTACTATCTCTTTATGAACTTTTTTAAACGTCAAAGTGTCAGTTGTATAGCTGTCTATGGAGGGACAGAAAGCTCTCAGATTTCTTCAAAAAGATCTTCATTTGTGTTCCGAAGGGGAACGAAAGTCTTACGGGTTTGGAACAACATGGGGGTGAGTAATTAATGACAGAATGTTCATTTTTGGGTGAACTATCATTCTGAACCTGTAGTGTTTTTGCCCATACAATGATAATCTGTGTGGTCCAATTTAGTTTGATCCAAACATTCTTATATATATATTTTGAATTAGCTTTTATTTTTTGTAATTTTTGTTCGTTTTTTTAAATGATAATTTTAGGTTTTGTTTATTTTTTGTTATTTTCGGTTAGTTTTAGTGTTTCAACTTCGAATTATTTGTTAGTTGCCAATGCACTACAATTTCTAATTTTCATTGTTTTTTTTTATAATATATATATAGCTTTATTTCAATTAAAAAAAATGTTTTTAACAGTTTTAGTTAATAATAATCCTGCTTTGAAGCGACATGAAGGTGAGTAAATTATGACAGAATTTTCATTTTTGGGTGAACTATCCCTTGAAGTTTAAATCTGTCTTATCTTTTCAAGACTATTGTGGCAGAGATTTGAATCTACAGTAATGAGCAATCATGAAATCATTTGCCAAGGTGTTTTGCCACCAACAGACTTGTGTTTTGTTCCAGGTCAAGTAATCATTGATAAGAACCCCGGCATTACCTGCGTGGTCAACAAGACCAACACTATTGATTCCACTTACAGGAACTTCCAAATGGAGGTTTTGGCAGGCGAGAGTAACATGGTGGCAAAGGTGAGTTCACCTAATAGCATAAACATGAATTATTAAAGATATATCTGACTGTAATCTACCTTTTTTTTTTCTCCTCCTCTCTCAGGTACGGGAGAATGGTGTATTTTACGAGTTTGATTTCTCTCGAGTGTACTGGAACCCTCGACTGAGCACCGAACACGAGCGCATCGTTGCCCTTCTACAGCGTGCCGATACTGTAGTAGACGTTTTCGCCGGGGTCGGTCCGTTCGCGATACCAGCGGCCCGTCGAGGCAGCGAGGTCCTTGCCAATGATTTGAACCCAGATTCCTTCCGTTGGCTCCAGCACAATGCTAAGCTCAACAAGGTCGACCGAAAGATAACCTCATTTAACATGGATGGACGGGACTTCATCCGGGGACCGGTCCGGGAGCGGCTGCCTGCTTTAATGAAGGGATCACAAAAGATTCACGTGGTGATGAATCTCCCCGCACTGGCTCTCGAGTTCCTTGATGCTTTCAGAGGTCTGCTGGGTCCGGAGCCAGACCAGAGTCTTTCCCGCCAGGACGACAACCTGCCTCAGGTGCATTGCTACGGGTTCTCAAAGGAAGATGATGCTCAGAGGGATGTAGTGGAGCGGGCAGAGGCGAGTTTAAAAATTTCCCTGCAAGGACAGTGTTCTGTACACCTGGTGAGGAATGTGGCACCTAATAAGGAGATGATGTGTGTGAGTTTTACCCTGCCGAGAGGGGTCCTGTACGGCACACACCCCCAAGACAGAGGTAAGAGACTATCACACTCACTAGTGTCATTTGGCAGCAATATTAAAACATGAAATAAAGTCAAAGACATACAAACCATGCTGTAGTGATGGCGGGTCATTTCTGCTGTACTAAAATGTCTCTTTTCCTCCATAGACAGTTCAGAGGAGCCGTGTCCCAAGAAACAGAAGTGTGAGGATTTGACAGACTGAATAAACTCAGTGTTTGTTAGTTTGCCTGTTAAAATGGTTTGTATTTAGTTTTTTGTTCTTAAATTTTTTTTAAATAAATTATCATTCCATGTCGGGTGAATGCTGTTGCATTTCTTTGAAACGATCAAGCAACCAACATTGACACAAATCATTTTTTTGTGTGTTTATTTAACTGAAGCAGCATTACAAAAATAACAAAACTGATCAACAAAAATATCTGTACACCTATTAAAGCTTGTTTATGGTTATGTCAACATAAACTTCATAATATTCTGAACCTGGCCTACTGAAGGGGCCGTATTCAAAGTTTTTCACAGGAATCTTTCCCATGCATCCAAACACTCGCAGCCTTTCTCTTTGCTTGTGAGTGAGTCTTTGGGGAGACTGATGAACAGGTGGCGTGGAAGTGACTGTAGTTTTGTAAAATCACAGGAGGAAGAGGCCACTGAAAGCGTCCTGGATGGCGCGATGGCAGGCCAGTCCTGATGTATAACCACCAGCCTGATCCTGAGGAGACGCTGTGCGCACATGATTCAGATACCTGCACACAGAGAGAGGACAATTAGCTTTAACAGTAGTTTCCAAAATAATGGCTTTGAGTATAATCTGGTTAATCCTCTAGAGGGAGCAGCTCTGTTGTTTTACATTCATGGATTTCACAATGACAAGTACAAATTTCATTTTAAAATAAAAATAAAATGCCAACTGTAGTTACTAGAATTATACTGTGTGTAAAAAAATGTAATATAATATACACCACAATTCAAAGGTTGGGGCGGTAAGATTTTGTTTTTAAAAGAAAATCTCTTATGCTCACCCAGGCTAGATTTATTTTATCAAAAATACAGTAAAAACAGTATTATTGTGAAATATTATAATTTAAATTAACGTTCCTATTTTAATATATTTTAAAATGTAATTTATTCCTGTGACAAAGTTTTTTTGATAAGGTCCTTGATAAAAGTAGCCAGTCCTTCAGAAATCATTCTAAAATGCTGATTTGTTGCTCAAGATACATTTCTTCTTATTATCAATGTTGCAATGTATCAAATAACAGCATTTATTTGAAGTAGAAATTTGTTGTAACATTATAATTGTCACTTTTTAACAATTTAATGCATCCTTTGCTGAATAAAATTGTAATTTCTTAAAAAAAAAAATGTAATGGTAGTGTATACTTAAAGGGATAGTCCACCCAAAAATGAAAATTCTGTCATCATTTACACACCCTCATGTTGTTCCAAACCTGTATGAGTTTCTATCTTCTGCTGAACAAAATAGAAGATAAATAAAAGAACGTCGGTAACCAAACAGTTAATGAACCCCATTGACTTTTGTGTTCAGCAGAAGAAAGAAATTCATACTTGATGGTGAGTAAATGACAGAATTTTCATTTTTGGGTGAACTTTCCCTTTAAGCCACAAAATATGTAAGAATGCAGTTGCTTTACATAACTAAAATATTAATATAATCCATATATTTTTCACCAAATCGACAACTGCCTGTTACCCACAAACCACTAGAACATCAGAAACCCAATGCTTGTGGGTGAGACTCTGAGATCTCACACTAGCCCAGCAGCATCCTCAAAACACTCCAGCAGCTGGCGTCCACAGCGGCCATTCATTATGAGAGAACTGAAAATTACATGTAAACTGATACTACAGTGAGAGGAAGAGAACGATTGAAAGAGAGAGAGGGATCGAGGGGGTCAGGTATCATCAGAAACACTTAAGCTCCTCTCAGCTTCACACGTTTTCTAAACAAACAGAGATTACTGAAGCGCTGGACCATGAGCTAATACACACAGAATGCTTCTCCATCATTAATCCACACGCATAATTCCACAAGTGAATCACTGTCATCACATTTAATCCAGATTCTTTCGCTTTTAGTTTTGCCTGAAGTACTCAAGACAATCATGTCATAAAAGCATTGCTGATCAGAACAATAACGGGAATCTTAAGAACAACAAAATGGCAAGAAAATATGCTGATTTGAAGTAAAAAAAAAATATCATAAGACTTCTAGATCTTTAAAAAGAAAAGAGAACAAAATGGTGTTTGAAAAAAAAAATAATAATAATACATTTTTGTATTCAACAAAACGTCAAGATGAAAGTGCTTGACCTTGAGACAATGTTGTATGTCCACCTCAGATGGATAAACTTAACACTGTAAGAGCCATTTTAGATTAAGACTTCTAATTTTGAGAAACATTTTTGCAAAACTGTTAAAAACATGGGACAATACAGCAATAGAAAATAGCCTAAGTACATAACAGTAATAAAACAAAACACCTGGGGCCTCATGTACAAAGACTTGCGTTGAATTCATACTAAAACATTGCGTACGGACAAAGCTGTAAATGTGCGTACGCACAAAAAAAAACAGATGTATGAATCTCTGCGTACGAAGGATCCCACGCATATTCTCTTTGTACATCCCAATTAACGTAAAAATGAGCGCACATGCACGAGCACAACGCCCCACCCAGTCTCCTCCCTTAATTAAATACATTTAAATATGGTAATGAGTCCACTTTGGCAAAAGAAAGGAGTAAGAAGATGGCTAAAGCAAGCGGCAAGAAGCGAAACTTTACAGAAAGTGAATCGGAGGTGCTACTATCGGAGGTAGAAATGAGAAAAAAAATTTTTTGGAACTTTGTCCTCCGGAATTAATAACAAAAGGAAAAAATATGAGTGAGAGAGTTTGGCTGATGCCGTCAATGCGGTGGGATCTGAAAGTCGCACTGTAAATGACCTTAAAAAAAAAAGGTCTGATATAAAGGTAGACGTTAAATGGAGAACTGCTGCGCACCGACAAAGTGTGGGCAGAACAAGCAGTGGTAAAGGGGTCAGAGAATTGCCTCAATTATGCGTGACACTTTACTCTCTGGAGTAGTATCCGCTGCTGTGGGAGACTCGGATTTACTACAGGACTGCCACGAAGGTAATCAATATTATCTGCACATTTATTGAATGGAAATGTTTCCGATTCACATATGCAAATTCTTCTTCAGATGGCGCCTTTATAGCAATGCGTGTGCGGTCGATCGCTCCGATTACATTAGGAAAACCGGCTATCGCTGCAAATTGCGTTTTAATGTTTGTCTGGTCAACTGCATCATATGGGAATATCATAAAGTTTTTGTGCGTACGCAAGATTGATACATGAGGCCCCTGGGGCCTCATGTATCAATCTTGCGTACGCACAAAAACTTTGCGTACGCCAGCTTTCACGCTCACGGTCGGATGTACTAACAGTGAATTTAACGTGAGAATGTGCGTTCCTCCACGCCAATTTCATGTCTGGCGTACGTACATTTCTCATAGTTTTTGTTCGTTGGCGACTCTTACAGGCAATGAAGTTAAGTTGCAAACATTACACAACGAATTGTTCTACAAGTCTTTCGCACTACCACCTGTGGGATGCATTGCTATTAATTTACAATTTATAAAATAATTTACATATATTGTCACACGAGCCTTATGGGAATATTCTATCAATTATGCAATTAAGTAAGAACATATAAAAGCATATGCAAATTGATACAACCCTTAGTCTATGGCAATGGCAGCTTTGGCCTTATTAGAGGACGTTGCTAATGACAGAATCCGAAGAGAACGAGTTTTTAGGGACCACAATGATTTTCTGGCCCAGGATGATGACTGGCTTATCAGCCGTTTCAGATTTCCAAGGGCTATACTCTTGGAGCTGTGCTGAGTTGGGTCCGAATCTAGAGAGAGAGAGACAGCGAGGAACCACGCAATACCCGTTCCCTTGCAGGCGCTGACAACACTTGCTTTCCTGGCAACTGGTTCTTTCCAAAGGGAACTGGCAGACCGCTCAGGAATAAGCCAGTCGTCTTTGAGCCGCGCAATGCCAGCGGTATGGGTCGGGATCATCCGCATGTCTACCAGGTATATAAGGTTCCCATATGATGCAGTTGACCAGCCAAACATTAAAACGCAATTTGCAGCGATAGCCGGTTTTCCTAATGTAATCGGAGCGATCGACTGCACACGCATTGCTATAAAGGCGCCATATGAAGAAGAATTTGCATATGTGAATCGGAAACATTTCCATTCAATAAATGTGCAAATAATATTGGTTACCTTCGTGGCAGTCCTGTAGTAAATCCGAGTCTCCCACAGCAGCGGATACTACTCCAGAGAGTAAAGTGTCACGCATAATTGAGGCAATTCTCTGACCCCTTTACCACTGCTTGTTCTGCCCACACTTTGTCGGTGCGCAGCAGTTCTCCATTTAACGTCTACCTTTATATCAGACCTTTTTTTTTTAAGGTCATTTACAGTGCGAATTTCAGATCCCACCGCATTGACGGCATCAGCCAAACTCTCTCACTCATATTTTTTCCTTTTGTTATTAATTCCGGACGACAAAGTTCCAAAAAAATTTTTTTCTCATTTCTACCTCCGATAGTAGCACCTCCGATTCACTTTCTGTAAAGTTTCGCTTCTTGCCGCTTGCTTTAGCCATCTTCTTACTCCTTTCTTTTGCCAAAGTGGACTCATTACCATATTTAAATGTATTTAATTAAGGGAGGAGACTGGGTGGGGCGTTGTGATCGTGCATGTGCGCTCATTTTTACGTTAATTGGGATGTACAAAGAGAATATGCGTGGGATCCTTCGTACGCAGAGATTCATACATCTGTTTTTTTTTTTGTGCGTATGCACATTTACAGCTTTGTCCCTACGCAATGTTTTAGTATGAATTCAACGCAAGTCTTTGTACATGAGGCCCCTGGATAGTTAATAAATACATCTAGCTTGTTTGCGACCAAATGATTGGGATTTTTTTTAAAGAAGCTTTTATACTCATCAAGGCATTTTATTTTTATCACAAAGACAGTAAAACAGCCATGCTGTAAAATAGTATAGCAATTTAAAATCACTGTTTTTTTTTTATTATTTATACCATGGTCTGTCTGATACTCAATACTGATTGGCTGGAAGGTGTGCAAAAAAAACGTTTAATGCACAGGTAGTTACAAGTAATTTTAATCACCTTAATGCAATGTTTTCATTGGAGCACACACACGTATACGTCACTCGGGAGTTCGCGTTGCGCACACACAGAAACATTTAGGAGCACAGAGACTTATCATCAACACTGCCCCGCAACTTTTATTAATAAAATAGCATTGCTACTGAATTGCTACATTATATTTTTCAGTAACATAAACAGACAAAAATAACCGTCATTTTTACCCTTCCGATCAAATATTGACTTGCAAACATCAATAACAATATGTTGTCAATGCTGGCAAATTACCATGTTTAAGCAAGATAATCCACGGCTAGCTGTGCATTAAACGATTTGGACGCTCTCCACATCGGGGGATTCTTTGCCTTCACGTCGTCTTACATACCTTCACTATCCCTTACATATTTAAAATTTCATTTATTCCCGTAATGGCAAAGCTGAATTTTCAGCATCATTACTCCAGTTTTCAGTGTCACATGATCCTTCAGAATCCATTCTAATAAGCTGATTTGGTGCTAAAAAAAAAAAAACCTTATCAATGTTGAACACAGTTGTCCTGTTTATTATTTTTGTGGAAACCTTTTTCAAAATTCTTTTGTAACAATGAAAGAAATTAATACTTTTATTCAGAGCACTAACAAAGAAATCTTACTGGGTCCACATTTTTGAACAGATGTATATATTTTTGGTACTTAAAAAAAAAGTTAATAATAATTCATATATTTGACGTGAATGAAACAGTTACACCAGAAATTTGGAAGATTGTTTGAGAAGTGACTAATGTGAGGGTTTGGATAATGACAAATGTTTGGGAGGATTTTACTGGCTGTCTGACTCCAGCTCTCTGATATATCCTTCATAAGACGGACATGTTGTCGACAATACACATATAGTCAAATGGATGATATCGGGCTTGAAATGTTGACATGAATTGAACAGTGTTTTTAGTTAAACCACTCAGCTGTATGAGTGATGACACGCTGTGGAGATGATGATGGTGTGTGTGTTCTCTGTCGGTGGGATCTGTGTTTTATGCCTATAGAAGGGAGTGAGAGAGTGTGAGAGTGTGTGTGTGTGTGTCTCTGTGTGTGTGTCTCTGTGTGTGTGTGTGTGTGTGTGTGTGTGTGTGTGTGTGTGTGTGTGTGTGTGTGTGTGTGTGTCAAAGTCTTTCCAAGTACAGGATTCAGCACAGAAATGTTCCCCACAAAAAAAAAAAAAGGTAACTCTCAAGCAGCTGCTGTACAATCTGTCATTTTAACAGGGTCAGTGTCACACACACATTCCTCACAACAGATCTGGTTGCCCACACTGCTATGTCAGACACACATATACCAAACTACAACTCATCCACAACACAAATATCCTCATCAGAGTTCAGAGAGCAAACTCATCTATGCAGGAGCCAAGAGTTGACCTGGGATCCTCCAGGGCATAATGCATCATTAAAACCTAGTGGTCCGAAGGTACATTTCTGTTTACAAAGGCAGCGTGTGTCCGAAATGCATGAAGACACAAATCATGGTTTACGTTGAAAAGAGAATGAGGCTAATGAAAACACACGCTTAGGAGACAATGTTTGTGAGCATTCCTTGCACAAAGGAAAAGCCACACCAATGGTGAAATGCAAAATTCACTCAAATCTGTGGATTGAGAGAGAGAGAAGGTGAACAAGTTTAGTTTGTCCATCCTTTATCCATTATCTAGCCTCGGGTATGGTTTTAAAGTTTAACTCTCTCTTGCTACCTCAGAAACAGGATCCATTTGCAAGCCAAATTTACTGTTGAAGCCAAGGCCAGAGTCTTTGTTTTAGGCTTGTTTGCATATGCAAATTTCAAATCAGGTCCCTCAAAATGCAGTTTCCAAAAAAAACTTACCGACCGAGGGAGATGGAGGGATAGATGGAAGAAGTGTCTGCAGTCATTGACCCTTCTAACCCTACATTCTTACAGTAGGAACTAATTCACACTAGAAATGGCAAGTATTTTATAAAACGGACGGTCTGGACAATCCATCACTAATGATAAAATAGACTACATAACAGTAATGATGTGAAACACCTTTTTTAGCAGTGTAAAGCATACTAAAACACTAGGTAGGTTTATGTCATGAACTAGATCTTCTAGCAGAATGATGACACAATGAATTATCTTTAAAAAATGTCATGTCTGATCAAAATGTATGCTTAATATTTGTATTAAGTAGTAACTGTTTTTATTAGGTTTTAACTGTTTGCCTATTATAAATGACTATATTCACAATATCTCTTGTACTTGTACTGAAATAAACAATAATCAACCAGATTTACAATAAAGCTACTGACCCTGTCCACACATGCTTCCTCTTCTGACCTGCTGATGGATTACTTCCTGTCTGGCACATGATGACTTCCTGTATGGCAAAGTGTGTTCCTATAGTCTAAACATTGGCATGGCGATGAAAGCATGTTTTTTTTCATTGCCTGAAGGAAATTTTACTGAGAAATTCTGAAACTCACAAATTCATTTGAATAAACTCTGCATTAAACTTGAAAATAATGCAAAATAGAAGCATTTTCACTAGTGGTTTCCATCACAGGAATACATTACATTTTAAAATATATTAAAATAGAAAACAATTACTTTAAATAAAAAAAGGTTGCATTTATTTGATCAGAAAAGCAAAAACATTTAAACAATCTTACCGATCCCAAACATTTGAATGGTAATGTAACTTGGATTATTTCAAAACTTAAACAACACCCAATTAATATAAACACGGACAAGTTCTGTCCTGTCCAATAACTAATGTCTCTTAAACTAATTACGTTATCCAAAACTCTGCAGACATGCCTCTAGACTCACCAGAGACATCACTCAACACTGACTGAAAATGTGTGTGTGTCCTGAGAGTGTTTGAATGGAAGATTACTGATCCATCAAAGCGGCCTTTGTACAGCCAAACTTTGAAATGTGTTTTTATGCAACATTGTAAGAGTAGAGGGGTATTGTTATCTCTCAAAAAGGGGGGGGGGACAAACTATTCCTTTATTCATACAACACTCACATACATAGAGGCGACTGACTGCACTTGAAAACTGTGTGTGGAGAAAAGGAATCTTCAACCCAATCACCTCCTTTCAAGACACACACACAGCTGTCTTTAATAAAACGCCCCACCCAATCTGTATTTATACAGGTACAGAACAGGGACGGACACATAGGACGGGGTTCGGCCCCGGGGGGAGGAGGAGGAAGTGAATACATACATGACCCTCCAAAAACACAAACCAGTCCAACATAAATCTCCAATAACTCACTGTCAAAACACACTAAGACAAATGGCAAAAAAACAATCTTTCTCTCTGTCAACCTCACACACACAAACACTTAGAGTCTTGTCCGCTCTCGACTTCAAAAGCCTGAAGCTGGTCAAATTCTTTGATGCAAAAACAGAGATTTCAGAGCGACGGAGAAAAGGAAACAGAGAGAGCGATCCACCCTATCGTCTCTTTTCATAACCCTCACTCTTTTTATACTCCTTTCTTCTGTTTTTTAGATCAAACCACATCATAAGATCCTCAGATGAAGATTCCAGTGTATCTATCTGTATGTGTGAGTTCAATACAAGTAAAGCTTTGTCAACAGCATCTGTGACAGAAACACACTTACAATGAAAGTCTGAGGCAATTGTTGCATTTTTGCCCCATAGACTTTATCTGAAAGTGTGTAACTTAGGATTGCATTTAAAAATGCACAGTAATGTTTTCCTCCAAAACAATTAAACATTCTTAAAGGGATAGTTCACCCAAAAAGCAAACATTCCGTCATCTGAATTTTCATTTTTGTGAACTATCCCTTTAATACTACACTAAAAAGGTCTATAAAGAACCCTAGGGGTTCTGGACTCAATTAAAAATTTTATGCTAAAAAGGCTCTACATAAAATGTCTAAAAATTACCGCATTGTACTTTCATTTTTAACAGGTTATTTAAACTTTTTGTAGTGATAAAATGTAATTTAACTTAAATTAGTTAAAAACAAAATTAATTAATTAAAACTAAATACATAAAATTAACTCCTAAGAGGCTCTATACATGAAGCACAGGACCGTTTAAGGATCTATAAAGAACCTTTTCTTCTAAGAGTGTAGTCATTAGTAGACTGATCAAAGCTTATTTATTATGGCGTGGGTTCCCTTATGGGAGCAGATATGTTGAGATTATTAAGAAATTATTATAGGGGTATACCCTATATAATACCCTATAGGGTATAGTAAATAAGAAATGAAAATCATTGATTTTCAGAATGAAAATAATCACTAATATAGCTTCAAAGACTGTGTGGGTTTGAAAAGAGTGAGAGTGTGTCTTACAGAGAAAGTCAAACTTAAGTGAAGCGTGAAACTGCAAGCATTGCAAAAATGTCAGCAGACTTCCTGTTTATCCTGGGAGCAGTGCACCATGGGAGATGTGGTTTATTTGTTTGAATAAGAGGTCATTTATCTCTGTCAAATGCATTCTCATGCATTCTCTCTGACAGAAAGGAGAGAGAGAAGGTACAAAAAAGGAAAAAATAACCCTATGCATTTACTAACATACTGATTAATAATATAATATAATATAATAATTAAAAAATAATGCACACCCGAGGTAGGCATTATTTTCTAATAATTCAGCAGACTGGAGTCAATTATTCCGCTTATACTACAGTTACCACACCTCAAGACATAGTTTAGATGTTGTATTTCAAGACATTTGTCAGGTTTTTGTCCTTAAAATGCTCTTGTGTGTATGACTAATTCTCTTATGCATCTCGATCCAATTAATTTGCTAATTCCAAAAATAATTTTAGAGCTAACGGTGGCTTGAGGCATTGATGGCAGACTTACACAGTTATTAGAGAGAGAGAGAGAGAGAGAGAGATTAAGTGTGTGTGAATTACCTGAGTCTGTGTGTCACTCAACAGTGTTCGGCGGCAGCAGTGTCTCTACTAATAGCGAAACTGTAAGTTTATCTGCTTCAAGAAAAGCGCCGTTATTACCTCGCTAGTGAGAAATGTCATTTAGCTTTTAAGTTGCTAAACTATTTTACAGTTAAAATCAGCAGAGCAGCGCTAACAACACGCTTCTGTGCTAGTGTGTGTCCATACTGTATTTGTGTGCGTTTGAGTGGGAGAGAGAGCGGGAGAAAGAGATTATGTGCTTTTCGTACATAATAAATAACTGAAATCATTTGGCGAAATTATACAGGCATGTAATGCGGTCAAGACCTGCCTGGAACTACTTTAGCCATGCGATTCTTTGAAAATAATTGCACACCTTAGAACGTTCGTCAACCAATCAGATTCAAGCATTCAACAGACCTGTAGTATAATATAATATAATATAATATAATATAATATAATATAATATATCACAAAATCCAAGTGATTCTTACCCTTGTCTGCCCAACTGATCCAGTTCTGGAACGGGTGGCCCGTATGTGTCAATGTACACAGGCTGATAGACGTACAACACCTCCTCCACACGAGACACGGATGCTAAAGACACGGTCTGACCCTAAAGGAAAGATACAGACAGAAAGACACATTTTAGAACTATTTTGGCACTACAAATGGACAGATTTTGTAATGTCAATAAAAACTAAATTTTAGATAGATGCACTCCAAATCCCCACCCACCAAACCGAACATGTGCATTGATTGACAGGCAGAGATCACTTTTGATTGGTTAAGTGTTCTGATTGGCTAAAAGGGCATGGGCCGCTCCCCTCACACTTGTTTTACAGGGCCATAACAGAGACAAGTGTGATTTCCCATGACAACCATTGAGGAAGTAGGTACATTTTATGCATAGTAATTTTTTTTTAAATGCTTAGAGTACCTTAAAATGTTACATTCAAAATATATTACTTTTTGTTACATTTTCTGATAATTAACTCTTTGGGCCCTATTTTAACAATCTGAAACGCAAGTGTCAAAGCGCAAAGCGCAAGTAACTTTGTGGGCGGATCCCGGCGCTGTTGCTATTTTCCAGGCGGGATTAATGACTCTTGCGCCCGACGCAAGTTTAAAAGGGGTTGGTCTGAAATAGCTTCATTATTCATAGGTGTGGTTTGGGCGTTACGTGAAATAAACCAATCAGAGCATCATCCAACATACCCTTTAAGAGCAGGTGCGCATGTTGCATGGCGGATTGTTATTATTATGGCGCATTTACCAGGCGCGCTTCAGAATCGGTTCACAGCCGAGGAGATCAATGTTCTCGTCAGGGCCGTAAAAGAAAGAAAAGTGACATTGGGGATGGGACAAACCCACCCAAATCAATAGAAAAAAATATGAGAAAGCTTAACTTAACTGGTAAGTTAAAGAGTAAGGTTTTTAATGTACTTACATTATGGTAAAGGTGATTTCGCAGTCTTCAGATTTTTTTTTCCTGGTTCTTGACGGACAAACTAATTTGTCAGATGTCCTTATATACATATGTGTCTTGCCCGTATTGGGCAAACAGGTCTGATCCGTCATTACTACAATTTGCCTGAAAAATTTGGGTAAATGTATAAGCTAGATTTATGCCTATTTTTTCACATCTTCATGGACACCACAATGATTTCCCTCGTGTGGTAATATTTTTCCTTGTTATAATGTATGATTTGCAAAAATAAAAACTGCTGCATCTGTGTTGATGAGAGAATCAAAGTGTATGCGAGGTGTGCACGCTATACATTATGGTCAAGCAAGCGCCCTTAAAATAGCATAATGAACAACGCGCAACGCGCCACTGACTTTAGACTAGGTTTTTTCTGGTCAGTGGCGCAATTGTTTTATAGAACAGCAAAATAGCATGAGGGAAAGTTTGCGCCGGAACACGCCTCCTCTTTGCGCTGAACCGCCCCGGGGAGCGCAAGTGTATTTCTTAGTTAACCGACGTGTTGTCTGTGGAGGGAAAAGTCCGCTTTGCGCGGGTGCAAAATAGGAATGATACATGCGTCAGTGTACAAAGTCATTTGCGCCGGGTGCAGGATAGGGCCCTTTATCTTACTCTATTTCATTAATTTATTTCAGATTATAGTTTTACTTACTACCGTTTGAGTTGAGGGTATTTAACATTCCTATTGAGTTTAAATGGAACATTTCATGTAGATGACCTCATTTAAACAAAACTAACAGACATTCTGTCTAAGATGAAGTCACACACATAAATGCATTAGCTCCAACAAACACACACATCCCTCTATGGATCCAGATCCAAGCAGGGGATCTAAAGATGAATGACAACATCACTCACTGCCAACACACACACACACATACACACACACACACACACACACAGGAGACTGAACTTGCTGGAGACAGACAGAAACCACAGCAAGGAGGGAGTGTGAGTGTGTGTGTGGAGGGAATTTCCATGGGAGAGCTTCTCTTTATTTTGGCCTGAAAGTACTGCATGCATTTAAACAGCAACAAAACAGCAAAGTAAATAATGGAAGACATAACAGAGAAAAAGAGAGAAAAAGAGAGCGAAAAAACAACAGACATACAAGTAAACGGAGGGAGAAAATGAACACTAGAGAGGAGAGTTTTATGATATGTTAATTGAACATTAACATTGAACATTAAAAGTGTGAGAATTTTATATATATATATATATATATATATATATATATATATATATTATTTTTATTTATTTTTGGGGTCGGTAAGTTTTTAGAAACTAATAAAAAAATAAATTGATACTTTTATTCAGCAAGGACATATCAACCAAAAGTGACAGCAAAGACTTTTATAATGTTACAAAAGATTTCTATTTCTAATAAATGCTGTTTTTTTGTTTTACATTTCTATTCATCAGAGAATCCTGAAAAAAATTTATCTTAAGCACCAAATCAGCATAATGATTTCTGAAGGACCATGTGATACTAAAGACTGGGATATAAATCACAGGAATTTAAAAATATGTTAAAATAGAAAACAGTAATTTAAATTGTAATAATATCTTACAATATTACTGTTTTTCCTGTATTTTTAATCAATAAATGCAGCCATGGTGAGCATAACACACACACACGTTCATAAAAAATGCAGCACTCCAAATTTACAAATGTAACACTTAAACATTCTGCACACACACCAAAAATTTTTGGTTTATAATGAACTCAAAATAACAAACATAAATTCTACACCGTCTGACCAGTTCCAAACTCACTCACATCTCACACACAAACACAGTCTAGAGATTTCCATGTCAACACATACACACCATCCCATCACAGATTATCCTGTCAACAGCCTGATACCAGTGGAAAACTCGTCAGAACTCTGACACACACACACACAACCACACACATTACAGTAAACCACTACTGCATCCACCAACTCAAAAATCTTCAAACATCTGCACTCAACATTAATTTGAGGTGTACTGTGTGTGTGTGTGTGTGTGTGTGTGTGTGTTTGTGTGTGTGTGTGTGTGTGTGTGTGTGTGTGTGTGTGTGTGTGTGTGTGTGTATATAAAGAAATGCTGCTGATGCTGTGCATGTTGAGTGACTATAGATACATATTCCTTCCCCAGCGCCTCTAAAACAGAGCTGCTGGCTCGATCCATCTTCATTACTGTGCGGGGGTGGAGAGGGAAGGAAATCCCTGAGCTGAAACACCCCTCCAGTTGTCTGTGCATTCAGAGTTTCACTCAGAGCAGTTACACACTGTTTAACGTGGCCTTGTGTTCAAATCAATCATATATCTGCAGCATTTCGACATTCAGTGCCGTCCAGCGTTTTAACCTCACCCCTGCCTGGGCAGTGAATCAGTCCGTATGTTTAACATTAACACACAATAAACATCATTTTACGAGGTGGACTTAAATTTTACATTATTAAAATAAACTATCTCCCCTGGTTCTGCATTCTAGACTTCTGTCTTGGGAGGCACGGAACATTTTGACTGGCACAGGAAAGGCACTACGATGCAATGGCTTATTTGATTGTTCATTCTGTGGGTGTGATAATTTTCTTCACCAAACCAACAAATACGGGTTATTATTTCTGAGGTGTGTTTGTCTTGCTTCTTGCCAACATTCAACTACAAGTATCAACCAGAATGTGTGGACTGGATTTGGAAAATTCTGTTATAAACTATTCCTTCTCAATATTTATTTTGGGAAGGAGACCAAAAGAAGGCTCTGTTTCCAAAACAGATATATAATCTTAAACTATAAACAATTCTGTAGCTTTTTATTTTATTGATTCTTTTTTCAAGTTTCTTGCACTAAAAACAGTCAGAACTTGGTTTTACTGACCATAATTAAATCGAATTTAAAAAAAAAAGTTTTTGTTACTATACCTTTAAGACTTTATGTAAATGACTAAAATGATTGGCCATTCATCTTGTAATCTCTTAGTACACAATGTCAGACACAGAGCGGGCCAAGTTGATAATGAGAATAAAGTTTAGTTTACTTTGGAGCTTATTTGGACAAAAAACACCCACTTAGACATTAAGAGCCATATGACTGAAATTTAAATTAACTTTAATGTAACATTTGGGGGGAATAAATAAGAAATGTAAAACTCTAAATACAAGATGGCACCTGTGAGCTGTGGCGATGCGAGTGTGTGCATATTTACTTCCACTCATACTCTTCTGGTCTTAGCGACGTTCGCATTTGCTGTAAGGGAGAAACTTATCTGTGAAACTTGGCTAGATAAAATTAATGTTTTTAAAATGAAACCGAAGATGGTGGTCTATCAGAGACGAAAAAAACATTATTATATTATTGTGTACTGTGCGGTAATTGATTTAAATACACAGAGATTATCTTTCATTCTTTCTCCTGTTGATTCTGCGGTTCAGGCTCAGAGGTTAAAAAAGTCTCTTCATTCAACAAAAAACTCAAGTGTGTAATATACAGGGTCCTGATTTTGTTCTGACTGCTGGGGGACTAAATGACGCAAAACTGCCTTCTCTTTCTGCGTGGAACAACACTACCCTCATCAAAATCTAATGTTTGCTATTGTCAACCGAAGTATCAATCCTCATTAGAGATATAAATAGAAAAGATAATACGATGTGGACTCAGTAACATTAATATTGCTAACTTTTTGTATATTTATTATTTAATTCAATTATTAAAGGTTTGCATATAATGTTCAGAGTTTGTATTTACACTGTGTGTGTAATGTAATTATGAAATTACATAATAATGGTAGTTTACATTTTGATTTTATGTTTTTTTTTTTTTTTTGCATTATTTTTAAGATTAGAGTTTGATAGTTTTAATATATTATTAATAATTTAATAATTCATCTTGCGCACCCCTTTGGATGTTTTGTGAGGTTGAGAAAAATTGCTTTAAATCTAAACTATACAGTATTACAGTACAACATATTTTTTTGTTGATAACTATTGCTAAAACCTCCTCAAACAAAGATTGTCCACAAAAGCTTTTACAAAAGTAGTTTTCACAAAACCTCATAAAACAATGTGTTCTGAGCAAATTTCTGTTAAGGTTTTTTTTTTTTTATGGTTAAATTGAGTGGAATGCGAGAGAGCGGCAAAAGGTTTCTGTTTCACATGGGGATCAGGCCGGGAGAGAGCATCGGGACTCTGACTATGCAAGTCTTCAGGACGCTCCAAGGTCAACAAATATAAACTGTCCATCAGCACCTCTGCTGACCTTCACACACACACACACACACACACACACACACACACACACACACACACACACACACACACACACACACACACACACACACACACACACCTCAGATCAGCACATTTTAAAATGATCACACACTCACACTGCTCTGCATGGGACACAAGAGAAAAATGTCACAAAAGCACCCATACTGTACATTGACACTCACAAATACAACAAAATATACTCATAATCACATGATCTGAAATATTTTGTCCACATTCACAGCTAAATAATCATCAGTCACTGAATTCACACTGAGAAAGTGTCCTGTAACACTAGTGAACACATACAGGTTCAGTGGGGATAAAGTGAGCTTTGTGGACCCTCCAGCTGGCATTAACTGAGCTCAAGTAACAAGTGTGAGAGCCAATGCCCTCTCTATGCCCTGTAACACACACTATTTTGATCTCAAAGCCTGCTGGCTCCCTCTCCACATGTATGCAGAGTATGAATCTGCCTGCAAAAAGTCAGACGGACACACACACTGCTTAGCTGCACAGCTCAGAAACATCTGTGTGTTAAATTTAACTGTATAAGCGTGCCTCCTGCTTTGTAGTGTACAGCCTTCTAAAGCTGACAAACACTTTTTTGCCAGTACTATCCTCCCTGAACTAAGATTCATGCCAACATACACACCAGTCATCTCTTCATGCCAACCACAAGACACATTTGTGGAAACATATGCACTTGGATACACAAACGCACACACAATTGTGCACGCTGTTTCTGTTTTTACTCTCAAACGGCAGTTTTTAAGATGTATTGGCCCCCTTCCTCGTCCTCCTCCAAGTTTGCATACACATTCATGACATGTTGGTTCAGGTCTGTGCCCTTTGCAGTGACCGCTGAAGGGATTTTTAAAAAAAAAAAAGAACAAACCTGTTTTACCTGCTTTACAACACAGACGCACCACAAAATGATATAAACACACACACTCCCACGTCATACTCAAACACTGGCTAAAACAAACATGCTGGTGTGTGTGTGTGTGGAAGCTAGAGCACATGTATAATGTAATGAATATTACACAGGCAACTGTGCATGTGATGCTACATTAGATGTTTATAAACAAATGAATAGCATTTAAGATGTAAATTTAATTCTATAAATAAATTAAATAAATTATATATATTACAATTTTTTTTAATAAATAAATATTTTTTATTAATTATATATTTAAGAATATTATTAATAAAGTATTTATTAATTATAAAATGAATTAATTTAATTATGACTAATAATAAGCCTTCATTTGGTTGCTTTTCTCATTAAATCCTAGGATTCATTTAATTAATCATTAATACATTTGATTAAATATGTAATCCAATGACAGTTCTACTGATTATGTGTGCATGTATGTGTGTCGTTTCCTCACAATCATTATTCCAGTAGAGAAGATGTTTGTTGGTTTGACGTTTTGCTTCTGTTTTTCTATCTGGGTCTCCAGTTGGGCGGCTCGATCTTTATGTTGGGCCAAAAGCACAGCCGCAGGTAACTTTGAACTCTCCTGCAAACACAAACACAACATTCAAGAAATTATTTTCTTTTAAACTTTATTTTGACACTTTAATTGATAGTAGAGGGATAGTGATGGGTAGGAGGGGAACACACAGCGATCCAATCGGACAAAATCAAGTCCCGCCCTACATTTTTTCTTGTTCGAGAAGCCGTTTCACTCGGATATATGTCACTTCTGTTTCATGACGACTTTAAAGTGTGTTTGTACTGTGTACCAGTGTATCCAGCAGGGCCTGTTTGTTTTTCCTCTTGGCCTGTAGTTGTCTCTGTTCCTCCTGCAGGGTCTCCAGTCTCCTCTGCTCAGAATCCTGCTGCTCTAGTAACAACAGCTCCTCCAACTCCTCCTGCTCACGTGTCTAACATAGAGACAATAATACATTATGGGATCAAATAAAATAAAGTCAAAGTCAATCTTATTGTCATTTTTAGCACATTGCGTGGCAATTGTTAAAAACGAAACACAGTTCCTTCAGGGAACAACTGTAACACATTCATGAAGACTAAGAAAAGACAACAGATGATAATAGCTAAATAAAGGCTCAACTGTATCTGGAGCCGTGGTGGGTGTAATTCATTACTAAGTTATCTAATTACTGTAATTTAATTACTTTTCCCTTGAAAAAGTAAAGTAATGGATTACTCTTAATTTTCTGTTTAATTTAATTACAGTTACTTCTGCTGTAATTGCATTAAATACTGTACAGTCTATACAACAATTCTATATAAAACAGGTATTTAACATTCAAAATTTTATGTTAAAATGTATGTTTTTAATGTAACCTTCTCCCTTTACACACTTTGGTCAGTTCAAGAATGATTTTTTATCTTTAAAAAGACACGGAGTTTCGTGTCTATCCTTGTTTTGTTTAACTGGTCGAGGTTGATATGGGATTTAGAAAGTAATTAGTAATAAGTAATCCAATACTTTTTAGAGAGAGTAATTAGTACAGTTATCTAATTACACAGTTGAAGATGTAATTAGTAGTTAGTAATTAATTACTTTTTTAGAGGAACGACACTCATCTGGAGCACAAGATATTCAGATTTCTGCTATAATCTATTTCTGTTTAAAAGAGGTTCTCGCTTGTGAAATCAGAACCATGCACACATACTCACCAGCTTGGCTTTGTTTTTCTGTATAACGTCTCTGTAATCTCGCTGGTACTGTTCCATTATCTGCTTGGTACTTTCAACATCCACGTTATTAGTCAGGTTAAACACTGGTCAGACACACAAGGAAATAAATTTAAAACACTTACAATAAAAAAATAAATAAAAAAAAATGTATCATATTAATATGACTAAATAAATGGCATATGTTTCTCACCAATGTCCTCCACCTGCTCCAGGTAGTCATTATATTCTTTCAGAGTGGAGAAATCAAATTCCCTCTTATTATAACTGAAAGAAACCAAAGGCACATCATTATTAAAATAGTATAATTAGTCATTAAGAAAAACTAAGTGGATGCATGCAGAGACACATACATTTTGAGAACCTTCTTGCGGATCTCCACCTCTTTATCGATGGCTGGATCTTCGAAAAGCTGCACGCGGAAATTACTCTTTCTGAGAGGAGTGTTACACTGCACACAGTTACCTGAGCCACGGACAAACAGCATGTCCACACAGCTCTCACACCTGAAACACACACACACACACACACAGGTTTTACACACACTGGCAGAAGGTCTGCTGAAAAAGAGTCAAAATAAACAGTAATAAAATGTGAAATCTGCTGGAAAAACCTTCAGAAGCGATTCCACACAAACACACATTTCAATCATCTCACTGCTTCAGAGAGTGAAATTTGGCCATAATTTCCAAAAGGAACCATAAATTCGACTAATGGATAAAACAGAGGCCTGATATTTGTGTGTGTGGTGGTCTTATTCAATCATAATGGAGTGATGATGGGATGGGTTTGAGGCAAAGCAGACATACACATTAAGGGCTGAGAAAGTACAGAGTGTCTTAGAAATCAATGTTACTTCTTGCCCAGAATTTGTGCATATAACTAATGCTGAGTTTCAAGTAGATTTCTTAAAAATTCAGTAAACAATTTTCCACTCAGCAGTTTAACTTTCCTTTTCATTCCCCCTTCTTTTTCTATCAGCTTTCAGAATACATTGCTCTTTGAAATCTGATTTGTGCCTGTAAAAAATGACAGGGAGTGTATATAACACAATGGACAAACTGTCTGTAATCAATCGTTGCTGGTGACAGGAATTTATAGTGGGGAAATTACTGGGAAATAAATTAATGCAGACACAAAAAATATTGCAAATAAAAAAACCTAACAAATAATTTGGAGAATTGGCTTTAAGAAAATCTAACATTCATTTAAAAATACGTTTTTATTTTAGATTTCTAAAATACATTGATAAAATTAAAAATACCATGCAAAAGTTTGAGATTAATGAATTAAATTATCAAGGATGCAAAAAAGTAAACAAAAGTAATAGTAACAGCTTTACGAAAACAATATTTCAAAGAAATGCTGTTCTTTTGATCAAAGAATCCTGAAAAAAAAAATCAGTTTACACAAAACTATGAAGCAGCATTGATAATAAAAATTTAAGTTTCTTGAGCATCAAATCAGAATATCAAAACGATATCTGAAGGTTAAGGATCATGCGAAACTGAAGATTGGAGGAATGGCTGATGGCCAACACAGGAGAAACATTTTAAAATATTAGTTCCTGGTCAAAAATGACCAGCCTTCTAAGAAATTATTGTAAATCACTTGTTATTCAATATCATCACCAAATATTGGATTCAATCTTTTTGTCAACTTGTTTTCTTTCAATTAGGACAGTTTTTTTGTATTTCTTTTTGGAACTGATTGATCGTATGCCTCATTCAACAGTTTTTGAGGGAAAAATTGTGTCAATATTCAACAAAATTTGCACTGTTTATCAGTGTGCTTTAATGCTTAACCAGCAAGTTTGTTTTGAAATGTTTTTTATTTTGTACAAAATGTAATAAAGTCACACTTGTGGTGTTCACTGTCAAAAATGACCAGCCTACAAAAAAAATTGCTTATAAATCTCTCGTTATGATATTATCACCAAATATTGGATTCACTAGTTCGTCTGCCCATTCAGCCTTTAAGAGGCTCGAACCCGAGGCTCGGCTTGAGCTCCGAGTTAAAACCCCCCTAGGATAGAATTGCACATAAGAGGATAGAGATAATTTCCTGGAGGAGAAGGGGAGGAAGAATTTGTCAATGAGGTGACGTGGTGTCTGCTGCTTATATAGTATGCTCATAATGATGATTGACAGGACTGAATGTTTAGGCTCCTCCCGAACCTATGTTTTGAACTTTATTCAAATCTTTTTGTCAACTTAAGTTGTTTTCTTTCAATTAGGAGAGGTTTTGTATTTATTTTTGAAACTGACTGATTGTAGGAATGAGCAAAGACTGTAAGTTTGAGTCCAATGCGACAACATTAACATTTTCGAGGAAAAGAAAATCCTCTCCGGGTCAAAATGACCCAAACACAACATAAGGGTAAAATTTTAATAATATTTCATAATATTGCTCTTTTTGACTAAATAAATTGGTAAGCATAAGAGACTTAAAAATAAAAACATTAAAAATCGTACACACACATCGCAGACTTGAATATGTGAAACCCGTATGAGCAGTACAACTCAAAGAATCAGGAACATGTGTATTAACCACTGCATGCAACACCATGGCACAGATGATGTCTGCCCTATAGTGCCCTGGGTTTTCCCTGAAGAATCTCTATTATTTACTTCCAAATTAATTTAGAGGGTAGACTCCAGCCTACTTCTCCTTGACCCATGACCTGAACAAGGTGGACATTCATGTGTGAGATTGTACTGGCTCAAAAAGCCTGCAAAACAGTAAGAACACAGGCTTTCATGTGAATAAATGCTAGACATTCCCTGCTCGTTCCTCCTCTCCCGATCTGTGTTTGTCAGCATGTTGAGAGGTTACTACACTCCTCTAACTCAGCACAACTGACCTCATCACGCACACACAAAATCTGCAAACCACTGCATTTCACACACACACACACACACACACACACACACACACACACACACACACACACACACACTACCTGTGTCCCTCTCATCAACTATCTCTCACACACACCTACCTGTGCCCTTCCCTCTTCACTGCATCAGGTCAGAAGGACACACTCAGCATCAGCTTAAGAGTCACAAACACGTGCGTTTCTTATGTAATTTCTTACATAATTATTGGACTATTATAAAACTTATAACAATCAAAATAAAGAGTGAAATAATACATATTAAGATGGTTAATAATCAGTCAAAACCTGTCAACTTTTTCACACATTTTGTGGCATGATTTCCATCCCAAACCAAAACATTTTTTAGTTTTATCAAAAAATGTATCAACAGTGCCGATGAAGAACATTCTTGTGATGATGAATGAGGTGAAAAAATAAGAAAAAATTAGGGTAAATATTGCTTCTTTTTAAAATATCTTAAAATCACTTGAATTTCTTATTCATTCAGGCAAATTGAATGCGTTTTGGCATATGTGCAAAAAAGTACAATTGTGGACAATTTGCACAATAGAGTGGTGCAGGTATGACGTCACTTTGTAGGCCAACGGGCAGTTAGCATCGCACTGGTTCCCTCGACAAAAACCCAATAGGATTTTCCCTATAGGCTTTTGGATTATCGCTAAAAACAAGCTCTGTGATCAACAAAAGTTTATGATACTTGCACGTTTTGTCCATCAAGATTAGGGTTGGGAATCAAAAATCGATTCCAATTCTGAAATCGAATACTTGAGGTCAGGAATCAGATACTTCCGATTCCTCTAATCAATTCCTTTGTGAGCATTTCAACATGACTTTAAACAATTCAAGCGCGAGACGACTCAAACATGTGTACGAGTCGGCCTAGCTAGTGGTGTGCCTACATTAACTGTAGCTGAGGTGAGGCTTTGCTTCAAAATGATCAACCCTCACAAGGCATCTGGTCCAGATGGCATATCAGGTAGGGCCCTCAGGAGTTGTGCTGACCAGCTAGCAGGGGTCTTCAGCGACATCTTCAACCTCTCCCTCAGCTTGTCTGTACTCCCCACCTGCTTCAAGAGGACCACCATCGTCCCTGTGCCCAAGAACACCGAGGTCACCTGCATGAAGGACTATCGCCCGATAGCACTGACCTCTATCACCATTTAGTCCTTTGAGCGTCTGGTCAAATCATTTATTTGGTCCTCACTGCCCCCCACCCTGGACCCTATGCAGTTTGCATATCGGTCCAGCAGGTCTACAGACGATGCCATCGCCCTGACCATGCACACCGCTCTCTCCCACCTGGACATGGGGAATAATGTACGTGAGAATGCTGTTCAATGACTACAGCTCTGCATTCAACACCATCATCCCCTCCAGACTCATCTCCAAGCTTGTGGACCTGGGACTAAACGTCTCCCTATGCAAGTGGATCTACAACTTCCTGACGGGGAGGCCTCAGGTGGTGAGAATCGGTGACCGCACTTCATCCACACTGATCATCAACACAGGCACCCCCCAGGGCTGTGTGCTCAGCCCTCTCCTGTTCTCCCTGTTCACACATGACTGCGCAGCAACGCACAGCTTCAACCTCATCGTGAAGTTTGCTGACGATACAACCATTGTGGGCCTCATTTCTGACACTGACAAGTCAGCCTACAGAGCGGAGGTGGATACCCTGGTGTCATGGTGTCAGGACAACAACCTCTCTCTCAATGTCAACAAAACTAAGGAGATGATTGTGGACTTTAGGAGAGGGCAGAAGGAGGAGCATGCACCCCTGTACATCAACGGATCTGAATTGGAAAAGGTCAGCTGCTTCAAGTTACTCGGGGTCAACATCAGCAACGACCTTACCTGGTCTGCCCACACAGACAAGGTGGTCAAAGCGGCCCGGAAACGCCTCTTCTTCCTGAGGAGACTGAAGAAGTTTGGCATGGACTCAGTCATCCTCACTAACTTCTACAGATGCACAATAGAGAGCATATTGACTGGTTGTATTACAGTGTGGTATGGGAGCTGCACTGACAGGGACCGTAAGATCCTACGCAGTGTGGTCAGGTCTGCTGAGTACATCATCGGCAGGAAGCTCCTAGCCCTACAGGACATCTACCACCCACGATGCCTCAGGAAAGCTGGCAGGATTTTAAGAGACTGTTACCACCCATCCTTCAGTCTTTTTACCCCGCTGCCTTCCGGTAGGCAACATCGAAGCATCCGGTCCCGCACACGAAGACTGGAAAACAGCTTCTTCCCAAGGGCCATCAGGCTTCAAAATGGACAATGACAATCTCTCTTCATCCAGACTTTTTTTGGTTAGTATAGGCTAGTAGCCTATAGGTTTATAAGGTTAGGATAGGTATTTATGTGCATTATAGGTTAGTTTCTATACTGCTCTACACTATTAGTAGGTTCTATTTTATTTTATTCTGCTTATTATAGGTGTAACTTATGTTTAGTGTACTCATATGTTATGTCATGTCAGGTTGCTATGCGGTGTCTTGTTATAAGAATTTCAGTGCCCAGTTTAACCTTGTGTTGTTCTGTGCATCTGACAATAAAAGACTTGAACTTGTATCAGTATATTGGATCGGTGCAGCTCTTAAAGTGACAGCAGCCTAATATTCCTGCTGTTGTCTCTATAATAATAACACTAATCAAACAACAAAAGACAAAGAGAAAATTCACTCGTTTTTGACTGAATAACTTTTGTAACTATATTTGTAATGGATATTTTACTTATAAAGTGCAGTTTTATTTTACATTTGATTACAGTTTCTGTACCTGAATAACTGAAAATCTTAAAACACTGTTTATTTCAATCGTATCTTTGTTCAGTTGTAACCTTTATTGCGATTGCAAATTTTTTACATACTTTAATTGCTGAGTGTTTACTTGCCTTTTAATAATGCTTGAAATTTAATGCAAACGTTCCTTGTGTAAGTGTTCTTTAGCCTGTTGATTTTTGGTCATGATATTCAGCTACAATTAAATGTTTTGCAATAAGACTAAATGTGAATGATATATAAGTTGTTTTTTTTTTTTTACCTTATTGAAACTGAAGAGAATCGGAATCGATAAGCAGAATAGAAATTTGAATCGGAAATCGTAAAAATTCAAACGATACCCAACCCAACGTCACCCCACTAAGCTTCCAACAACTCTTTTAGTTTTTATCTAAAAATAATTCCCCAGAACGTTTGAGTTAGAATAGTTTATAAGATCAGAATTATAAGCATAACGAGGCTGTAAAAGCTGACTGAGTTTAACTGATCGGCGTGATGACGTTTACTCTCCGCGACATCCTCTGTAGTCCCATTTAGCCAATTGTTAGCAACCGCTTTTTTCAAGACATGTAACAGTTTAAAAAAATCATGAGTGGGGTAATACTGATGTTTTTTATGTCTTAGAATAAAACATGAAAATGTCTTATGTTCACCAAATAACGTATTTCAGGCACTTAACTAAAACCCCATTCAAAAAACCATTGACTTTATGACGATGGAACCGGAAGTGCTAAAATGCTAACTCGCTTCCGCGTTTTGGTCTACTATGTGATGACACACATGCAAAATGATCCATTTAGTTGTCAAAATCTTATCAATAACTAGGTTTCAAAGCATGAATGAAATGTTTTGAGTGAGTTACTACATTTTGCAGACAATGCAACAGAGTTGCGAATGCAATGTCCCATTAAACAGTTGTGATAATTGCACTTATACAGTTTAGACAATGGTAAGACTGTTTGAAAAAAATTAATGACTGAGAAAAACTGTAAGAGGGTTTATTTTCTCTCTTTAGCCCAACAGGTCAAAAGTTCCCATAGTTGAAGAAACACTAAAGCAATATCTTCTTCCACTCTCTCAACTGCATTTAATCATAAGCTACAGCCATCCTTATGTTCTGCATACAGAGGTAAACTCTCATGAAATGAGCAGTAGAGTGTGTGCTGGACTGTCTCCAGCAGTGTGTCATCAGTGTGTAATATATTCATACGGTCTCTGCGTCCAAGGTCAGCAGTCCACTGTGAATCCTTACGTTCTCTGCAGGTCAAGGACACCCAAAGCACAAGGAGCACACACTACTCCCTCTCTGTTTAGTTTCCTGTGGCTGAATGACTACTCCCATGCACCAAATGAATAGCTAGTTTTTGGTTGTCTGTATTCATCTTTAATGTGAGCATGAAATGGATGTTGCGATAGTTTTAGTCTTTTCTTCCCTACTGTGACGTATATCCGAGTGAAACGGAAAAATAAAAATTAGGGCGGGACTCCGGCGAAAAAATTATTTATAATAAATACTGCAATATTCCATAATATAAAACAAGAATTGTGCATTTTGATTTCCTGGTGACTTCAACACATTTTTCATTAAAACTATTTCCACCAAAATACCATAGTTGCTAGTAATTCTTAATACTATAATAAAACTGTCCGTTTTGGGTCAGGTGGTCTGACAGAACTGTCACTTTTCCTATTGATTCAGTGCTGCGTTGTCACTAGATCTCAAAACAGTATAAAAAATACTATACAATTTGAAGGACATTACATGTTAAATTATTATGGTTTTACAGTAGTAATATTAACCGTTTTATGGTTGAAACCATGGTCGTTTTTTGTAAGGAGAGCCTCGCAAACAGGTGGGCAACAGAAGTTAAAACATCGGTTTACTGCACTCACATCTTGAAACACTGACCTGGTTAACTTAGAGCACATATACAAGCAAAAACTAACCAGATGCAAATAATACAACGTTTTGTCTTGGACAGTATGAATAAAGATTCACTTCTGGATCTATAAAGGTTTAAGATCTGTACAGGTTTGAGTTGAAATCTGACAGCAGTAACGTTACTTACAGCGTGTGTCCACACACATTGACCATTAGCTTCAGAGATGGATTTCTGTATTTAGTCGTCTTGCACCTCGGGCATCCCTGATCATCCATTATTATTATTATTATTATTACTTGTTAGAGTACGTTAGAAAAATAAAATGAAAAACTAAATAACAACAGTAATCGACACACTCCGCAGCTCACAACAGAGCGCACAACAGTGTTACATTCAAATTCGTCCTGGAAGAAACATGTACGTGTAGTATCCCGTTCCTATGCAACATTGCTCAAGTTTGATCTCTTTCCAGCGCTGAGTTTCAACGAACGAACGAACGAACGAACGAACGAACGAACGAACGAACGATAGATAGATAGATAGATAGATAGATAGATAGATAGATAGATAGATAGATAGATAGATAGATAGATAGATAGATAGATAGATAGATAGATAGATAGATAGATAGATAGATAGATAGATAGATAGATAGATAGATAGATAGATAGATATCTCTGCATCTATCTTGATAGACAGATAGATGGATGGATGGATGGATGGATGGATGGATGGATGGATGGATGGAGGGAGGGAGGGAGGGGTGGGCGGGCGGATGGAGGGACGGACGGACGGACAGACAGATAGATAGATAGATAGATAGATAGATAGATAGATAGATAGATAGATAGATAGATAGATAGATAGATAGACAGACAGACAGACAGACAGACAGATAGATAGATAGATAGATAGATAGATAGATAGATAGATAGATAGATAGATAGATAGATAGATAGATAGATAGATAGATAGATAGATAGATAGATAGATAGATATTTCGTAGGCTATAGCTTATGTAAATTCACCAACATTGTATTTATTTTATTATATATTTTATTGTATGCCTCTTTCCTTTTATTTCACCTTATTAATTTTCTTCTGTTAAATAAATAAATAAATATCTGTTTGGTTTTATTATAGACTATAACAATAACTGTTGAAATTATTTTTTTACTAAGTTTTAAAGAGACATTAAGACCAAAAACCTATAGGCTATTAACCGGAGTTAAAATGAACTGAGGGGTAGGGCTTTTATAAATGTCTGTATCGTTTGAAGTTTTGTATGAGCAGTCTGAGTCTGTTCAGAGTAAGCTCAGAGTAAACACACAGCAGCACACAAAAGCTCGAATGAGATCTCACCTATAGACCAGGTGAGCTGCGGGAGCGCGTCACGGCTGAGTGACAGATTCATTTGAATGGTTTCGCCTTGAAGCTGCGTTCGCCCCGCCCCTTTCGAAATGTCGTGCAGCCAATCATGTGCGTTCACCCCCCACCCCTTCTCATCGAGCTGAGAAGTCACGCTGCTGGAGCGAAAGGGGAAAGCTATCTACTTACAAAGACACCCGATATCACTCGCATGGCGCACGGGTAACCTGATCAGCTTGGGCAGAAACAAGGCGGGGTGACGGACTAAAGGAATCTGAGGTGAAGAATAAAAACAATGTCTATTTCCTCTAGTGAAGTGACAGTGGCAGGCGACATCAAAAAGGAAAATGTGAAGTACACGGAGACTCTTGAGAGCTCCACGGACAGTCGGGGGCACGTCAAACTCCTGGCTATTGACACTCCGGTGGCCGCCGGGATGCTCGTCGGGCAGCAGCAGCAGACCTCTCCACTGGAGCGCAAGATGCCCACTATGGACTCTTTGTCTGCGCACACTTCCCCCGCAACTACCGCGAGCTCTTTGGCTTTTTCACCGGAGCAAGTTGCGTGTGTTTGCGAAGCGCTTCAGCAGGGGGGCAACGTGGATCGACTCGCCCGGTTCCTGTGGTCTCTCCCGCAGAGCGACTTATTGCGCGGCAACGAGAGTATCCTCCGCGCTCAGGCGCTGGTGGCCTTCCACCAGGCGCGCTACCAGGAACTTTACAGAATCTTGGAGAGCCACAGCTTCAGCCCCTCGTGCCACTCTTCCCTGCAGGACTTATGGTACAAAGCCCGGTACACAGAGGCGGAGAAGGCCCGCGGTAGACCTCTGGGCGCAGTGGATAAATATCGCCTGCGACGAAAGTTTCCCCTGCCCCGGACCATCTGGGATGGAGAGGAGACGGTGTACTGCTTCAAAGAGCGCTCCAGGAACGCGCTGAAGGAACTCTATAAGCAGAACCGGTACCCGTCCCCGGCCGAGAAGAGGAATCTGGCCAAGATCACAGGACTGTCCCTGACGCAGGTTAGCAACTGGTTCAAAAACAGGAGACAGAGAGACAGAAACCCGTCAGAGGCGCAGTCCAAAAGGTGAGCAAGACACATTTTGTTTAATGAATGAATGAACACTGAAGGAATTTAACCAGAACTTTATTAAGTTATATTGGCAAGACTATTGAGATATAATTAAAGCAAAGTTTTTGAGAGATCAAGTCCCCCTTTTGGCATTTCATGGTTAAAAAAAAAAACTTTCTGCTTGGATGCTTGTGGATTGTTACCAGTGCTTCTGCATTTAGGTGTATTTAGATTTAAATATTTTATTTATTCACAATGATGTTAAATCAGAAGAAAACATCAATATGTTTTTATAATTGAAAAGGTTGCTTTTAAAGGACATTATGTACATCCAAAAGTGTGCGTAAAATGTATTGCGTGAGTCACCTCCGCGTGTGTTTATTTTTGAGTGAGTAGCTACTCAGGATGCATTGACGCGTAAGGTTTGCCCCACCACATAAATCACTCTGAACTATTTACTTTTCTTTTTAGCCAGAGGGGATAGGAAAACCTCCTCTTCAGCACTCAATTTTAACACACTCACACACATGCACTGGAAATACGGGATTCACTTTAATGTTTAAAACTCTTTGTGAACAAAGCTTCAGCGCACCTGGTCGAGGTGACCTCACACACATACATACTTTTTTTTCCCATTCACAGAAAGCTGATGTCACACGCTGCTTAAAGCATTTGTAAGCAATCGTATATATTTATCACGTGAATGAGGCAATTTTATAATTTACAGCTGGACTCCTTGGCCAACATTTCAGCAAAAGAAAAACACTAAATAGTTCCTCTGAATAATCAACAATTCATGTTTGGACATGTGTTTTTGTTAATATCAGTCAGAAAATGCATGCATTTGTTTTTATAGAGGACATCTTACATGCCTCATTCATTCATCTTGTGATTTTCTGTAATGCCACATGTGGGGGTGTGGCAAATGTGTTATTAATAGGCCACGTCAGGCGTTTTCAACCTTTACAGATCCAGGGACCCCATTTAGAGTCTCAGCCAGGAATTTAGATAGCATTTTATTATTAATATTATTGACAAACATTATTATCTTTTATAGTGTTAATAGATCACCAATGTTTAAAATTACATTTCAATATAAATAATATGTTTGAAAGCCTATGTCTAAACCTTGGGTGTTTCATAATTTAGCATTACTGAAATATGTTTTTAAACGGAAGACAAGGAATGGACCAGAACGCAGTGGTCTAGAGGCGAGTTTAAATTTATTTTTAAACGCGACGCAACTAGCAAAGACGCTTGTGTAGACAGACAGAACACGTCTTGTGTTTAAGCTCCCAACCACGTAATGACGTTATCATTAAAAAGAATAGTTGGCAAAATCTTTTGGCTGGCTGTGAAGTGGAACACATGAGCGTTGTGGAAGTCCTATCGGAGTCACACAGCTGCTGCAGTCATTCATTAAACGCTCCCTTCTCTCTCAACTACACGGATTTATGTTTGAACAGCTGAAGTCACTGTGAAATATCGTCCTCAGCGCGCAGTGGAGGAATCGCGCTGTATCGGACTTTAAAATATCAGCTAAATTTAACCCCTCGTTATACTGGCGGACACTCCCCGTTTTAGCGAAGGACACTGTGAACATAAAGCTGACCATTTGTGAAGTCATGCTGTGATTGCGGGGTTGTGTCGCCAAATGGTGTGCGTGAGTGCGTGCGTAAAAGAGAGTCTGTAGTATAGACAGGATTACTTCTAACATGCGAAGTCTGTGATCTAGGGGGTCCCGCGGTGTGAAGTGGTTACTCACCTCCCCATTTGTCTATGCGCGCTCCCGTATCCATCTTCCTGCAGCTGCCTCAATCCGCGCTCATGTACAGTTCAAATAGTGATAAGTTGGTTCATAATACAACATTGCCCCTTTCATTTTCAAAGTACTTTATTGGTGTGCGTGTTTTGTATACAATATTGCCAAACACATCAACAGTATAAAATAATAAAATCGTCTTTCATCTTCTCTTTCACACAGTTTAGAAATATAAAATTAGAATTTTTCCGAAGTATTTCTCTCTCGTCTTTTGTAAAATATATCAGTGTCACCATTGTCACAGATATGTTTTTTGTGTGTCTGTGATATTTTATATGTATATATATATATAGGGTCTGATAACATTACAATTTGCTTTGATTTCCCAGTGGCACAATTATGCATTTTTTTACTTGCTTTTAAGATTTAATTGTTTTTTTGGGAAAACTGGAATCTGTCCCAGACAGCAACATAGTGTCTGCCCAGATCCGGCCCACATCTGGTACACCAGGATTCCACACGGCCCAGATGTGGGCCTGATCTGAGCAGACACCATGTTGCTGTCTGGGGTACCTCTCGGTTTTATTTATGTCAAAGCATTTTCATTTCAGCTGTGTGCAATAAAAAATAATAAAATCAAATAATAATAAAAATGATCAAATAAAAGTGTAGCGATGGAGACTCAAAGGTTTACTGTCCTTCATATCTCGGTCTTTCACTCTCTCTCAGTGAATCCGATGGAAATCACAGTACGGAGGATGAGGGCAGTAAAGGTCAGGAATCTTTGTCCCCGTGTCCGATCATGTCGACCTGTTCTGATGGGGCGGTGGGTAATACAGTTGTGCCTCTCTGCTCTGGAGCTCTGGAGGCCGGGGTTATCGTCCAGCAGGTTGGAGACAGCAGGAACTCTTCGTCCGTCATCTTTAACGGAGTCTCGGTCAACACACCCACCTCTGTTTTTCACAACGGCACCCCTTCCTTTCTCTCCACCACAGGACATGTACTCTTCAGTGGCATGAACTTGGAACTCCAGTCCCTGGCCTGCAGGTCAGTGGCAGATGTGGAGATGGATGGTGCAGGACAGGATAAAAGGGTAACGGCAGACCCTGCTCTGGCGTACCCCTCATTTCACTGCAGTGTGAATGGGACAGACGTAGAGGTGAAAGCAGAGGATGTTAGGCAGGATGTGTCAGTTCAGGACCAGACCACGTCCATTAGGTCGACATTCACTGTTGCCTCGTCCGATGGCTTGCAGCTTGAAGGTTACAACTTGGATTCTGAAGGCAATGGGACCTCGCTGCTTAGCAACAAGCTGGTACTTCCTCCCTTGCAGCTCCCATCATCTTCTTCACCCTCATCAGTTACACAAGGTGAGTGAGCCTCATCAAACATCATCAAAGATTACATCATGCCTTTGAGCAGGATGAGAAGACCACAAGTCTCGTTTGTGTTTGTTATGAAGGTCAAAGACGTGATGTTTATTTAGTTGTTTCCTGCAACTCATATGTACAATGACGTTAATACACCGTTTTTATGATGAGTTTTAATTTTTGTATTAAATAATATTTAATTATTAAACATTTAATTCACTTTGATCATTTTTTGAGGGCATAATGTCAAAAATGTCAGGCTGATGCAATTATCCTGATATTAGAAGGAAAATCTTCAGTAAAAGAATGTAATTCTTGAAAAGGAAACCTAAGTGGCATAATCTTCTATCATTTTTTCTTTTTATCAGAAAATAGAAATATGTTTGGGGCCGGTAAGATTTTGACATGTTTTGAAGGTGGCTTTGTTTCTGGAAAACAGCAATATTGTGAAATATTATTACAATATAAAATAAAAAATATATATATTTTAAAATGTAATTTATTCCTGTGATGGCAAAGCTGAATTTTCAGCATCATTACCCCTGTCTTCAATGTCACATGATCCTTCAGAAATCATTCTGATATGCTTAAGAAACATTTCTTATTATTATCAATGTAGAAAACAGTTGTGCTGTTTAATATATTTTTAGGATCCTCTGATGAATAGAAAGTTCAAAAGAACAGCATTTATTTGAAATAGACTTTTTTAAACATTATAGTACTGTCACATTACATTATAAGTCACATAATATGACCCTTTATGGCAAGGCAGGGTTAGCTCATAAACCTGGAAAGAAAAAGAGCTTTAAAAAAAGAGCTTGATCTTTTCACTGCTCTTCTGTCATCTAGGCGTTGTTGAAGGCAGATCTCCTGCTCATGCCTCTTTGTGTCACCTCGGGGTGGAGGAGCAGGACAGGCTTCAGCTGACCTCTCTCGAGCCCAGCACGGCACTCTACGGCCTGGCCAGCGTACGCACACTGTCTGCTGTAAAGAAGGAACCTTTGGAGACTCCTGGTGGATACCTTTACCACCTGGGTTACTCCCCCACCTCACTTAACACCAGCATGACAACGAGCCAGCAAGACTACACTACTCTCACAGTAAGCTCACCATTACTCACCCAAACGGACCTTACCGGCCAGTTCAGAGGTCATGATGCCCAGATGACCTCGAGCCTAAATGGAGACTTCCTATGTGCGGTTTCAGAGAGAGGGAAGGGAGAGATGAGAGGAGTGGAGGAAGAAGAGGAAAAACAACTGACAAAACTAAAAACAGTCCATATAGAGGAAGAAATGACTGACCTTTGAACTTATGAGGAGAAGGAGGTAAAATACTTTTTACTGAAATCACAACATTATTTTGGATTGTTGATTGAGTTTTTTTATGATTTCAGCCTCTAAATGTTTTGTTGCTTTTTTAATGTAAGTATTAAATTATTTTGGTACATCTGTCTGTCACTTGATTTGACTCCAGTTTGGTTTGGAGAACCTATGCAAAGTCATATCTAAAGAATACAGTTTTTGAAAGTGTTCCATTTTTGTTGTTTTCCTCTTTTATCGCTCTTTCCACACACAGTTACTTTTTTCAGCTACACTAAATCAATAGTTGTGTATAACAGGGGTTTTCAAACAAGAGAGTGCTAGGGGGGCCATGGAAAAGTTTACAGAAAAATCTAGTGTAAAAAAAAAAGATAAATAAATAAAACAAAAATACAATGATAACACTTTATAATAAGGTACATTAATGTATTAACTAACATGAACTAACCATGAGCAATTTGTTAATCTTTGTTAACGTTAGTTAATAAAAATACAAGTTCATTGTTTGTTCATGTTAGTTCACAGTGCATTAACTAATTTTAACAAGATTTTAATTAAGTATTAGTAAATGTTGATATTAACATTAACAAAGATTAATAAATGCTGTATATGTGCAGTTCGTTATTAGTTCATGTTAACTAATGTAGTTAACTAATGTTAACTAATTAACCTTATTGTAAAGTATTACCAATAAGGTAAATAGTAAAATAAAAAGTTCACAGTAAATAATAAATAATTACATACATACAAATACATTAAATACAATTTACTAAATATGTTATGCTTTCATTATATTTCATTCTGCTTTCTAAAGACTGGCTGAAAATCAATTAATAATTAATATTAATAAAAAAATCTTTCTCTGCATTTAACAAAAAAAGAAATGGTGGGTAGAACATAAAATAAACATAATAAAAGCTCAGAAAATATATAAAACATTATTTAACATTAAAATATTATAGTAGAAATTTGGTCTTTATACATAAACATATATAGCTGATTTTTATATATTAGGAATGGGGTCCCTTTCCGAAGGGAATTCATGTTTGGAATGATGGTATCAAAACTTTTGAAAACCCCTGGTACATAAAATAATAATATTTTTTCAAATTTCCTCCATATCCCTTCTAGCAATTATTTGATACTGTTTTAAGAGTTTACATGTATTTTTGAGCTACAGGTAGCAGACAGCTCTTATTTTCTATCTGTCGCTCCCTCTCTCTCTTTTCCTCCTACAGTGGGGAGTGTGGACATATGTGTGTTTTATGAGAGTCACCTGCTAGTTTCTGCCAAGAAGAGTTGAGGTTAGCAGACAGGTGGACGTCTGGTCATGTGTCATCTGAGTCGAACCATAAAGGTCACCTCCCTACGGAAACACACATGCACAGACACACTTTATTCCCATGCATTAAAAACACAAAATCTGTGAAAATCTTTGTGGCATTGTCATGGTCATTACGTTGACTGCATCTTCCAATTACAATAATAATATGCAAAGTAGATATCAATAAAAAATCCACAATGTTTGCTTATACAAATTAAGCGATGAGTCAGAATGGTTGGTAATTGACAGATTGCCACAGATGTTGGGTGTTATCAGTACACAAAATATACTAAGAACTACTCGATTTGTTTGAGATGCAAACTGTTTTGAGTCTGCGATAAGGGACACTTGAACATTTGATTAAACTCATCATCTAGGTTTTACAATGAACCATCATTATAAGCAGATCATGTGAATTTGTCTTCAAATTGAATGTCACCTAAAAAGCAATAAGTATATGAAATATGAAAAATCAAGCTTTTAATTTAGATATCAAATTTCTGAATAGATGTCAGCACAGGACATGCCAGCACAGTTGTAAATGTGAAAAAAATGTGAATATGATTGTGTATGTGAGTGAGTTGTGTGTTTGTCAGAATGTTTGTGTGGACGAGTGCATCTAGTTTTTGCTTTTGAGTTTGTTCTTTGTGCCTTCCTGCTTTCTGAAGGTCAACGTTTGGTTGGTCTTCAGGGTGCCATTTTTCTTATTTTATTTTTTTATTGGTGCTGGTTTGACATCTGCAGTATTTAAATCCATGACTAAAGCTATGCAGCCATTCTGGGACTGAGAAACGACTTTTAGAAATCAGAGATGGCGAATGAAAAGTCTTCTACAGAAATTAAAAAGATATAGATGTGAAATGAGCTAATGTACGGCTAATGTAAATGTATGAGCAAAAAGCAAAACAGCATTGTGAATATTATTTTAGCATGATCAAAAATGTTAGAGTTATAATGTATTTTTCTAAAAAAAAAAAAAAAAAAAGAGTGATCCATTAAATATTTATACTGGAAAAACAGCCTCACCCGAGTGATTTCATTCATGACTGAGAGAGATCTTGTAAACTCTCAACGTAGATTTGTTTGTGTTCCCATGTTATGTCTACAGTGGATGTTAAATATTCAGACCGACAGGAAACATGCAAATAAAAAGATTTAAGTAGCCAGGGAGGGGAGGTGAAGCAGAGACCTGATACAGAAAGGCCAGGCCGGGTGCTGGAAAATCAGCGGTGATCGTTTGCACATGCCTGGTGGTCTGGAGCTTGTTAGCAAGCTGCTCTTGCCTCAGACTCCTAAATTCAAATAAACAGGAGGGGGATTTTTGGAGGCCTTGTCGCCTCCTGTTAGGGGGGTCCAGAAGGAGGTAGAGAAACAGACAGAGAAATTGTCTCTGATTTGTAAATGACCGTTAAAGATGGCACTTACGGCATTGTGTGGATCTCAAATGCAATGTTGCAGTTTTAAACCCGCATAAACTCAAGCTAGCCAGCCGAACAATTTGAGATACCAAAGCCTTTCCCTGAAATTTTGTTTGGATGCCAAACAAATCTGAATATACCATCATCTCAGCAGTATTGCTGGGACTCTTTCAGACTCTCTCGCAGAGGAGGGGAAAACAAGACAGGACAAAAGGGCGAGCGAGATAATTGGAACAGATTGTATGAGGAGAAGAAATAGGAGCATTGTCACCTGTTCCCTAACAGCCTAGGTGACCCTGTTGCCATGAGAGATGGCCAGGTATCAGATCACTTTCAACACCAGCTCCAACAATGAACGCAGTGGGAGAGAAGAGTTTTGTGAGTTGGGAGCTCAATGGTTTTGTGTCATATTTTGGCATTAACAACATGCAAAGAGATAAAATGATGGTGATTGAAGCTACTCGAACGTACCTCACACTGAGCATCAATGAGAAGCAGTAATAAAAAAAATGAACCTCTCAAACTGAGCCTTATTAAAAACTATGACCTCTCACCTTTGGGGGTTTCAAAAAGAGGGTGGACTTAACCCTGAATAGCAAACAGAGCTGGATTTGTAACCTGAACCTCCCCCCCACGCCCCCACTAATGAGAGGTGAAAGGGCACACGCTGCTCCTCAGCTGTGTCTCATACCTGCGTGTGTGTGTGTGTGTGTAAGAGAGAGAGTTTATATGAACCAGACCAATAAGTGTGAATGTGTAAATGTAAATGCAGAGTGCCAGATATACTTGCTGACAAGGGAATGTGAATGGCAAACATTTTCCCTCAGTTTGAAGTCTGAAGCTGAGCAGATCAGGTCTGGGTGATGTGCATAAACACCATTAAACTCATACAAGTTGAACCTGAACTACAACTAACTGCTTATAAGCCTGAATAATATCAAATCATGTCTTCAAACTTGCATTCTTTACCTTTAGGGATATGAGTCTGTCATCCTGTCATTCATCTTTACTGACCTTTGAACTCTGCACCCTTGCACAATTTCTTTGGTATGCCTGCAGAGAGAGAGAGAGAGAGAGAGAGAGAGAGAGAGAGAGAGAGAGAGAGAGAGAGAGAGAGAGAGAGAGAGAGAGAGGTATGGGGTAAATTTTTCGTGCATACAGCAAACGTTTTGTGCAGTATCAGGCCACTAGTACTTTTCGGATATTGCTAAACTTGTGTTTCTGCAAACAGCTGTGGGCTGCTACAATTCAAAAAGATGCAAAACAAAATATTTTAGGGGGTTATAGGGTTTGGTTAGTCTGGAGAAATTATCTTTATAAAAGTTTATAAGTAACTTTATAAAGTATAAGGTATGTCATCAGTTAGAAAAAAGGGTGATTGAATGGCACATATCATTAAAAGTGAAGAGGATAAGCATAAGGATTTCAGTGAAACATGCACAAACACACACACACACACACACACACACACACACACACACACACACACACACACACACACACACACACACACAGGGGTTAATCTATGCCCCTGGTGAAATTGGACCACAGAGTGAGAGAGCACAACTGTTTTTTTCATTACTTCTTCTGACAGCCCACACACACCACTTTGTAAGAGTGCAGGACAGACATTATTCTTAAAATCATTCAATGAGTTTTACCTTGTTGTTCCAGATTCTGAGCTGAAACCTCATCTGCAGTGTGAATAGAAGAACATAAAAACAAGACACACACTGTAAGAAAAAGAAAAAAGATTTTATATATATATATATATATATATATATATATATATATATATATATATATATATATATATATATATATATATATATATATATATATATATATATATATATATATTCATATTCATTATTTGTTATCACATTTTTTGTCAAAACATCTTAGATAATTAATGTGGTTCAGATAACATAATACTTTGAGTTTCTGTTGATTAAACCAACGTCCTTCGTTGTATTAAATATTTTTTTATTTCAATGAACTTTAAATTAAGGCAACCAGGTTACTTGCTTTTTTAAGAGAAAACCAACAATCACTTTTTACAGTGCAATTACAAACTAAGCAAAAAAGATTATGTTAAGTAATATATATGTATATATATATATATATATATATATATATATATATATATATATATATATATATATATATATATATATATATATAATAAATCATAAATATTTAACAGAGGGCATGTCATGTAATAGGCCTACTCTTGTTTATTTGTAGCAAAAGCAGATAGATGTCACTGGCTGGCGCCCTCTTCCTGTAGTACGAAAATATGACACTGAGTTTGGAGATTGCCATGAATGCTATTTGGATTTATTATGCAAGCAGGGGTGCCGTGAGAAAATTTGGGCCCTATGAAAGAATATGAGGTTGGGCCCCCTACCGCACCAATTCCATTAATAAAATCGATCTCTGGGGGCCCCAAAAGTGTGTGGGCCCTTAGAATCGTCCTAACTTTTCCCCCCTTAGCGGCGCCCCTGTATGCAAGTAATATATTGTTTTCTCCTTTAGAAATGTATTGGTATTGAGCCTGTTTAAATAAAAAATTACATCATAAAACAATTCCCGTAACGTTTGATTAATATGTGTAATTATGTTCTGTGTAAATCAATACACAAAGATATTTCGTGTTTAGTTTCAAATATGTTACCTTCTCAATCTCATCACCGGATTGCTTTTTAGAATCCTCAAATGACTAAAAAAGAAAAAAAATTACATTCTCTCCATTGCAATGCACTGTAAACAAAATGTAATCATACAACAAGAAAATCTTGCGGTTTATATGCTTATCAATCCATTTAACTTATTCTATTGTAATAATTTCAATCTCATTTTTATTTTTCTGCTTGATTGACCATTAATTAAATTCAAATTGGTCGAAACTAATTTTACTTTTTTTTTTTTAATGTAAAGCAGCAACTACACTTTTTTATTATTTTTGTTATAGGTAATATTTTCGTGTAGTTATCCAAATCAGAAACATTCAAATAATTTTAATTCAGACTACCTTGTGAAAGAATAATAAGAATATGCTATTTTTTTTTACGTTTTTGACGTTCTACATGACAAATCAAGTCAATGTGGGCCTATATAGTATGACTTTGTTGCATAATTACAGTCGGTTATTCGCCCCTGCATCATGCAAACAAAACAAATGCAACTAAATAATGTTTAAAAATGCATTCACTTTCACTTTAACTGGTAATATGCAATAGTATACTGGATTGTTTTTCCCCCTCAAAAGGCTGCAACAACGTCTAATTAGCGGTCTTTCATTTACACCTCACAGAAAACTCATAAACACACACTCAGTGAAAAGAAAACCGTTTACACCTTCACAGTGGTGGAGCACGGACTACTAAACATGAAATATGGTGACATTTATGTAGCACTTATTAGGATGTTTTGTGCGTGTGTGTGTGTGCCCCTCACCCTGTATCATCACAACTCTATGGCAACTTTGGGGGCGCGCTGTGCGTGAGCGCGCGCGCTTCTGTTAGTTAGTCCATAACATCTTGAAATGATCATGAACTGAGAGCGGGCACGACGCCGTCCTGGGGGCTGGTAGAGGATCTGGTGTGATGGAGGGGGTGCATTGTGCTGGACATACTACCGTAACCTGAGCGGAGAAGCCATCGACCCACGTACAGTTCAGGGCAGAGCCGAGGAGACCAGCCAGCATTTACGGACATATTTAGACATTTTAGAATATATTTATGCACATCATATAATTATATCGATCACACTGCACATTACTGTGCATTTACAAAAACAATTAATATTTACTTGATCTAGGTGTAGCTATAATTCGTGACTAATTTAAACAAAGTGTGATGTTACAAAAACTATGCAATATGTTAGGCTACATGTAGCCTACATTTGTGTTTTGTTTTATTGACTCCAGAAGGAGCTCAGATTAAGAATTTATTTACAGTTCTGATTCTCATAGAATTAGAAGTATATTATTCTAAAATGCAGTTAACATCTGCTTGCTGAGTAAACTGTTCAAAGGCATTAAAAACCATTAAGAAAAAAAAAAAAAGAGGGGGCGGATAACGCCCAGGTTCGACTGAACACGAATGATTGTTTTCACAGGTGTTAAGGGGAGCAATTAAAGATTACACAGATACTAATTAGCATTAGGGAATATTTAGAGTCCAGAATCCTCACAACGTTCTAAAATTTAGGGGGAAAAGTAATATTTAAAAAAATAATAATAATAAACAGCCTTAGGCGGACCAGCTGGATTTCCCGGTGTCATGTTACGGATATCTTGAGAGATAAAGAGCTGTGACCGGGAGACTAAGAGCTCGTCAAGCTCACAAGTTATTCGCTAATGGATCGGTATAGTGTTTCAGACCCACCTTACAAAACCACACAGACCAAATGCTTCAACGACGGGGCTTATGTGTATTTTCAACTAAATATAATTATTAAAAAAATAAAACCGTATGCACTGTAAAAAAAGGTTTCTTTAATATATCATAGATTCGGGAAAAAGTTTAGTGTTCTTGAATTAAAAGAAGAGATAAAGGAAGTTCTAGGTGTTTCATTGGATGTTCTTCAGCCCAGTAGGGTCCTTTAAATCACATACACGGTTTTTAAAATAAATCCGAATAAATAGGCTAACTTTGTAACCTATAGGTTTTTATATGGCATCAATCTGAATAGGCCTAACTTTTATTAGTTCTGATTGGAACCTTTTTAAGATTTGTGTGACATTTTTAAGAGAGGCCTTTACAATGGATTAATCAAAGCAATTTATGACTAAGTTATCAGGAAACACTATTAGAAATAAAGTCGAATTATTGTATAGATTTAAGACGTTGTATTAATAAGACTAAGGTCATTCTTTCTCAAGGCCAATGACTTCAGGAAGTTCAACTGGCAGAAATAAGACCTCAGGTAATTCATATCGTGTTTTGACGCAAGACAGAATGCTATGTTATCTCGTGTATGAAATTATTTCCACATTTATTAATTATTATAGATATTGTTGCCTTTATCATTTATTAATTGGTCAAACGAAGGCAAGAGTAATGTATTAGAATATATTTACCTAGTTTACGATAACTGAGACTGAATTAAAAAAATATTCAGAGATGTAAATCTTTTCTGCATCTCCCTTTAAGCATCTTTGACACTCTTGAATCCATCATTAAACCTTCTGGCCCACTACAAAATTGATAAGCTGTGAAATTGCCACCCAATTAAGCGCACACATTGCTCTAGTTTTTTGTATAAAATGATAAATTATAGAATTAATCTATAATAGCTAATAACTGAAAATATGCATAAGTGCAAACCATATCATTTTATATTAAAATAACCTATATCTCTATTCATACTGTGATGTCAAGAAAAACAGAAGGCGATGTAAATGCTGCGATTCAAAGCTGTGGAGGTGCTTGTGATAATTTAATAATTGATTAGTAGCCTATCAACGGTATAGTGTGAGTGAGTATGTGCGTGCGTGCGTGCGTGCGTGGGTGTGTGTGTGTTCAAGGTCTCCAGTTTCAGGCCTTGACGTCCGCCCTCCGGGGAGGAAACGGAACGGATCTGTAGACGCAGTTCTGCTCTGCCTGCCGGTTCCACAACAGACCGGGGCGAGCTAATCACGGAATGACGCTGTGATGGGTCTCTCTGTCATATATCCATACGGACAAACCACATCAGAATCTCACAGGTGCACCCCAGAAGAGTGACAGTGGTGCCACACAACCGGATAACAGACGGTTATTAATATTGGAGCTGCATCAACAGATAAACGTGGCACTGGGCTTTTTGTCCCGGGGCTCATTGGAGAGGAATACCCACAGAGCCTTGGATTAGGAGGGTATTACTTGGTGGATTCCATCGGGGCGCCATGTCAATCTTGCCCTCTTTCGGCTTTACGCAGGAGCAGGTCGCGTGCGTCTGCGAGGTGCTGCAGCAGGGTGGGAACCTGGAGAGGCTCGGACGTTTCCTTTGGTCCCTGCCAGCCTGCGACCACCTCCACAAGAACGAATCCGTGCTGAAAGCGAAGGCCGTGGTGGCCTTCCACCGGGGAAATTTCCGTGAGCTCTACAAGATATTGGAAAGCCACCAGTACTCCGCGCACAACCACCCGAAGCTGCAGCAGCTGTGGCTGAAGGCTCACTATGTGGAGGCGGAAAAATTGCGGGGCCGCCCGCTGGGCGCTGTGGGCAAATACCGAGTGCGCAGGAAATTCCCTTTGCCCCGTACGATCTGGGACGGCGAAGAGACCAGTTACTGCTTCAAGGAGAAGTCTCGGGGTGTGCTGCGTGAATGGTACACGCACAATCCCTATCCATCTCCAAGGGAGAAGCGGGAGCTGGCGGACGCAACGGGACTGACCACAACACAGGTCAGCAACTGGTTTAAAAACAGGAGGCAAAGAGACCGGGCAGCCGAGGCAAAAGAGAGGTGAGATCTTGATTTTAAAAAAGTAATAATAATAATAATAATAATAACCATATAAACATAAAATATAGGCTACAGTTTTTGAGAGTATGCAAACTGAAGAGCATGAACACCTTTTTAAAAAAATAAAGCGAAAAAATAGTTAATTATTGCAGTCACGCGCAGTGAGAACAACACTATTTGACAAATGTATAGCCTATTAAAAAATTATTTAACTCTAATCATTTAACCCATACACGATCAAATTTTATAATTTGTAGAAATATTTTATATTAAGTTTTCTTTTTTTGGTTAGGATTAAAAAATCTATTTTTGCTCTAACAAACGAAACAGTGCAAAAAGAAAAAAACTTTTCCTTTTCTCTTGAGAATTTATTTAGGCTCATATTCGTATAATTTAATTACAGATTTTGAAAGTTTGATTCAGTATAAATTTTGATTTGAGTTTTGTAATACATTGTCTAAAATCGTCTCGAATTCTAGAAACTTTTCTTTCGAAAATCTATGATGACAGTTATCTTTTTAGACATGTTGACATACGCGAAGTAGCGATGTAGGCCTAGCCTACATAAGTGCGTAAACAGTTTTTCCTGTTTTAAAAACAAAGCATCAGTTTGTCTTTAGCCGATGTAAGATTAAACTATTTTGAAACCATAACACTTTGTTAAAGTTAAACACTATCTAATAGGCTAATGTGTAGCCAAATTCTAGGCCTATGACATGTCAATTAGGCCCATATATAATATGTTAAAATGTAATATTCATCCAACAGAGAAAACAGCGAGAACAACGGTGTTGGCGGTAAGCAGAGCCAGCGGTCTCCGCTCGACGGAGTGAAGTCGCTGATGTCCAGCTCTGAGGATGAATACTCTCCGCCGCAGAGTCCCGAGCACAACCCCGTGCTCCTCCTGCAGGGGAACATCAACACTCCCGTGGCTCCCGCATACCCAATGCCTGGTCTCGGTGCGCAGCATTCGGTGCACAGCATGCAAGGACATCCGCATCAGATCCACGATTCACTGTTGGGATCTCTAACATCCAGTCTTGTGGATTTAGGATCTTAGGATTTCCAGTTCACATTTTTAAGCGCCAAGACTTATAAACATAACCAATATTTACGGCATTACCGCATATTATGACGCAGAGCGGACGTTTGCTGATAACTATTCTGTTGCAAATGATTAGAAAGGGGGGAGTTTTAAAAGAGTTTCTCTGAGTTTGGGGAATTTTGAGTTTACTGGAAAAGTGCATTAAATTTGTAAAACCAGCGAGGCCAATATTTAAGAGTATTCTCACTATTGTTGGATGCATAAACTTTTAATAATTTATGATGTTTTAATCAAAGTTAATTTATAGAAATTGTTCTGCATTGGACAGTAGGCTATTCACCTGTGATTAAGAGCAGGGATTTTAATGAGAAAGACATTGGCTTTCAAACATCTTCAACTAAACTATGGATTTGAAAACTGGTTTCGTTCTTATTTTTATTATTATTATTATTATTATTAAATACAGCCTAATGTGTATCCACTACATTTACTACATTCTTGTAGTTTTAAAAAGTGGCTCTCCAACATTTTTTTTTATCACATAGGCTAGCCTATTGTCAAAATCTTCGACACATCATCAACACTTTGCATTTGTCTTTGTGTTTATTGTCGTCTTCTGATATTTTTTTATTAACACGCTCAAAGCCTCAAAATAATAAAAATATGTCAATCCACGTGACACGTCCAAGCCGGAAGAGGGCATGGGCGCGTGAAAAATGAGAACGCCTGAAACGTCAACAAGAAAAATTGGCCCTTAAGCAGAGGGGCAGAGAGACGCCAAGGCGCCAGGGTGCGCGCAGGGCCGAGTTTGACTTTTTGACCGTTATTCAGTTAAAAAAAACTGGTCAAACACACACACATTGAGTCACTTTAAGCCTTAACGTTAAGTTTGATAAACATTTAGGCCTATTAGTTCGTTACAATGACCGATTTATGACAACAAATTTGAGAAAATGAGAGAGAGGGATAAAGTATTGCTTTCTTTTAGTTAAGAAGTTAAATTGTTCTTTGTTAGTTCTGGGCCACTGAGAATTGACACTATCCGCAAGTTCCGCTCTAAAAACCCTACACCCAAAACGCCTCGTCGTCCACCCAAACCACTAGGCTACAAAACATATGCAGCGTCGACCTAATTTAAAACAATTGTGACCTTTTTATTCTTTTTTTGAGTAAAAACTTTAACCTACAGACACTGGCAAAAAAATTAACAAATGGAAAATAGCCTATAACTGAAGATTAAAAAAATCTAATTTGTCGCAGATTTGCATTTTTAAGACAGATGAAAAATGACAATAGCCTACCTACATTTCCAGTTCTGCATAGGAAAGCTAACTTTTCTGGAATATTCTCTTTCTGTCTCTTACCTCGATAGTCTCGTGTCAGTGTAAATGGTTGTGAGCAGAGAGCGCAGAGGGTTTCCGGGCCCTAATTAGAAACATTCTCCGGGTGCAGAGAGGCTTGATTGCAAAAACGAAGGGGACACCCTTTCAACCTGGAGCCACAGGGTGTTGCACAACAGAAATTTACCTTTGGAGTTCAATAAAGTCTATCTGTCAATCTATCTTAAGAAATTTTAAAGGAATATTTATTAGGCTATTCCCTGTCACTTCTGACAAAACATAAACACAGGTGATTTTTACAAAATATCATATTGTGCCTGACCTAAATTCAGGAACCCAAAATTCTTCCAACAATGACCAATCTGAAAGTCAGCTGTGGTTTTAATCAACAGTCTAATTATATTTCGCACATATAAACATTCCTTAAACATCTGCTTTCCTCTTGTTGGATGTTTCTACAAACCAAGAAACTGATAAATACAAATCCCAAAGATTTCATTTTTGTGTAGCCAATTCTGTTTTCTCTTAACCAATTGGTATAGACCACATTTTGGTATCAAAGTAACAGTTTAAATGCCATAAAATAACCATTTTTAGTTCCCAAAGAACCTTTCAGTGAACAGTTCTTAAAAAAATTTTTTCTTAGTGTGAAGAACTAATAATCTAAAGAACCTTTTTCTACTATAATGACATTTTTGTGCAATAGAAAGGTTCCATGAATGTTAAAGGTTCTGATGCCATTAAAAAAAAACTTTACTTTTAAGAGTGCTAATCAAACCCTCAACCACATTGTCATTATTAAACATCTTGTTGTTTCAGTCTTCACATTGAAGTTTCTTAATCACACTGAAGGGAAAGCAAAAGCATATTTACACTACACAACACATCTCAAATGATGTGAGTTGGTTGAGGTCAATACTTTTTTAATTAAAGGTCAGAATAAAACAAAAAAAAAGTATTTTTTTTATCTATCTTCTAAGTATTTCACTATTCTCTGCTCTGGATATAGCTAATGCTTTTCTGTTCACTGATGTTCTGTTTAAATCATATCTCCAACTGCAAACCATGAAACAAATAAATGAATATTGGACTAGATCGAGTCAGAAGTGTTGATGTCAAAAGTGTTGTATTCTCTGGCACAGACAAACTGCTGTGAAATGCCTCCGGTGGCAAACCTGAATGTGACAGTCAATCTCACACTCACACACTATCTGTTTGTCAGGTAGCTTCACCTGCACAGGTAAGTCACTCAGCCAGAACTCTCAAGGAAACTGACTCATAAAGGGTTTTGGGGGAGGGGGCGACACTGAAGGAGCTTTTAAAGTGAGTCTCAGGAGAACCAGAAGAGGGGGATTCTGTTACCAGTGATGCATTGACCTGACAACACTTCAACCAGCCAGACCCCCGACAAAGACTAACATGTGTTTGTGGGAAAGGGATATGGGTGATACATCAGTTTTAAAATCCACTTTTCTGAAGGTCACTGAAACTCAAGCAGCCATTTCTCACTTGCACACAGAGAGAGAGAGAGAGAGAGAGAGAGAGAGAGAGAGAGAGAATCAGAGAGAGAGAGAGAGATAATGCGGCTATATATCTAGCACAGATGTCTCAAATTTAACAGATAGATAGATTAGATAGATAGATAGATAATGTGTGAAATACCATCAATTCACTATCTATAGATAGATTCTTGATAACATATTTGCAATAAAAAGGTGAAACAATGCTTGTCAGAAGAAAGAAATAATAATTTTGGCATCTCGTTCAGGCTTGGAAACATTAAGCCAAACTTTCACTCCCCAGAGAGGGAGAGTGAGAGAACAGGATAAAACTCTAGATGGCTCCATTAAAGAAAGAAAAAAACTCAGGAAATGAAAACAGAAATATGATAGCTTCCTGTTTTTCATTGGGACTCGGAGCATTCTCCTTTTGGGGTATAATTATTACAATGAGATCAGTGTGATATAGTCCAAAACCTTCGACACACATACACACCCTCATCTTGTAGTCTAATCCAGGTTTTTCTGGCGTGCTTCTGCTGGCTGACATTCCAGTGGCAGTTTTGTCTCTCTGGATCACAGTGATCTAGATCCACATTGATTATGAAATTCCGGTAAAGTCCTGATATCAGCGGGAGAACTGGACTGACTACACAAAACAGTTTCCCAGCAGGCATTAGAAAAAGGGAATCTTTTTCTTTTCTCATCTTTTACAGTCAACTCACAACTATATATTTTTCCTTCTGCTATGTCACACTTCTGTGATTAATTATTTAGGTAGTTATAACTTATATTCATTGTCTACTAGTGCATAAATTAAGCATCATCAGCTTTACATACAATATTTCAATGAACAGGTTTCTAAAACAGACATATCTAATTTCCTGATAAAACAGTAGGGAATTGAGCATCCGAAAACCAACATTTCACTTATTTGCCTGTCACACACATTTTAAATGAATGCACACTTTGTGTTGCTAACACATTGACTCCGTTGTCTTGACTCATTATCTCATTAGTGTAAGCTCCATAAGCAGGAGCTTATAATAACCATAATTATTGTGGCTGCAGTGTTACTTACCACAATGTCTCTTTTGCCCTCTGGTGGTAATGTTATGCATAAACCTAGTTCGAATCAGGAAGGCTGGAGTTTGCACTTCTGTTATTCTTAATCACAGCAAATGGGTGAAAACAGCGAATTATATGTTATAATACTAATATAAGTTAATCTATAGCTTTAAAATTCTAAAATTAAAAGAGACTGACGGAGAAATGATTGCGACGCGGAAATAATAGGCCTCTTAGGCATAAGCCTACAAACAATTATAGGAGGTTGCACACACTATCTATAAATGATGTGTGTATCAGTTCTGTAGGATAATGGCAAAGCTTAGAGATTTAGGAGAACTCTTTGATTTTTTTTAATGTCGAGAAGAGCAGGTATTTGGTATTTGTCTCCCCCTAGCGACTGATATGAGGTATTGCATTATAAAACACCTGTCTAGTGTACAAGTGTAAAGCATCGTAGTAGCCTACCTGTATAAAGTACAGATGTAATTTTGTGTTTGTCCTGGAGTAGTTTGTTTCCTCGTGGATATTCCCGAGCACTAGATCTCGTCTATGACGGTTTTAAGGTAAGTTACGAAGCTTTAGAATTGGCAGAATTGTGCCTATTTCTCTAGATTGACCCAGATTGATTGTCGCTGTAGTAAAAATACTCTTAAGTATTTTTTTAGTGGAAGCAATGAGAGGCTACAGATGATCATGTTGGCTACGGTCACGTGCTCACAGTCAAGTAGCTAGTGTTCTAGAAGCTGTCAAGATCCGAGACTAAAGCTTCAGATCGAGGTCAATTACTGGCTATCGCTTTTCAATAAACCTCGTGCTAGTTTTCTTCTGACAGCTTTTATGTGACATTATTGTCGGCTTCATAGACGACAACATTCTGTCATAATCATTGATTACTTCACCATTGCCCCAGGAATTCAATTCACATTTGTTTTTTCTTTAAGGAGACTTAAAGTTTCCGGTTCTTGTTATAAGTTGTTACGAGGCCGCGGTCGAAAAGCAGTTTTGTATCTTGCCTAGACAAAAACACGCTCTCATTATTGATTTGTCTGTAAAGATCAGACTAAAAAATACATCACATCATGCTGCACAGCCATTAAGATCATCAAATTAATACATTTATATAATTATGAAATGTTTAGGAACTTTGTGACGTAAAAAAATCGTGATAAACTTTGTGCTTTATGAATTTTTGGTTAATCTATTATGACGATTTGTTCATCTATTTTATTATTATTTTATAACAACGTTCATTATTTAACCAGGTTTAAAAAGAAAACTCATTGAGATCAAAATCCCTTTTACAAGAGTGATGGTAGACAATAATAGTTCAATAATTAGTTTTAACTATTAGATTTGTTAAATAAGTTTCGATAATTAGATTTAATGTGGCCGGGAAAGTCAGAAATAACCCGAAGTGGATTCAAATGTGTAGCAGTGCACTTTGGTGGAGGTTTATAATGGCCTTAAAGGGATAGTTTCCCCTCTAAAATGAAAATTCTGTCATTTACTCGCCCCTCAAATTGTTCCAAACCTGGGATTACCTGGGATTTAATGGGATTATTCCTTTAAAGGGATAGTTTATCCAAGTCCATTGCTGTTGTTCTGGATCCCACTGACTTTCATTGTATGGGCAAAAATAGTTGAAGCATTCTTCAAAGGATCTTCTTTTGTGTTTCGCAGAAGAAAGAACGTCATATCCTACATGTTTGGAAGGAGAGTAAATTATGGCAGAATTGTAAATTTTGGTGAACTTTTTCTTTACTTTTGCTTATGTTAGTGTAGATTTAAAATATGACAAAATTATTTTAATGTGATTTAAATCGGTATAAATAAATGCAATAGCATATCCAACGCAAGGCAATTGAAAAGTGTGGGTTCCTGTCGTAGCTGTCCACGGTGCTGAATGGTGCCTATTTCATTGAGCGCGATTCTGTTATTGAAAAAAGCAAAATATTGTGTGTGTGTGAGAGAGAGAGAGAGAATTTCACTGAAATGTAGATATCCATGTAAGACCATGAGTTTATGTAGCTATGTCTGTGTAGGACCTCAAATGGGTGTTCAAATTATCTAAAACACTTACCCCACTTGCTTTTGAAACAACTAGACTATATCCGTTGTAGATCCTAATTTCGTGGAAAAAAAATTGGAAACGTATTGAGGCACTTCTCGTGCCTCCCTATAATGAACTCCATTGTAAGTCGCTTTGGAGGAAAGCACCCGCTAAATGAATAAAGTTTTATAACCTATATATTTTCCAGTTATACTGTGGCATTTATGGTTGTTTTGTGGCCATTTTTTCAGCATGATGATGCAGGCAGTGGATACGCCCGACTAAAAAGGGCACTGAACTTGAAGTCATGCCACGCCACATTTGACCACCAGAGGTCGCAGCCAAAATCAAATTCTACAAAATAAGCATGCATTTATTACCAAAGACGAAAGCACAAATATGAACCCTATAGGACCAGTAGAGATTGTGTTTGCTATTGACATATTTTTACATTTAGCAAACGCTTTTACCCAATGTTATTTAGGCTAATCCAAGGGAGAAAACAATGTAAGTGTTGCCATATCAAAGTATACCAGAGTTCATAGCACTTTTTTTAAGCAAATAGGATACGTAACCTAAAGTTACATTACCTAGCCAGTTAAGTGCTCCAAAAAGAGGCTTGTTTGCAGTCGTTTTTGGACAAATGAATTTGATATTTGCTATTAGATTGAAGCACAAAAGGCAACGTATAATTTTACAGAAACGAAAAAAAAAAAGTGTAGTTCACACAAACAATTGCCAATTATCGAAAAATCGACGTTCACTAAGAGGAATTTACAAGACCCTGTGATAAAGTCACAGCTGCCACCGCTGGGGAAGCAGCACTAAGGATGGCTGGCGTGAAACAGACGTTCCGAAGCTTTGCGAGATCCCGAAGCAAAGATGATTCGAAACACTGATCCGAAGCGTGATTCAAAACACCCACGTCACGTGACAACGGCTAAATGAAGCGTCTAAGTGTTTCATCAGGTGGAGTGCTCCGCCGAATCAGGGTTTCATTGATTGGTCGGTTCGGGAACAAATCACACAATCACACAGTATAAAAGTTTTGTCAACGCATTTTCATATCGTGGGTTCCCTTTCGTAGTCACTCCGAGTTACGTCGAGTGACGGAGAATGGGGGTTTCGCCTAGAAAGCCTATCGACTTCGAGTATTACAAAACGAGCCTATGGCAATGAAATGCCATGGGTCTGCGGAATTTGCATAGCGTATCTCCGCCCCACCGCGTGGGTATAAAAGGAGGAACGCCGGCAAAGGCAGATCATGTTTTCGCTTCGGAGCCAAGAGTATCTCTTCACTCCACAGCTATTTCTGACTTCGCTCTACGAGACGAGCCACTCTCCGGTGTTGGTGTGACGGCGATCTGCAGCGAATTCACATTGCCTGCTGGTCTGTGCAGTGATCTGCCAGTGAGTGTGTTTCTCCCTGCTCGCTTCAACATCACGGAGTTTCTCTCCTTTCACAAAAAGAGCTCGCACGCGGCACGTCTTTTTAAAGACGGCTCGCCCGTGCATTTAAAAAAAAAAAAAAAAAAACAGAATGGTTGCGGCAGCTTGGTATCGGACTCTGATGGGCACGAGCGTTGTCTGGTATGTTTGGGCTTGATCATACTAGAGCAGCGCTCGTGGATGACTCATGTTCTCTCTGTGGGAATATGACCATCGCGTCATTAAGGTCGAGACTCGGTGAACTCGCAAGAGTGAGAGTCCCCTCATCCACCACCCGATCTTCGGCTGGTGGCCAGGGTGACCGGAGGGTGTTGGTCTGGAACAAGGCGCCGACTCCGTGTCCACGCCCCAGCCCCCCCTCCTCAATGACGGTGCCCGCTAGTGAACAGGTGATTCCCACGGGTCTACCTTCTGGTGGCCCGCGTGTTTCATTTGAAGCTACAGAGGATGATACTATGTTTGTAGCAGCTTCACTAGGTGGGTTTGATTCTCTGGAAATGACCACTCGTCACAGCCGCCACCTCCTGGTGTGCATACGGCTGTGCTTGAGTCCGATCCAGAGATGACGGCCATGCTTTCCTGGGACGATTGGTTTTGGATAAGGCCGCCGACACGTCCACGGCAAACCCCAATACCTTCCCTCCCGGACGTGCATGATGAGATCTCGAAGTCCTTGAAGACCCCCTGGTCTTCTCGGGACCGCTCGCTGATCTCATCCGCCTTTCCTCCCCTCGATGGGGCTGCTGCCATGGGTACACTGGGGTTCCCCCGGCTGAACGCTCTGTTGCGATGCTATATGTCCTCAGAGTGCTTCTTCTCGGCGCAATCCTAAGCACCCGTCCGTGGCCTGTAGTTTTTCGTCTACACTTGTGGCGAGATCCTATAGCGCCACTGGCAGCCGCCTCCCTGCTGCCATGGTCATTCTGCTGGTCTACCTGACCCAGATGCTCATGGTCCTGCACGAGGGCGGGACTGACCCAGGCCTCTTCACTGAGCTGCGTGCCGCCACTGACCTCGCTCCCCGAGCGACGAAAGTGGCCGTACGCTCCCTGGGTCAGGTGATGCTCCCCATTCTGTGGCTGAACCTGTCTGATGTGCTGGATGTCGCGCGGCTGACATTCTGTCCGACATTCCCATATCTCAGGTCTGCCTCTTCGGCGGTGCGGTTGAGGACTTTGCCCAACAGCTCTCAACCGCCCATGTGCAGACTGACGTTGATTCTGTCCCGACGGCCCTGCCGTCCGCTCAGATCCCTCGGTCTGCCCACCGCCGAAGGCGCCCTCCCGCGGCTCCCTCCCCGCCCGTTAATGGGCCGGCTCTGGAAGCCGCGGGCGGACGCCACAGCCCTCTCCAGCCCCGCCCCCCGCTACATGCCAGGTTAAGCGGCGCTCTTGAGACGGGCTCCTCAGAGATGGGACTCGGTTCTTTCCAGGAGTGGGTAGCAGGACCACTCCTTTCCCCGGTGGAGGGCCGGGGGAGAATCTTTTGTTCTCTAGAAGGAACCGATACTCCCATCACTGAGCACACAGAGTCGGGTGACAGTACGCGACGCCTCCGTGCCTCGCTGCTCTCATCCCCCTCTGTCACAGAGTTCTCGGACCGCAGTGTGCGCCGCCCCCGGGCCTCGCCACTCCCGTCCCCCTCTGTTCCAGAGGGCGCAGACGACAGTGCGTGCCGTCTTCGGACCACACCGCTCTCGTCCCCCTCTGTCGCCAGCCCCCTGGCAGAGCAGACCCCCGTGGAACGCTGGTCCTTCCCTGGTCTCCTCTGTCAGGGCGCGGAGTTTGACCACGCCCCCGCACCGGGCCGCTATGCCACCCTCGCCTGGGCTGGTCACTCCGCCTCGCTGCCCCTCCGGGGGGACGTCTGTCGTTCGCATGACCCCGCTGGTTCAGTTTCTGGCAGCTTGGTTAGAGCTCCCCAGCCTGTCCCGCTGGGTCGCCGAACGATCAGGCGCGGCTATGCGATTCAGTTCGCTCGGTCTCCTCCCCGCTTCAGCGGAGTCCGCTTCACTATGGTCGGTGGCAATGCCCCCATCATGCGAGAGGAGGTTGCCACCCTGCTGGCGAAGGGTGCAATCGAGACTGTCCCTCCAGCCGAGATGAGGTCGGGGTTTTACAGCCCGTACTTCATCGTCCCCAAGAAAACCGGTGGGTTACGACCGATCCTGGACCTGCGCGTCCTGAACCGCTCCCTTCACAGGCTGCCGTTCAGGATGCTCACGGCCAAACGCATTTTCGAGTGCGTGCGGCCGCAGGATTGGTTTGCAGCGATAGACCTGAAGGACGCCTACTTTCATGTCTCCATCTTACCTCGACACAGACCGTTCCTTCGGTTTGCTTTCGAGGGGCAGGCATATCAGTACGCGGTTCTCCCATTCGGGTTGGCTCTGTCTCCTCGCGTCTTTACGAAGGTCGTCGAGGCAGCCCTTGTTCCCCTACGCGAACACGGGGTTCGCATCCTGAACTATCTCGACGACTGGCTGATTCTAGCCCACTCTCGAGCTCAGGTTTGCGAACACAGAGACCTTGTGCTCCGGCACCTAGCCCGTCTGGGCCTTCGGGTCAACTGGGAGAAGAGCAAACTCAGCCCCGTGCAGAGGATCTCTTTTCTCGGTATGGAGATCGACTCGGTCGCCATGTCCGCGCAGCTTACGAGCGAGCGCGCGCGCACACTCACTGCTGACTTGTCTTCGTCAGTTCGAGGGCAAGAGTGCGGTCCCACTGAAATTATTTCAGAGGCTCCTGGGACATATGGCATCTGCAGCCGCGGCAACGCCGCTCGGATTGCTTCATATGAGACCGCTTCAGCTGTGGCTTCGCGATCGAGTCCCGAGGTGGGCATGGCATCACGGCACGCTCCGAGTCCCAGTGACTCCGACCTGCCGTCAGTTCTTCACCCCGTGGAGGAACCTCAGTTTTCTATGGGCCGGAGTCCCCCTAGAACGAGTTTCCAGGCATATTGTTGTCTCCACAGATGCCTCTTCCACGGGCTGGGGCGCCATGTGCAACGGACATGCTGCCGCGGGCTCCTGGACAGGACCCCAGCGCCTTCTGCATGTCAATTGCCTCGAGTTGCTGGCAGTACGCCTTGCCCTGCACCGTTTCCACACGCTGCTCAAGGGTCAACACGTGCTAGTCCGTTCAGACAATACCGCAACAGTAGCGTACATCAACCGTCAAGGTGGTCTACGCTCCCGCCGTATGTCGCAACTCGCTCGCCACCTCCTCTTATGGAGTCAGAAGCACCTGAGGTCCTTCGTGCTATCTACATTCCGGGCGTTCGGAACCTTGCAGCCGACGAGCTGTCTCGGCTCCGTCCTTTCCCTGGCGAATGGCGACTCCATCCCCAGTCGGTCCAGCTGGTCTGGGATCAGTTCGGGGACGCACAGGTAGACCTGTTTGCCTCCCACGACTCATCCCATTGCGCCCTGTATTACTCCCTGACCGAGGGTACTCTCGGCACGGATGCACTGGCGCACAGCTGGCCGCGGGGCCTACGCAAATATGCGTTTCCCCCAGTGAGCCTTCTCGCACGAACTCTGTGCAAGATCAAGGAGGACGAGGAGCAGGTCACTCTGGTTGCGCCGTATTGGCCCACCAGGACCTGGTACTCCTCGCGACAGCACCTCCTTGGCCAATTCCTCTGAGAGAGGACCTCCTCTCTCAGAGACGGGGCACCCTCGTCCCGATCTTTGGAGACTCCACGTGTGGCTCCTCGACGGGACGAGGCAGGTTTGAGTACCCTGTCACCTGCGGTGGCGGCTACTATCACTTCCGCTAGAGCTTCGTCCACGAGACATCTCTATGCGTTGAAGTGGAACCTCTTCGTTAACTGGTGCTCTTCTCGCCGAGAAGACCCCTGGAGATGCCTGATCAGTGTCGTGCTTTCCTTCCTGCAAGATGGGCTGGAGCGAAGGCTGTCTCCCTCCACCCTGAAGGTGAATGTGGCCGCTATAGCTGCATTTCACGAAACAGTTGATGGTAAGTCTCTGGGAAAGCACGACCTGATCATCAGGTTCCTGAGAGGGGTGAGGAGACTGAATCCTCCTCGTCCTCCTCTCGTTCCCTCTTGGGACCTCTCAGTGGTGTTGAATGCCCTGCAGAGGGCTCCCTTCGAGCCTCTGCAATCAGTGGAGCTTAAGTTCCTGTCTATGAAGACAGCGCTCCTGGTTGCACTGGCCTCCATTAAGAGGGTAGGGGACCTGCACGCATTCTCCATTGACGAAGCGTGCCTGGAATTCGGGCCGGCTTACTCTCACGTGATCCTGAGACCCCGGCCTGGATATGTGCCCAAGGTTCCTACCACTCCCTTCCGGGACCAGGTGGTGAACCTGCAAGCGCTGCCCCTGGAGGAGGCAGACCCAGCCTTGGCACTGCTCTGTCCAGTACGCGCTCTCCGCGCTTACGTAGACAGGACGCGGTGTTTCAGGACCTCAGACCAGCTCTTTGTCTGTTATGGTGGGAGACTGAAGGGAAAGGCTCTCTCAAAGCAGAGGTTGTCTCACTGGATAGTGGACGCCATTGCTTTGGCTTACCAACAGCAAGGCCGACCGTGCCCCCTTGGTGTGACAGCCCACTCCACCCGCAGTGTGGCTTCCTCTTGGGCTCTAGCGCATGGCGCCTCGCTGGCAGACATCTGTAGAGCTGCAGGCTGGGCGACACCTAACACATTCGCCAGATTCTATAATCTCCGAGTGGAGCCAGTGTCCTCCCATGTACTTGCTTCAACCAGCTAGTTCAGGACCCGCTCAGGTGTCTTCGCTTGCTCGCCATTCCACTCCACGGACTGGATACGTGCGGTTATTCTCCTCAGGTGAGCCTTCCCTTCTGAAGCCCTGAGTTCCTCCAGCACTGTTGACGCTGGCGCCAGTGTCTATTGCCTGTGCGTCGGCTAGGTGCCTCCGTGTGCATGGTTCCTCCCCTGAGTAACCCCCACATGTGTATGTCCACTGTAAGCCTCTTTGAGCATGTGTCTTTCCCTCGGCAAGCCACCTTGCCACCCCTGGAGTTGAAAGTTGCCACCCCACGGGCTGGTTACTCCAGTGTTCCTCCATATGAAGCCTTCCGGCCATATGTGTATTTCTAAGTCCTCCCTACGGGTAGGCATGCTGCGGCATATCTCCTCTGAGATATGCTCCCCAGTGTACCTTGGTATTCCTGTGTTAAGTAGGACTCCTTCGTCCGTGCCAGTATCACGACAGGGGGATCAGACTTTCGCAGGGCACTGGAAGACAGCTGTGAAGGTGGCGTGATTACACGGGGACCCCCATTCTCCGTAACTCGACGTAACTCGGAGTGACTACGAAAGGGAACGTCTCGGTTACGGATGTAACCCTCGTTCCCTGAGTAGGGAACGGAGACGTTACGTCTCCCTGCCACTTCCGCTGTACCGCTGGGTAGACGCCTGAGTTCAGTCTCGGCTCCTCAGCGAAGACATGATCTGCCTTTGCCGGCGTTCCTCCTTTTATACCCACGCGGTGGGGCGGAGATACGCTATGCAAATTCCGCAGACCCATGGCATTTCATTGCCATAGGCTCGTTTTGTAATACTCGAAGTCGATAGGCTTTCTAGGCGAAACCCCCATTCTCCGTCACTCGACGTAACGCCTCCGTTCCCTACTCAGGGAACGAGGGTTACATCCGTAACCGAGACGTTTTTGTGAGAGGAGTTTGGTTTTGAGATAGCGGATTTTTGGTGATATAGTGACATTTATAGTGCGATTTGTTTAGTTATATTTAGGATTTAATTTACATTTACACATTGAGTTAGAGACACACAGAGTACATATAGTGACACATTAATAGATGCATTGATAGAAATATATATATATATATATATATATATATATATATATATATATATATATATATATATATATATATATTAATAGATAGATACATATATTACAGATACATAAAGATTATTAGATAGATAGATAGATAGATAGATAGATAGATAGAAATGGAGGCTCCACAGAAGAGATGCCGTACATCTGTGGTGTGCGAGCGTTTCCATTTGGAAACCCCAAATAAAGTGAGATGTGTGTATTGTGATCGGCAGCTAGCCTACTGCAACAATACATCATCCATGATGCCCATTTGAGGAGCATTCATCCTGCCATTCTGCAGGGTGCAGAGGATGGTAGTGTTCCCCCTGTACCAAGGCCTGCTACTGACACTGCTGGGCCATCTAAGCAAGGTATGCATTGTTTTATGATTTGTTACTAATTGCCGTTTTCTTTTAATTCAGAACCACAAATGTCAACATCAGGCCCATCATCATCAACACCAGTTGAAACACAAGACAGTTTATGGGAACATTTTGACAATCGTATCCGTGAGACCCAGATGATACACAATCCTACAGCTGATGCCACAGTGGAAGTGAAAAAATACCTCAGCGATGCGTTTTTGCCCAGAACTCATGATCCTCTAACTTACTGGAAAGAGAGAGCAGTAATCTTTCCTCATTTGTATGTGCTAGCTAAAAAATATCTTTGTATGCCAGCAACAAGTGTCCCTTGTGAGAGAATTTTTTCAAAGGCTGGAGAAATTATCTGTAAAAAAAGTAGGCGGAGTCCTTCAACAGCAAAGAAATTAATATTTTTTAATAAAAATCTATAAGAAAGGGAGACATTGTGGCTTGATTTATTTTTATTAATATTCATTTTTCATGACCAAAATCACATTATGCAATGTGAAGAGACTACAGGTTACAAGCTTCATATATTACAAAAATACAATAATAAAAAAAAAAAAAACACCTTTTTTTATTAGCTCTTTGTAAAGGTTGTTTCAGATCAACACCTGCAAGTGACCACTAGGTGTCACCGTGGAGACGGGTTTCGGATTGATTCGAAGCCTCGAAACAAAATGGCACATTTGCTTCGACTGTTTCATTGCTTCACGAAGCCTCGATCTGCCCATCACTAAGCAGCACTGGCATACACACAAATACGCACATACAAACTGACCTCATTCATTCACTTCTCGTTCCTCTCCCTGCCATTACCGCTATCAAAGGAGGGGGTGCACACGCGATGCTGATATCGTTTTGTCTGTGTGGGCGTAGTCAGTCTTCCAGCGGGAAAGTTGCGGCGGCCGCTTATGACATCACCGCCGGTTGCGCCGGCGCATCGAAACCGGAAGCTGACAAAACCACTGGCTGCGTTCGGAATCGCATACTCAATGAGTAGGTACTTAATTTCAATGAGTACTTACTTAACGAGCGCTAAAAGAGTAGGTACTTAATGGCCAAATCTCGTTAAGTATGAATGCGATCCGGACATCATTCGCCATGTTGACGTTACATGTGACCTATGACGTTTTCACAAGCGCAACAATTTAAAAGTCATGAGCGACAGGTGCACTAACAGCTGATTGCATCAGTAACTCGACAACTTCACTAGAACGGTTTAGTTCAGCGTTTGAAATGGTTGGCATGTCTGCAATTGTTAGATTAAGGTGTGCACAAAGGAGATGTCGGGCAGCTGCTCGACGATCTCGCCTTTGGAGAAGACTGATGATTTTATTCTCAAACAAAGCAAGTATTACTACTTAAACAATTAAGATTACCCCAGAAAGAATTTCATTACTAGCCCATCCCAACACTTATGCACAATAATTATGACAAATGCTGTGACCAACAGTTAATTATATAACATTATTATAATATATATACATTATTAATTATGTAGTTTTGTAAAACAAGCAAACTTTTGTATTATCATATGACATAGCTATGCATGAATACACGCTAGACAAATGCAGATGATGTAAATACATTTTTATTCATGAAATTCATATTTTATTTACTGACAACAATATGAAACATGAATAAAAATAAGTGAATGAATAAAATAAATCATCACAATAAATAAATACATATACAAGTCAATACCACATGAAACATTGTTTTTGATTGTTTTGTTCTAACAAACTATGATGTATTTATTGCAGGCAGTGAACCCCACATCATACTGCCATCTCAATAGAGCTGTTCCCATTTTGCGGCTTTATCTGGATGAGGCAGCTGACCACCGTGCCCACCTTCGCCTCTCTATGCCATCCATCAGGTCCCTGATTGCTGCAGTCAGACCTGGATCTGACCTTGGATGGGAACGGGAGATTGAGGTCCTTGTGTTCCTGCACTGGCTGGCCCATGCAGCATCCTACAGGGTGGTGTCGCAGACCTTCGATATCCCAAAGACCTCTGTGCATGACATTGTGCACAGAGTGAGCAAGGCCATCATGGGAATTTTGAGGAGGGTGATCTGCTTTCTGACCAGAGATGACCTGGAGGCAGTGGGAGCAGGATTTGCACAGCTGTCTGGGTCACCAGCTTTCAGCAGAGTAGTTGGTGCAATAGACGGCTGTCATATCCGTATCAAACCTCCAGCAAATAACTCCCACTGTTACTTCAACAGGAAGCTGTTTCACTCCATCCAACTCCAGGCCATCTCTGATCACCGGGGGAAATTCCTTGATGTCTTTGTGGGATATCCTGGGTCTGTGCACGATGCCAGGGTGCTGAGGAACAGCCCTGTGTATGCTGGCAACCTTTACCCACCTGCAGGCAAGTGCATCCTCGGGGATGGAGGCTATCCTTGCCTGAGTGCACCCATCTGCCTCATCACCCCTTACAGAGAGCCTGTACAGAACCCTGTGCAGGCTCGTTTCAACAGCAAGCACTCCCGTGCCCGCAACATCGTGGAGAGAGCTTTTGGGATGCTGAAGACACGCTGGCGCTGCATTTTCTTCAAGGCCTTGGAGGTGAGCCCTGCCTTCGTGCCTGAGATTGTTGCGTGCTGCGCTGTGCTTCACAATCTCGCTCTAGCCAATGGGGACATCGTTGAGCCAGAGGATGAGGAAGACAATGATGACGGCCCCCCTGATCCCCACAACCTTGCAGCAAGAGTGGGAGAACAAGTGCGGGACAATCTGGCTGCTGCAGTGTCTGCTCCAAACATCCCTGTGCCGGCTCTCCATGAGCATGACTACCTTTAAAACATTAAGAAAGATAAAAATGTTTTAAAATTCATGTTGTCAGCATTCAGTTTCTTGACAAATGTCATTTTATAGGTTTACAATTACATGCAAATATTTGTTAGAGATTTAAAACCTTTTGTAGTGTAGAGGGATAAACCAATGAACTGGTTAGAAGAAGATTGCTGGTCAATCAGCAAGGCTCTTTACTCCAGGTTTGTCCAGGGTCATTGTCCCTGTAAATAAATGGAGTTAATCACTTTTGATAAAAAATATGTCAAATGCATAAATGTGATTGATATTTGTAAAGCATTTTTTGAACCAGTCATGGGCATAAACAGTCAAAGCTGCTTAGTTTGTCAAGGAATTACTATAATGCAAAATGCATACATAAATTTACTACAATTTATATTTGGTGGGTTAAAGGGTTACTTCACCTCAACATATAAATACAGCAATTATTTACGGTTTACTATTTACTTATTTAATGTTTTTTTTATTGTTTAAATACAAAAGGGAATTTTTGTCAAGTTTGTTCTGCTGGTTTCATACAATATCAGTCAATGGAGCCCAACTTTCAGAAGCTTCATGGCATTATTTAATGACGCTTTTGAAGCTTCTGAAAGTCCATTGACTGATATTGTATTAAACCAAACAGTACAAACCTGACCAAAATCACCTTTTGTGTTCAGGAAAACAAAAAACAGAGGGATCAAACAACATCAAGGCGAGTAAATAATGACTATTGAATTATTACTATTATGATTTATTTGCTTGGGTTAAGTAACCCTTTAGTCACTATTTTACTGTGTGTAATTTGTGTAAACAGTCTCAAGTTCAGCTTTGGTCATGGAGGGCTATTATCCAGCAGAGTTTTTCCAACCCTAATTATACACCCCTGAATCAATTTAAACCAATTAATAACTGACTACTTGAAATTTACTGACAGGTGTGCTGGAACTTAACCCTCCATGACCTGCCTTTAAGATCCTTGCATGAACTCTGTAAACCTTTAAAAGTCATATAATACACTCCAGTAAAACCAGTGTTTTAAAGTGTTTTTTCTTCTTACATTACACCATACATTCACTAATTATTAATCAACATTTCATAAATATTTAATTTATGAATTTGATTACAATCTTAAAGTATCACTAAATTTCTAGAAGTCTATAATGTACTGTGAATGCCTAGGAATAGTTTGTTTTATATACATATTATTGTACAAAATTCTTAGGCCACCATTTGTAGTTGTTGCACAGTACTGTGTGTGTATATATATATATATATATATATATATAGATTCCCATTTTTATTCACAAATTTAATTCACATCAACCCAAATGTGCAAAAGATCAGAAGATGTTTTTTGTCAAATAATTTATTTTTTGGCGAGCATCTGAAGAACAGAAAGGAACCTTTCATCCCTTTCGTTGGTTTCTCTTTCTCTCCTTTCCTCTCTCTCGACTGCCTCCCGGTGCCGTCTCTCTTCTCTTTCTCTTACTTCTCTTTCTTGTCTTTCCTCTCTCTCTCTCGTCTCTCCCGTTCTCTTCTGTCCTCCTTCTCCTCCATTTCTCTCCACAGCCTCTCCTCCCTCTCAGCTGCCTTCCGCTCTCTCTCCTCTTCTCACTCCTCCATGTCCCGGATCAGCTCCTCCACATCTATAGCCATTTTCCTGGCTCTTGCTGGCTCTGGCCTCACTGAGGATGAAGAGACCACAGCAGCATCCGGCCCACATGAGGCAACGAGGGCAGGAGGAGAGATGGAGGGTCTGCCCCCAATTGCCTCATCCATGGCAGTGTACCACTTCCAGGATGCTGCTGTGGCCTCTCCATCCTCAGTGCTCACCCCCGTCTGCGGACATTTCAGATCCTGCAAAAATGCACAAGCATGATACAAAAGCAGTCATTTTAACAGCACAATATTTAATCATTTAATTTATGTATTAGAAGTAACAAAATGATCTTACTTTGTATTTTTGTTTCAGGTTTTCCCTTTTTTTTTTAACAAACGCCGCCGTCACCCTGCCTTGCAGGCTCTGCTCCTCCACAAAAGATCTGCAGCAAGAGAGAAATCAAGAATGAAAAAGTTATATCTCTGTTTGAAAATACAATAATTGAAATGTACTGCAAATAAAGTATTCAATTGATTTTTAAATATTTCTGTATACTCACTCAAAGCCTTTGATGGCAGCATTACGCTTTCCGGTGAAGAGCGCTTCATGAGCCACTCTCCACCGGATAAGCAGCCGCGTGTGCTCATCCGTCCCTGTAACATCCAGACAAGACTCACGTTACCTCTGTGATTTATGAGCTCAATACTACATTTACATGTTGAGGTTGTTGCTAATAAATAGCTTTTTATCCATCATAAATGTTCAACAATTTTTCAACAGTGCTAATGGATAAATGAAATAGATTACTTATGTTTAGTTACTTTATGTAAAATGCATTAAACTAATAAAAACAGTGTTAACAACAGTGAATTCTCCTAAACAATAGTACACACACGTCACTCAGATGTCTATTTCATATCAGTTACACGTAGTAATCTTGCCAGATTTTGAATAAATATTTAGTAATGGTATTTCAGATGTATACGGTTTAAAGTGTATGCAAATACAGTTTAAAGACGTATGTGTCCTTATGGAGCTCCTCTATCCAATAAAATGTGATTTACGGCAAAATCACAAATTTACCATATTATATAGCGTCTTTGCACCTTCAACAGTTCAACAATTTACTGTATAGAAAGTTTGTTCAACACATGCGATTTGGTTTGTATTTGTAATACTCACATTTGAAAACACTCTCGTCCACCCTTTCCGTCATGTTTGAGTATGAAATATCTACTTCTTCTTGTTCTTTTTTATATCGTATCCTCTCGCGTGGCCTCCTGGGATTAATGAGTACAAGCTGAAAAACACTCAAATGTCTGGGCGAAAGCAGGAGATCATCCGGGAACTTCTCGCCTACTCTTTAAGGAATACTGATGTTTCGAACGTACTGCTTCCCTCACGTACTGTTTTCGCCTACTATATAGTAGGAAAGTAGGCATATTCGAACGCACTATCATCCAAATCTCGCGATAATTAGTACGTCAACCAGGTAATTCTCGCCTACTCTTTTATGAATACTGAGGATTCGAACGTACTTTTTCGCTCGCCTACTCTTTTCGCCTACTATATAGTAGGGAAGTATGCGATTCCGAACGCAGCCACTGTTAGGTGTCAATAGGTGTTCGTGTGTGTATTTAATTGCAAATATTATGTGTTAAGTGTATGTGTGTATTATGTGTGAATGGATTGTGTTTATTATTTATATATATATATAAAGTTTTTTTTCTTCAAGCAAGTCAAGCAAGTAGTTTTAAAACAGGTGCTACCGCTGTGGCTGTTACTGGATATTTAATTCTAGCGGGTTTGATGTCTCTCAAATACAATGACGCTGGTAGTGACGAGCTGTCTGTCTGACCAATCAGTGATCTGCAGTGTTTTTACGTCACATTTTAGTATCGATATGGTACACTTGGAACCTCAACAGAGGTGGTACCATTTAAAGCGAGCCGAAGCGAGCCGTACAGTACTGTACCATGCAGTGGAAAAGCGCCACAAGTGAGCCGTACCGTACCATACCATGCAGTGGAAAAGCGCCAAAGCGTGCCGTACCGAACCATGCCATACCGTACCATGCAGTGAAAAAGCGCCATTATTGGCACTGTAAATAAATTCCACCTTGCACAAGTGCGCCATCATTTTTTTACATCCTCGCAGACCCCAGTTACTTGTGTATGTATGTGTAGCTACACGTCCTTTTCTAATTGGACCTTGGGTTTATATATGTTTATATATAGGTTTATATGAATGCCGCAGCACCGAGAGAGCCAATGCAGTGGGCTGATCCGAAGATGCCGAGCTTCCAGGAGGGGGAAGACATCGAGAATTATCTTCGGCGGTTCGACTTCGAGTGTCTGGCCAGGACCTGGAGGTCGCCCGAGGAGGAGTGGAGGTACCGTCTGGTTCCGTTGCTGACAGGGCGAGCATTGGAACTAAGCATACCTGGCAATGTACGAGGAGCAGGCTGAGGTCTACACTGATCTGAGGGAACCACAGCAGGAGAAGTTCAATATATCTCCAGAGACCTACCACCAGCGCTTCCGATCGTCTACAGTCCCAGCTGCAGAGTCGCCAACAGAGACTTACCACCGGCTAAAGAATCTGTACAAGCTGTGGATGCGACCGGAGGAGCACTCTAAAGAGGAGATCGGAGAGGCCATCATCCTGGAGCAGCTTCTTCTGGGGCTACCCTATGACGCACGCACCTGGGTGAGAGAGCACGAGCCGAAGTCAGGACTGGCGGCAGCAAAGTTGGCTCAGCAGTCCCTGAATGCTCATCGCAGCGGTCTTCGTACTCAACCACTCAAAGGTACTGTACGTGGTGTTTCACATAACACTGGGTCTGAAAGGGGTCGTGTTGGACTAGCTGACCATGCACAAGTTTCAAAGTCAACGACCAAAGACTTGCTTTGCTTTTACTGCCAGCAGCCGGGCCACAAGGCATCTGTATGTCTCGCTCGCAAAGCGAAGCTTACGGGGTTTTGTTATGTGCCTAGAGAAGGGGACAGTGATTTTGACTCTGTGGGAGAGGGTCAGAATGTATATGATGTGACTGCTAATGGACATGCACTAAAAGCACTCTTGGACACTGGAAGTTCTCTGTCAATGTTGAAATCATGCTTTGTAAATAATGTCAATTATGTGAACACTACCTCTGTTCAATGCGTGCATAGGGATGTAAAGCAGTATCCCCGAGCTGAGGTAATGGTAGAGGTACAGGAACAAATGTAATTGCTTAATGTTGCCATAGTGGACAATTTACCAGCTGATATGATTTTAGGAAGAGACTTGCCAGTGTTATATGAACTCTTGCAACAGAAAACATATGCACGCATTAGCTCACGCTTTTATAGGCCCACACTATACACTGATGTACAAACGCACTGCAAAACATGTGTTATCTACCAAAAGACGAGTACTGTGTCCTAGCAGGGCAGAGCACCCCTGCAACCCCTCCCTGTCATCTCTGCACCTTTTAGGCGGATCGCCATGGACATTGTGGGACCGTTGGAAAAGAGCAGTGCTGGACATCGCTACATCCTGGTAGTCAGCGACTATGCCACAAGGGATCCTGAGGCCTTCCCACTCCGTTCTATCACCACAACCAAGATCATCCATGCCCTGGTTCAACTCTTATCCAGAGTCAGCATACCTGAAGAGATCCTGACAGACCAGGGTACGAACTTCACATCAAGACTGATGGGGCAGCTGAACAAGCAGTTGGGCATAAAAGCCATCGGAACAACTCCCTACCACCCTCAGACAGACGGTCTGGTGGAGAGGTTCAACGAAACCCTCAATAACATGTTGCGGAAGTTTGTTGCAGACACAGGACGAGACTGGGACAAGTGGCTACCGTTTGTTCTCTTTGCCTACCGAGAGGTACACCAAGCATCAACGGGATTCTCACCGTTTGAGCTCCTCTATGGATGGCAGGTACAAGGACCCCTGGACCTGCTGAAGAAAGGCTGGGAGGAGGAACCTGCATCCAAGACGGAGGAGAAAGGCGGCATCGTGCAGTATGTGCTAGAGATGCGAGATCGCCTGGAGCAGTACAGAGAACAAGCCAAAGAGAACCTACAGGAAAAACAACGAGCACAGAAAAGATGGTATGAACAACATGCCAGGCTACGACAATTCCAACCGGGGCAGAAGGTATTACTCCAGTTGCCAACTTCGACGAGCAAGCTACTAGCTAAATGGCATGGACTATACAGCGTTGTCCGCAAGATGGGGCCAGTCATATATGAAGTTCATCATCCAGACAAGGACAAGACCAGGCAGACCTACCACGTGAACCTGCTGAAGGAGCCACCCGGTAAGGGACCCAAAACACCTCTTCAGGTGAGGAAGGTGGAAGAGGAAGAGGAATCAGAGGATGCAAAGAGGCAGCCATCTCTGGTGAACCTAACGCACCTAGAAGACTCCAAGAGGAAAGAGCTGCAGCACCTCCTGAACCAGTTTCCCGCTTTGTTCCGTCAGAGGCCTGGACGGACTGAGCTAACCCAACATACCATCCACCTTTCCGATCCAACACCATCACGCCTGAGAGGCTGGTGGAACCCTTAAAGGAAGAAATCAAGGTGATGAAGGGGCTAGGAGTGATAGAACCTTCAACGAGTGAGTGGAGCAGCCCATGGTGATCGTACCCAAGAAGGATGGATCCCTGCGTGTCTGCATCGACTTCCGCAAGCTCAACGCCCATCTAAATTCGATCCTGGTCATTTCATACACTTAAGGCTGATTTATACTTCTGCGTCGAACCTACGCCGGAGCCTCTACGCTATACACTATGCGTTGGTTTTCATTTATACTTCTGCGTCGTTGTCCGCGTTGACGCGCAATTACACATGCAGAGGGAGCATGTGAAACCCGAGGGAGGGGTTCTAGCAGACCAATCACAGCGCTTGCGTTCGCGTAGAATTGACGCGTTGTTACATTTTTGGAGAGGTGCACGTCAGGGTACGCCGGAGGGTACAGGCCTCATTATGCTTCTGCGTCAACTCCACGGCGTAGCTACGTCGTCACTCCTACGGCGTCGTTGCCGTTTTATGGTTCTGCATCAGGTTGTGTTGCATCGCGGTGCATCTGACCAATCACAGCCCTTGCGGTCTGCGTCGCCTCGACGGTAGTTAAAATTTTTTGGAGGTGCACGTCGAGCTACGGCGTAGGGGTCGGAGAGGGGTTTGCGGCGACGCAGAGGGGTCTGCGGGGGTATGCCGTCGATTCGACGCAGAAGCATAAAACAGGCTTACGTGCGCTACACACAGCCTACGCCATAGCTACGGCGTAAGTTCGACGCAGAAGTATAAATTGTGCTTTACACTGCACTGTCTTGTCCCTGTGTTGTTTGTCTGTGTGGGCGTAGTCAGTCTTATGACATCACGGCCGGGTCGCGCCGTCGCGAAACCATTGTCGAGTGTGAATGGGTGTTCGTGTGTGTATTTAAATGCAATATTATGTGTTAAATATTTTGTGTGAATGGATTATGTGTTTATTATAAATTATATAAATAAATAAAATGGGAATGGATCATTATGGATAATCAAATAGATTAAGTATTTGTATGTGTATTATTAACTGTTATATGTTCCTGAAATTGGTGTGGCCCAAAAAGGGCCAAACCTGAAGTCGGGACTTGTTAATCAAGTCGGAGCGAGAGTGCAACTGCGGTGCCTCAAGCAAACCTTTGTATACTGTGGATAGGTTTTGGTAAGTTTTTCGTCTTTATTTTTATTTTTTGGTACTTTAGGTTTTTGTGCGCACCTGTGTATATATACTTCACTGTGGACTGTCTTTCTCTTTGGCACTGTAAATAAATTCCACCTTGCCCGAGTGCGCCATCGTTTTTTTACATCCTCACGGACCCCAGTTACATGTGTATGTAGCTACACGTCCTTTTCTAATTGGACCTTGGGTTTATATATAGCCTCTATAGCGTTATTTAAAAAAGTTTATTTTTGAGGCTTCTTTGACCATTTTCTTTCCACTTGCAGAATGACAACTATGAAAACGTAAATAAAATAAATATTTTTCAATGTTCAATCGAAAGTGATAAAAAAAAAAGGTTTATTGAGTATTGTTATTATTAGATAGGCTACTTAGCTAGACTTCTAGTGAACTCCTCAATTAAACGTCCCAGAACGTCACACACTCGCACAAATTGAAAAAGTTTGGATTTCTTTACCTCTAGCAACCTCGGCGGAGAGTTTTCATGCTGAGGTTTGGGGAGGGGAAGTCGGGGTTGTTCTTTGTTAGCTCGGCCCTCTCCAACTCCTCATTAGTGCTGATTACCGTTGACCAATTTGACAACCTTATTGACTGCTAAAAAAGACGTTTTCATCGTCCCACCCTGCACTCCCTAGAGCTCAAAAGAAACGGAAATTCTCCACCATTCTGTATCCAGTGTTTAAAATAAAGCCGTGCTCCTTTCCCTTCCTCGCTTTGGCTCCTATTTTCTCGGAATGAACACTTGGTTTGGCCCCGCCGTTGTTCAGACTGAAAGGGGATTGAAAAATACAGCTTGTGCTTTTTATTGGGAGCGTTAATGAATGGCGGGGGTTAAACCCAGGTGCGCGCCGTGAACCCTTCAGGCAGTTGGGAAACAGAGGCGCTGTGTTTTTGCGCCTGCTTCCTCACTCAATTAGCCTACGACATAAATATCAGAAGATTTGAGCACTAAAAACAGCGTAGTCGTGCTTTTAAAATAAAATATTTATAAAACATTTTAAAACAGTTATTTTTCATCTAAATATTAATAATTTGGAATGATATAAAAAACTAATAGGCTTATACCTTTACTCCTTTTCTTTTTTCTTTTGTCTATAGCTTCTGGCACTTGACAAAAACACCATTCTTTTTGAAAATAAAAAGTTTTGAAAATAAGTAATTTACGAAAACGAAATTTTTTTTTACGTTGATGCCTTAAATTAATATTTAAGTAATTTCAACTCAACTTACATTAAACTGACTTAAAATGAGTTGAATCTTGTATAACTTATAAATAAAAGTTGGAAATTGCTTAATTTATTTTGATGAGTTAAAGCAATGTAAAAACATATTAACTTATTGATCATATCATTTTTTACAGTATTTTGTTGTGATTATAGCAGTCGAATAATTTAAATCTGAACAATGCCACAAGGCGAATTAACCTGTAGATTTAAAGAAAATGTACATCCGAACAATGCCACAAAGGCGAATATAGATTTAAAGATACAGTTATTATAAAAAAGAAAAGTACAAGTTAATATATGTAAAACAATCTTGTAAATCACATATTAAATTAATACATTTTGAGCAATTCGTATCAGTGCCAAACTAATTTGATAAATTATTTGTATGAAGCTTGCTTGGGCCATATATAGGTTCTATTTAAACAGCAGATCACAGTTCGGGTTGTGTTGACATCCGGGAGAGCGTCGCGGCCTTTTGCTGACCCTGTGCTGTCAGAGCGCATTACACCACACCAAGCGTTTTAGCCAATTACCGCTCGAGTGTGAGAGAGATTGAGCTCGCAGAGAGGCATTAAAACATGCAACATATTTGATCCCCGTCTGTTCCAAATCTGTTCTGCAGCATGTGACATTCACATTTTAAACTACGTTTACTTTCGGGTTTACACATGGCCCACATTAAAAATAAACAGGAAATAACACAATATTATGTGGTTCAATTTGACTAATTATGTTACTGAACACACTGGAATAAGTGTCGTAAAAAATACAGCTGGGAATTTGCGATCGTATTTAATTCAACAGTGATTTTATTTTTTTTAATCATGTTATTTTTTTAAAATTCACGACTCTCAGCATTATACGCACAACAAAAATGATTAAAAAAAGCACACAAATAAAAGGCCTAGGGGCCGATGATATTTTAAATAATCAAATAAACATCGTTTATATATTAAAAAAGACAAGTGGACATTAAAACATTATTCAGTCTTTTCATGATAAAGTAGGCCTAAGCACACATACAATAATAGGTTTGGCCCACCGATATTGAACATTCGATCTTTTTTCTTTCTTTTCTTTTTTTTGTCTTTCAAAAACTCCCTTTACCTTTCAAAAACTCCCTTTACCTGTCTTCTTGAGAGGTAGGCCTACTGCGCATTTTGTTCATCACATCAACGGTTGAAAAATGAAGTTGTGTGACGCTATTTTTCCATCCTTCATTTTAGCCTCTCGTTGGGCCGGTTGCAGGCACTGAATTTTTGTAGTTATTAGATTGTCTCTTACAGTTCTTCTGTTTGCTCTTTTGAAGCCTGTCACGTTAGATGTCACATTCGCTGTCGCTGGAGGTGATGGAGATGGTGGAGATGGCCGCCTTGCTTGAGAGACTGACTTCTGGGCTTGAGGCGGGACCCAGGCGGTCTACTGTGGTGTCATCGTCCCCCAGCGATCGGACCGAGCCACCGGACAGAACCTGCTGCTGTAGCCTACAGGGGTGAAACCATACAAAATGTAAATGAGGATACGTAGACACTCGTTGCTACAGTGGAGTGAAAATGTCTTCAGATCTCTGATGCATATAAGGTTAATCAGTCTTGGCTTAAGATTGAATTATTTCAGTGTGGGAAACTACAAAAATCATTTGACGAAGATATGCTCTTAAATCAATTGAAAATGTTAGAGGTTGTAAGTGCATTTGCATGAACTAATATCAAAGATTGAATTTTCATAAAGCATTAATACAGCTTCAATACCATACACTAAAAAAGAAAAAAAAAAGAAAAAAAAAGATGCAGCCTTATCTTAGCCTTAATATAATCAACTTGGATGTTTAAGTCATTTAAACTTAAATTACATTAAACTGACTTAAAAAGTTGTTGAATCTTATTTAACTTATAAAAAAAGTTGAAAATTGCTTTACTTATTTTGATTAGTTAAAGCAATGTCAAATGTTGTCAACTTATTGATGATATAGCCTAATTTAGACAGTGTATGTTCATTTCAAACAAAGATACACAACATATATTCTTATAGTGCAAAAAAAAAATATCTAGAAATATATCCAGCATATAAAAACCTTGAATTACAGGATTTAAAAACATACTGTCAATTTAACGATTTGATAAAGCGAAGTGAGAATCAGAGCAGATCCGACACATTAGCATCTTCATAACTCTGAGAATTTTTTTTTATTTGTTATATCTATTATGTAGTATATTGTCATAAACCATTCCGACATGAAACAGTATGCATTAGCAAAGATGTAACGTAAAATAATACGCACATTTTGGTAACCTGAACAAAAGCAGCTTTGCCAACTATACTGTCGATTTTGACATTCATTTTAAGTTAAATTGTGCCAGAAACTCTAACGAAATCAAATGTTTATTTCTTAGGAATAAAAATAATGACAGTTAAGTAGCCTAATAATAAAAGCGAATATCCCAGTTCAGTGGAGATCTATATACCTGTTCTTGGCCGCTGCCGCCCGGTCTCTCTGCCTCCTGTTTTTAAACCAGTTGCCCACTTGTGTGGGTGTGAGTCCAGTCGCCTGCGCCAGCTCTCTTTTTTTGTTCGGGTTCGGGTAAGGGTCCTGCAGGTACCACTCTCTCAACAGATGCCGCGTCCTCTCCTTAAAGCAGTGTGTTTTTTGTTCACCGTCCCATATCGTCCGAGGCAGTGGAAACTTCTTTCGGACGCGGTACTTGTCAACGGGTCCTAACGGACGTCCACGGAGTTTCTCAGCCTCCTGGTAATGCGCCTCGAGCCAGAGCGCCTGCAGCTTCGCGTGTGAGTCCTTGGTGAATTTGTGGTTCTCCAGTATGTGGTAGAGCTCGCGGAAGTTGCCCGCGTGAAAGGCCACGACCGCGCGCGCGCGCAGGACAGACTCATTCTTTCCGAGGACTTCGCAGGCGGACGGCGCCACCGGGAGTGACCAGAGGAAGCGGCCGAGCCTCTCCACGTCGCCGCTCTCCTCGAGAGTCTCGCAGACCCCCGCGACCTGCTGGGGGCTGAAATTCAAGATGGGCAGCTGGAACATGGAGACTGCAATCTCTCTCTCTTCTTTGGCCCTCCTTTCTGATGTTGCTCCTTGTCTGTATCCCCCGTCTTTTTGTTTAGCCTGTCTGTCAGAAAACGGCAAAAGTTAACAGCAGTGTCACAAAACGAGCTTGAGGAGCGATGCCGCGCGGCAGGCTCAAGCAGCCTGGACGGCAAAATCTCTTCTTTGATTGAGTGTGAGCATAAAAAACTGGAAGCAAGGTGATTTCTGAGGAGCAAAATAAAAGAACATTTAGCCCCTGCTGCCGATATTCTATTGGAGTTGTCAGATTGGCTGCCTGGTTGCCATGGACACACGTCAATCACTGTCAGGTTTGCCAATCACGCGTGAAGCTGCACTAGATTTCAGCACCACCCAGCGCGCGACAGCGCCTTTCAGTGAAAACGTCAAAGCGTCGTTTTGACCTTTACGTTTGTGCTGCTCAGAGACGCCGAATGTAATGTTGTCGTTTGGTGGAAATCTGGAAGCAACCCCCACTGAGTTGTCGATAAAACGATGGGAAAGAGTGTCTGTTAAAATATTAGAAAGACCTTCTATGAAAAGCATATAGGCTATAAAGAATAAAAATGATTGCTTATTCAAAGTTACACTTTTTACAAAACATTTGCATGATTTTCACAGCGAAAACATGAATGAATAGCTTTTACTAAACGCATAACATTTCTGTTGCCAAGATTTCGAATCTTAGTGTTCGGAATCACACTGTATAGACTTATTAATAAAGAAAATTATGTCTCAGTAAAGTAAAAATGTAATGAAGCACGAAATATAGTCTATCCCAAAAGGAATCTCAATTTAAAAATGCACAGAAAAAAAAAATAGTTGAGCGTGAGTTGTCAGTAGGCTATAAACTGTCATCTCTAAAATTACAACATGGTAAAATAATCTTGTTAGGAAGTAAAAAAAAAACAAAAAAAAAACTGTCAGGATGTAGAAATAAATGTGGCACATCAGGTTATGCATGAAATAGCCTACCTAACAATATGAACTGGCACCAGGATAACAGCATATCTTGTGCGGCAGGACTAACTCACAACCCCAAACCGTACATTACAATGATAGGTAGCCTAGATTTAATTTTTTAGTAGCCTACATGTCCTCTGATTTAATATCACGCACTTCGTTTTGTGCTCTCTTAAGATGATAGATGGTTAAAAGTGTCCGGTCTCATTAAGGCATGCCTCGTTTTAGAGGTAAAGTTTAGTCTGTCGGAAAGGCCTGATATTATTTAACATAACTTCAACCGAAAGTGCTTTCTGCATGTTTTATATCCAGGTAGGGCATGGAATTGTTCGTCTTTTGCCATGCTGAGCTTTATAGGAGCTGTTGTCACGATGCGTCTGGTGCAGGATAATCAGAATGTCCAAAGGATTTTAATAGCACCTCAGCTAATAATATAAAATATACATGGATGCGTCTAACATGCTGAGACTGGCATCCTGAGTGACATCCTGAGTGATGTGAGTGACATCCTGAGTAATCGTTAGCCTAATATTTAAAGTGGTCGAAAAAGTCCAACGGCAATTAAAATTTTTGTTGGAAGACTTTTTCTTTTTTTCTTAACAGTAAACCTATCGCATGTCACCCCTTCATTACAAAGCGATTGAAAACAGTCACATCAGAATGACAGACTGTCAAAAATAGAGCACGCAAAGATGTCCAGCCTATTAAGTCTAGGCGGAGGATCGTCTTGTGTTTGGCAGCAGTAAATCGATTATCCATAGGGCCGAGCAGGTTAAAACCAAACAATAATGACGTGACAGTTGGCCATAAGAATGAAAGGTCGGTAGACACAATAAGACGATTAAAGCGTCCATATCTCATTACAGTTTTAACGCCGACCAGTAAAATAACCAAAAACAAGGGATTTGCGAGTCCCCTAAGTAGGCTATATGAGCCATTCTTTGGGGAAAAGAAACAATAGCCTCAAGGGTCAGAAGCAGAAATATTCAGAGTTCTGTACATTTCATACAGTAGGCCTAGGCCTAGTCTATAAGACATAGGCCTATAGGCTACAGTAACCTCAACATATAGGCTAGGGAATATTTTTTCTACTAAGTCACAGTAAATATTAAAAGCCTTTCGATATCATTTGACGACTCTCGTCAATAAATAATGACTTTAAAAACATTGACGTTGTGAGGGGGGGGGGGGTCGATTTTTTAGGCCTATTTAAATAGCCTGCTACACTTAAAATAACTGTAATTTCATATTCAGTAAAATTGTTTTTAAACAACTACTGCCCCTACTTAAATACAAAACGAGGCACTTATGCTTGGTATTTATCGCGCAAATAAAATAAGGAGAATCATTAGTTCCGCTTAATCTTTGCTTGTGCTCCGTAACTTCAGTGGCGAAATGCTGAAATGACACTGCGTCACGGCAAAGCGCGAGCCCGGCATGGAGCGCGCACGAGCTGAATAATACGGATTGCACACATATAATGCCTGACATCGCTATCCCTGAACGACTGGGAGAGAAAGAGAGAGAGAGAGAAAAGATAAGGAGTGACACTCATACAAAGAGTTCTGTTATCTGCTTGTCCTCTGAAACAACACATAAAGACACGCATAAATCAGGCTTCATAACCCATAAAGTATTTCAATTCTTAACCTCCACATTAATAAAGAACATTTTTGAATGTCCATATAAAAAGTGACATTTCTGCATTTAGCAGATGTTTTAATAAAATGCGAATTTCTAGGCTACATTGCATTTAACATATTTGTATCATCATCATTATATTGTTCCCTGAGGATCAAACCCATGAACTTGAAGTTGCTAACACCATGTTCTAGATGCAGGAATATTTAAAAACAGGAATATAGGCTACAATATAAAATATACAACATATAACATAAACAATACACATAAACAATACCTGTCTGTGTTATTTTTTCTTCACACAATCCAAAAGTATTGTTGAATGCCAGTGCATTAGTTTTAAGTGAAGAGGCTTACAGTAGGCTAGGTCCATACTGGTGTCAGATGAGATGAGAGGCAGAAAGTGTACACACATGTAGTTTAATCATCACAGTGAAAATATAAGGAAAAAGAAGAAGAAAAAAACATGAGGCACTTTGCCATTGCTGGAACCTTTTGAAGAACCTCTAGGTATCCTTTAGGGCAGTTCTCAGAGGAAAGTACAAACTGAACGCAAAAGTTTCCTGCAAGAACTCTAAAGACTGTGAACCGTTCCTGCTGTAATCCCATCACAATATATATATATATATATATATATATATATATATATATATACACACACACACACATATATATATATATATATATATATATATATATATATATATATATATATATATATATGAATACCTGAATATGCAACAGGCTATAGTGCGGCAGTCTGTGAAACCAAATGTTGCTATCTTTTCATATACAGTGGCATAATTAATAAGTGCAACCACAATTTGTTATGCCATTACACAGAGTGCATCATTGTCTGTCATTGATATAATTTATAAATTGAACCAATGGCAAAAATTATTGTATTTTATAACTGTACCTGAAACAGGCAAAGGCCGTTTGAGCCCATTGCAGCTCAGAGCAAAACTCTGTTCCTCATTTAAGTATCAGCTCTGGAGGGAACAACTATTGGATTCAAACACAGACACGACCATTCAAGTGTTTGGGGTTAGTACGTTTTTCTATTCATCAATCCTGAAAATAATTTATCACGGTTTCCACAAAAATATTGAGCAGCATAACCATTTTCAACATTGAATCATAATAAAAAATATTTCTTGAGCATCAAATCAGCATATTAGAATGATTTCTGAATGATCATGTAGCACTGAAGACTATGGCAAGCCGTTTTAACTTTTATTCATTTTCAGGATATGAATTCTTGATATGAACAATTCAATTGTTGATATCAACAATTACATTTTTGATATCAGCAATTTAATTATTGATATCAACAATAGAATTCTTGATATCAACAATTGAATTCTTGATATCAACAATATAATTATTGATATCAACAATTGAATTCTTGATATCTGTAATTGTATTTTCACTAGTGAAATGTCACCATAGGCTGCCATTCAAAATTAATTGTTGATATCAAGAATTGATTTCTTACTAGTAGAAATATAATTTTTGATATCAATAATTACATTGTTACTAGTAAAAATGCGAATTCCTGATATCAATAATTCAATTGTCACTAGTTGAAATGTCTATTCTTGATATCAACAATTTAATTGCTACTAGTAAAAATGTTAGTTTTTGATATCTGAAAATGTATTTCTGATATCAATATAATTTCAGATATCTAAAATGGCTTTCTTACTAGTAACAATTACATTCATGATATCAGAAATTAACATTGTCACTAGTGAAAATGGAATTATTGATATCAAAAATTAACATTGTTACTAGTAGCAATTCAATTGTTGATATCAAGAATAGACATTTCAACTAGTGACAATTGAATTATTGATATCAAAAATAAAGGTTTTAACTAGTAAGAATTGTATTTCTGATATGTGAAATTGGAATTTCAACTAGTAAGAAATCAATTCTTGATATCAACAATTGATTTTGAATGGCAGCCAATGGAGACTTTTCACTAGTGAAAATACAATTACAGATATCAAGAATTATAGTTTTTACTAGTTGAAATTCAGTTGCTGATATCAAGAATTATAATTTTAACTAGTGAAAATTTAATTGTGTATATCAAGAATTAGCATTGTTAATAGTGGAAATGTAATTTCTGATATCAAAAATTGCCATTGTTACTAGTAGAAATCTAATTCCTGATATCAATAACTATTATTTTAACTGGTGAAAGCTGAATTGTTGATATCAAGAATTCATATCCTGAAAATGAATAAAAGGCAAAACGGCTTGCCATGGAAGACTGGAGTAATGATGCTGAAAATTCAGCTTTGTCATCACAGGAATAAATTCCTTTTTACAAGATATTATAAAATCGAAAACAGTTATTTTAAGTTTTAATTATCCACAATAGTACTTTTTTTACTGTAATGCAACCTTTAGTGAGCATTAGAGAATTCTTTCAAAAACATTGAAAAAATCTTTCCAACCCCAAACGGTTATTCTGCATACCAGAGGGATTTTTGAGCATGTTCCTTCTGTCAATCCAGCGGTTTCCTTTAGACAGAGTGCACACACACATTTGAGAGATGCCATCCGCTTTGTTGTCCTCTCAGCTGGTTGAGGCTGAACGCTGGATGACTCCTATAGACCAGGGATTTACGTTCTAATTAAGATATCATGTCGGGCAGAGCTGAAGTGGATTGCTAATACTCCACTGGCCCAGATAATAGCAAACGAATGAGAGATTCAATTAAATAAACTCTTTGCTTGCTTTAGTACATAGACAAACCAGATGAGTTACAGACCTCTGTGAGTGTGTGTGGGCGGGTCTTCATGACAGATCGGTGTCCAGCCATGGCATTGTCCCGTTTGGATGTAATCTGGGATTTGTGGTAACAGAGAAGACCTCTTATCCCATGACCCTTCTGGCTTATCCTGCTCCCTCTCTCTCTGTTATCCAGCAGCAGGACAGGGATAAGCGACATCTATTTCCCAACACAACAGGATCCATCAGACAATAGGGTTATTTCTTTATCATTCAGTTTGTCATATCACTTTTTACAGTTATGCTATCAAATACATTGCGTCGGGTGACATTGCTAAAGTAAATCTGTACCTCTTTTTCTGCTCTCATTTATTTTCTTTTTCTCAAACAAACACACACCCAAAACGAAGACGTGAAATCTACACCTCCATAACAAAGTGTCACAAACAGCACACACCAATTGCTAATGTTACTAACTAATACTGGAATGCCCCTGTTAGCATTTTGATTTGCATGGCATAAATTAAACAGCAACAAAACAACAACCCTTGGCTTTTAAAACCTACAATGTAATATCTAGTCCATCAAAGACACAAATGAGACAGACATTTTTGGTCTACATTAACTGTTACCTAGCAACTAGACAAACCACTTACCCCTGATCTGAAACCACTGCTCAGTCACAACGCTTGTACAACTTATGGTGAGTTATGTGGTCCTCATATATTTTGCTTATAATCACACCACACATTGCCATAAAATCAGAAAAAAGGGGGACAGAGAAACAGCTAATTGTCAGAGCATCATTTAAAACTGAGTGCCTGTGATGACAGAAGAGGGAAGATGTCATTTTAATGTCATCTTTATATACCGTTGTTGAAGAGCCCTACAAAAACAAACTGTTTTACTGTAATCTGATCAACTTCAGATAGTCTGCTGAGTCTGATATGAAGCTTATATCAATCACTACTCTGTGTATAGGCCTATAAAGCATCAGGGAGATGCTACGCTCTCCGAAAAAATGGTACAAAAGCAGTCACTGGGACGGTACCCTTTAAAAAGGTTCAAATTTGTACCATTTAGGTAGTCTATAATATGTACACTTTTGGTACCAATATGTACCTTTGAGGTACTACCTTTTGAAAGGGTATAGACCTTATTCAGAGCAGCGCCATGACAGGAAAACAAGGCTATGAGGGATATACTTGCCGTGTTTTCAATGACATCCGCTGTATAAAGCTCCCAGATCACTTATAATTTAACAGCTCATGTTGTCTAAATGTTGTTGAAATTTCTTGGAAAGATATTTTTGCTGTGTTTCGTCAGCAGAACAATCCAAAAACAGATTAAATAACAGTACAACCCACTGAAGAGATGCATGTCTATCCCTCACAACCTCACTTTCATTCCCGTTAATAATCAAAGATGGCGCTGCTGTGAACAAGGTCTATACTATAGCACCCCAGTGACACCTTTTGTACCTTTTTTTTCTCTAGAGAGTCAATATGCGGGGAAAGACGTTTGAATGCGAGCTCTCTTTTCACTTTCGAATTTGCAATCACGCGTACTCTTGAGTATGGGGAGCGGAGGTACTGACCACACATTTTACAAGATATTTGTCAATGACGCTCAGGATCTGTTGCGCACCAAATCCTCTGTCATCCTACAGTCAGTTATCTCTCACATCGTCACACAAGTGAAATCGGTCTTTTGCTGCGCAGGAAATGCTGCAAAAATAATTTTTACTAAACGGGATTAAAATCAGAAGAACAAAACAGAGGTTCAAAGATGATTCATTCTGGTTTTGGGTAACTGCAACTGACTGTTGTTTCTCTCAGTGTTCCCCCCACTGAAAACCGACTGATTCATGCAAAGAACTTGAATTAATACTAAGTCACTTTTTTTTTTCCTCAAAATTGAAGAGGTAACCTCCTGAAGGGGCAGGAGATTAAAAGAGAACTAAACTCTTCAGCTCACATCTCTATGTCTTTAGCATTGAAAGACCACCTGATTTTTTCAGATGTCTTCTGTTCACAGAGACTGCTACAACATTTTAATAGCTACATTTTAACTGTTTTACTATTTTACAGAAAAAAATGCCAGAATAATTCAGTAAAATGTTAATATATTTACAGAGCCTGTAAATTTTACAGTTTAAAACTATAATTTACACACACACAAAAAAAGGGAAAAAAAAAGAAAGAAAAAAAAAGACCAGGTAAATACAACAGCATATACTGACATAACCATAACACTGGTGTTAAACCACATGGCATAAATTCATCACAAGTAGCTTTTCCACACGCTGAGGTAAATAATATTCATATATAGAAGGGCGTAAAGTGTCATTCACACAAATACAAAACACCATCATGGTAACAAATTAAAAATGACGGTCCCACTTTATATTAAGTGGCTTTAAGTACTATGTACTTACATCAAAAAATAAGTACAATGTACTTATTGTGTTCATGTTGTATTGTAAAACACTTGTGCTGCTATTGAGGTGTGATACGGGTAAGGTTAGGGTCAGGTGAGGTGGTATGAGTAGTTTTAAGGGTAGGTTAATGTGTAAGGGAAGGGTCAACAGTGTAATTACAAATGTAATTACATACATTAATTACAGCTGTAATTACATGCAGGTATTTTCAAAATATAAGTACAATGTAAAAACATGTATGTACACAATAAGTCCATTGTATCAAATTATTAATTTCAATGTAAGCACATAGTACTTATAGCCTCTTAATATAAAGTGGGACCAAAATGACACTAAAATAATGCTATAAACATTCATTTAACAACATAAGATGTAACATAAAACCCTAATGTACATAACTGATTAAAAAATAATAAGAAGAAACAATTCAATTAAAATCCATCAAATGTAAAGTGTCAGGGAATTTTGGGAATGTCAGTTTATGGCATTTCACTGTAAATTACAAGTTGATTTGTTCTTTTTACTTAAAAATTGTACATTTAACAGTATATTACTGTAAACTTTCTCTGTATATAGTACAGGAACTTACTGTTAACCAATTAACAGGTTTTTACTGTTTCATTTTACAGTATTTTACAGTTAAAATTACAATAATTTTTACAGTGCATTTTTTCTCCCTACACCTGCCTATAATTGTGGTCTGTTTCTGTGCCCATTTCCAAAGTAAGAACACATAAAGCCACAATAGCATAATAATAATCATATGAGAAAAGAGAAAAGCGATTACCTTTTTTATTATTTTTCTTTACCAAAGAGAGAAATGAGCTTTCATATATTTTGGATAGACCCTCCCCTAAATGGCACAAAAAATAAAACAGCTAAATAAAATATATAATATTGTTCACCTTTTGACATGGAAAACATTCACACATTGACCAAAACAGATATATTTTCTATGAAGACTATCCAGAAGCATGCAGACAAGTCATTTCTCTATAATCTCCAAAATAAAGGATTTTTATTAAACAGGGCAAAATAAAAGTCAGACATATGGATGTCTGATGTTGTTGTGCTTTTCAGAGAAATAAATAATCTCCGCCTCTTCTGATAGTGGATGAACAGACTTTTCAGCTCTTGAATGAGCCCAGCTACACAGCTTACAGACAGACAGCAGCAGTGTGTGTGTGTGTGTGTGTGTGTGTGTATGCGCGAGGATGACAAGGTCAGCCATGTGTGCGCGTGTGTGTGTGTCAGTAGGATGTTTACGGCTAGGCGTGATCTCTCTACTTGGGGCATATGTCAAATGCCAAACTGACACTTTTGATTTTCATGACAAAGATCGGTAAACTGCATGTTTGTGTGTGGGAGAGCATTACAGATTTAAGGCAGATCCTAAACTGGTCACTGGTGACAGGTATTGTCCAAGTTGTGTGTGTTATTGAGCTAAAGGAGAAGAGACATTGAGAAACAGGTCATATCTCTAAAGAAACTATTTCCACGTGTATGTGTGTGTGGTGTCTGATGCAGTGATTCTGACAGCTAGTGACAGCAGAGACTCATCTCACTTTGACCCCCAGCAGGCAGGCACGCACGCACGCACACACACACACACACACACACACACACACACACACACACACACACACAGTAGTGAGTAAATGTGGTGTGTGGCTACACTAGGTCTTCTGATCGTCTGCGGTCTGTCCTCTGAGAGTTGTGCTGTGATACTCATGCAGAGAGTGACTCATAAACCTGAGATCAAGCCCTGCAGCAAGAGAACAATGTACTAGTTCTATCTTTTCTCTGTCTCACTCTCAGTATCTCTTCTGTTAAAGAGAGGGGTGGTCTTTAGTGTAGAGAATTTGTCCAAAACAATTTATCCTCGTAAAGAAATACAAGTTAATCCCTTTAGCCAATCAGCTAAAAAGACAAAGCCATCTGTTATAGGGTTATTTTTAAATTTCAGCAATCACTTAAAGGGATAGTTCACCCAAAAATGAAAATTCTGTCATTATTTAGTTACTCACCCTCAAGTTGTTCCAAACCTGTATGAGTTTCTTTCTTTTGTTGAACACAAAGAAGATATTTTAAAGAATGCTGGTAACCAGAAAGTTGATGGTAGCTATTGACTTCCATAAGTGTAGGGATATGGTTATGAAAAAAATGTACGTACAGGAATGTTGTTCCAGGAACAAAAAAACATGTTAACACAGGAACGGGTTTAACTCGGCAAAATCAGGACGTGCTTCTAGCCTATATGTTTCCTGTGAATCTATTCAAGTCAGTCAAACATTTCAGAAAGATAGACTTAAGCTTTAAAAAAAACAGGCCCTGACTTGAGCATTTGTCTGTCAGTCACCTAGCAACAAGTCCTCACAAATGCACCATCCTGTCATCTCTCTCTATCTGCTCTCCGGCCTGCTGAGAAGGGTCTGTCTGTGTGTGTGTGTGTGTGTGTGTGTGTGTGTGTGTGTGTGTGGAGTGTTTTGGGAGCTGTCGAGTTCATGGTACTCTACTCCCTATTGACCAGGAAGTCCTTTCTCTGAGCAGCACACAATACCAATAGAGACAAAGCAGCCAGGAAAGAGGACAGTCCCTGAAAAACACTCTCACACACACACACACACACACACACACACACACACACACACACACACACACACACACACACACACAGAGTCTCTCACAATCGTACGCACGCACGCTCTCGCTTAAGAGGCATATCCCAAGGAAACACACATACACACAGCAGACCTCCCCAAAAACACGGAGGCCCCTGCCTTTGTCTGGCAGCGTAATGAAAATGATGTTCTTTTTCTATTTGGAGCTTGTTAAGGCTCACAGACTCTTTCACTTTACTCCCCCACCTGCCCTCCGTACACAGAGGTGAAGGCAAATACTGCAGAACAGATGAGGACGATTCCTTACGTGTATGTGTGTGTTCTTGTATATATGGTTTATGAGGACACAAATGTCTAAAATGACATGGGTATTACAACGTAAACATGGTTCCTGTGTCCTCGCAAACCAAATGGGTTAAAAAACATACTTAGGTTTTTTGTTACTTTTAATGGCAAAAGTTTTCTGTGATGGGTAGGTTTACAGAAAGAGGATAGAGTAAGTACAGTACAAAAACAATTGTGCCAATGGAGAGTCCCCATATAGGCTAAAAGTAGGCCTATGTGAGTATGTGTGTGATACTTTTTCAAAATAATGCAACAAAATAAAAATATACACACCTCAAGATCAGATGCTACAAATCAGTGCAAATTAGCCGAGTGTGTTTGTTTTTTCTGAAATCAACAGAGCTATGAATCCATGCACATAAACAGACACTTCGAGAGTTTCATCTATGCTTTTAGTTTCACAGACCAAAGATTGCGTGGATTATTTTGAATAGGCTATGATTTCAATTCACATCCATTGTATAAAACAATACAACAGCTCTCTCAACGAGTCTCTTGAAGATGCGTGCCCCCTTTCGTTCTGGTGAAAGGACAGAGTATAAATAGCGTATAGAAATCTTATACGATTCCTCCCTTTATACAGGGTCGATGTCTTTGCATTGGAAAGTCAGTGGCCCGTAGCAGAAACATGATTTATCAAAGAAAAAAAAGTCCATTTGGACTCTTAGAAACAAGGAACACGCCTAAGAATGGCAGACTTTCTGTTTCTCCTAACCTTTCTGACTTATATTCACGCTCTTTGCTGCGGCTGCTAACCTTGATCGTGTGCACCAGAATACGGTTTCGTTTTAGATTTGCTGTCATTTTCAACAGTGACCCACGCTGATACATACCGGGGAATGGCAATGAAAGGAATGTTTCTGAGGTGAAGGCCACTCAGTGTAGAAGCAGATCTATAAATGACAGTATGCAGTTAAAAAAGGCTGTGAAGACACCAGAGCATGGTTGTTGGATGTTTTTTATCCATTACATCAAAATTCCATCTGTTTTGGATCCATAACAAATATTTACTACAGATATTTGTAATATTTCTGAGGCATCTAAACACTCCCATTGGAGAATCATTCTTTGTGCTATAGCGCTGCGTTTGTGATGAGATGATTTAACAATTTAAGGGTCAAAAATTGGAAGATTGAGTGAAGTGATTGGAGACTTCGTCATTGCTGTTATTTTTGGTATTTCGAGATTTAATACCCTATTACAGGAGTCTACATTCCCGTCATGTTTATGTTGTTTCAGAGCTCATGGCTTTACAACCAAGACAGCTTAATTAGAGAGATTAGATCTGAACCTTCGACCTGCTTCTTCAGTACCAACAACACCTGACAGTGTCACAACCATAAACTTTATGGTAAAATACAACAGAGTAATCCAAACCACAGGGTAAAATTCATCACATCTGCCCCAAGGCTATAGGGAAAAATACATCAGAGTAGCATGACTTCAGGGCAAAATTACCCAGATTCCTAAAACTTAAAGGTACAATTCTGATAAGTTGACTTGCGGGTTCTATTTTGGGATGTATAAAATGATTTAGATTTGCATAGCCTACTGTTATATCCATCTTGCCCATTTAAATAAAAATTTGTAAGAAATGGTATTTACCTGTGAACTCGTGTTGCTTTATAAGTTGTATACATAATTTGGTCAAATCTAGTCTAGTTTTTTTTTTAAATAATACTGCCGTAAAGCGAGTAAATATAGAAGATCATTTTCATACTTGTCTATTTGCTGAGACATATTTTCTACATTTTCTAAAACAAAGCTGCTCATAACCTTCATTTTTTAAAACAGATTATGAATAAAGTTGTTGAAACAAGAAAATCACAAATAAAGTTAACAAACTGAAAAAACAATGAGCAGCGTAATATTTTTATAGCTATAATTAGCAGCAGCTAATATAATAATTTTAATAACATTTATTTATTAATAAAACATAATAATTAGAATCATCGTCAAAGAGACGTAGAGAAGCGGCTACTTTGATGGTGTACATTGAGGTAGATCGCCATCAAAACCATTCATAATCATTTTGACACAAACTTTGTTAAAAAAAAAAAAAATCTGTTTACCACTAGCCCTTGATTCTACGGTTAATGCCTGTCAGGCCTGACTCATCTGCTGAAATAAAAATGTCCTCCAAAGAATCTTTTTCACAACTGAAATCACAACCTACAGAGGCCAACACAGAATATTACTTTACATGCAGTGAAATTAATATATTTAACAGAAAAATAAAATTACTACGCAACAAAATGTATGTCTAAAACATGATTTCTTACCTTAACAACAAATTGGGCTTTCACTCTTCATACTTTAAATACAGAAAGTGCTTTGAATGTGCATGGCTGCTTCACTGGTAATTGCAGGCGGTTGAACTGGGAGCCGTAAATCAACAACCTTCAAGTAGAAAAACGTCCTCATCATAATTGGGCCCCGCTCTATTGTGGGCCGCGGGGGTCTGTCAGACCACCCAAAGAAGCGCTTCCTCCCTCCGGTCTTCTGTGGGACAATAGCGGGCCACTCGAACCAGCCACGCACGGGAACCCTAAATGGAGCCTGACAAGAAGTCTAAAGTCTGAAGTCTTTGTCACTTATTAAAATGTTTCAAAAGGGTCGTGCTGTCCATTTAGAGCGTGTTTCTAAGGTTCTATAAACCATTTAAAATGCATGTTTATAGATTTATATGGTGCTTTTAATGACTTTACTGGATGGAAAATACAAATAGATAGGCTAAAAAATTTTCCCAACTTTCCCAATTTAGTGTTTCTGGACAATTTAAAAGTGTTTAAAGTTTTTTCCACATAAAAAGAGCAATTAAAAAGGTCAGACTTATACCAAAGTATTCAACTCATTTTTAACAAACTTGATTTTTTAATCAGACTTACAATTTATTTTGTAATGCACCTGACTAAAATATAGTTATTCTTCTTAGTGAATAATGAACCTGCTTCTTCATGAATATACTAGAAAAATGTAAAACATTCTGAAGGATGTGAGGTGAGTTTTTTTTTTTTTTCAATAATCCAGCCTCATCAACATTCCAAAGTAAAAAAGCAGAAGCACTGTTGTAAATTATTCCCAGCAAGCAAATTAAATAACCTTTGACTATATGAGAACATTTTTTAAAAATTCACATTTAAAATAGCTGAATTGAAGGTGAAGGTTCAGCCTTTCTTCTTTGCTCTGTAAATCTAGATCCGTTAAAGTCACAAGTAATTGCTGCCCTGTTCTATTGAATTCAAATTTTATAGTATTTGCCTGCTGATTAAATCAAAACAGCTTTGAGAGACAGCTTCAAAAGACACCTCCAGTACTCAAAGGTATATCTATATTAACAATCAAATTAAATCTATATGGCAAACAGTGTATCAGGTTTTTAATTAATATACAGTATGTCCTTCATGTCCACTAAAAACTAAAAGGACGAGTAAAAAGAAAAGCATTAAGCTTTCCTGGTTCATTCCTGCATGTGACTGGCTGTGTGAGCTGCACATGAACTCCATTCAGCCCTGAATGAACAAAACTATCCACATAAAAGAGAAAAGCATTTAATATGTATAATTTCTGAGTCATATTTTACCTCAGTGGTCTACAGCCAAAATACTTCTGAAATAAATGTAGTTAAACTTTACTAATTCTGGGTCCCTGAGAACGAAAATGATGCTTACAATTGTTGATTGCTCTTGTTTTCAAGATATGCTAGTGGGTCAGTATATACAACCCTTGACTTGAGTGGCGGAGGATAAGTGAGTTATAAACCAGAAATGACTAAAATACATCTTTGACTGGATCTATGAATGGGTTTGGACAGTACTTGCTTTTAAGGCAAAACAATGATTGATGCAAGCTGGTATTGCGAGCTGGTATTCATATCAATTCATGATATGAATTGCATCATGTTGGCATGGTCATGGATGCAATGTTAACGAAGCTTATCACTCTGCTGAACAAATTGCCCTAAATCAGCTCTAGAAATCATATAGCAGGAGTGCAAAACTCAGTGCCAGGAGGGCCAAAGCCCTAAAGAGTTTAGTTTCAACTCTGCTCCAACACAAATACCTGTAGTTTTCAAGCTGGATCAGGTGTGTTTACTTAGGGTTGACGCTAAACTCTACACTACAGGTCTGTGGCCCTCCAGGAACTGGGTTTTGAACCCATGTCATACAGTGTCATGACTTCTAAAAAAAAATGTAGACCAGTGTAATTCACATATTTATAAACCATCCGGGAAAAGGCTTAATATTCACAATATTTTAAAGTAGAGAATTCTCAAAATGTTTGTAACATTATTGTAGTATTTCCTGGGGTTTATTCATTATTGGACCATTCCCTAGTGAAAATAAATACTAAAATGATTTAAAAATACATTTATTTTATGCTAAGTATACAAAACATTTACATATTTATATACTTCATATAAATACCCTGCAATTGTACTTTTAGTATACTAAATTGGTATAGTTTAAGTCTGCTAAATTGGAACTATTTTTTTTTTTTTTTACTTAATGCACTTTAGTTATCCAGAAATAGTGCTGAAGTTCAACTAAAGATATACTTAAGTATATTTGATTGTGCTAAAGTGGAACTATTGCAAGTATTCTTTAGGTACACTGATATTATACAGAGATCATACTATACTAATAGTGATATTAAAACACATTTTAGGCTTAATATTAAGAAATATGCATTGTGCAATAAAGAAGCACTCCAAATAAAGTTTAATTATAATATTTATATCAGTAAGTCTCAAGCAATGTCAGTAAACATGTTAATGGATTTGTAGTATACTTAGTATGAAATAAATGTATTTTAAATACATTTTGGTATAGATTTAGTTTTTTCACTAGGGTTGGCAGAACTTGGCACATTTGCCAACATTTTGGGAAAATGCTTCATTTAATAGTTTATTCTTAGGCTAAATTACTCTTTACCAATTTACCAACATTTATGACATTTATTAGACCTGTTCAAATTTGCTTTAACATAAAACTAATTTTATATACTATAAAACTTACTCTGGCATGGGAAAAAAGTTTCAGAAATTATAATTATTGTAAAGCATAATATCTTACTCATCTTGTCTTGTGAATGTCTTAGTCACAGGAAGCGAAATAAGATGGACTCTTTCTAAATATGGTCCCATGACAAAAAATATACAGTATGTTAGATCACACTAACACTTTAAGCTCTCTTTCCTAACAAGTTCTCCTTTTCAGTGATGTCTATTAAACACAGCAGAAAGGTAGTCAGAAATCCGATTGATATTACAAATAATATCTTGAACTCAGAACATAACAGGATTTTGAATCACTATAATCAATGCCTAAATCAAACTTTCACTTTTATATAGATGATCCCTTTGCCAGTTTACGTTTATATAAAAAATGTTCTGCAAGTCCATACAGAAACACTAAGCTGTAATTGTTGCCTTCTCTTCTTATTTCGTACTTCCTTGCGGAGTTATTTTCTAAATTACGTCTTTGTGTCTCCGCTGGCTCAAGAATCGTGCCAGGCAGGATGTCTTCACAGTGCACCATTTACATATTTACCAACAAGCCCTTACTCTCTCTTGTATAACGCCAAATCAACAAGGGTGATGTGCCAAATAACATTTCCCTCTCTTTTTTTCCTGCCCTCTGCCTATTCCCTTCTTCCAAATGGCACACAGAAGCAGACGACATCCCACTGTGCAAATGAAAGACAAACTTAAAGCACTATTGTCGCTGGTCAAAGTGGCACCTGTTCAACAAAGAAAAAAAAAAGAGAGACAGGGAGAAGGAGAGAGAGGCAGTCTCACAAAAAAATCCAGCAATATGTATGAATCAACAGGCATTATGATTCACATCAAAATCTATAAAAGTTAATTTAATAACACACATTTCTTGACAGGTTTCAACCTCTCTCATATTCTGTCTTTCCTCTTTGCGAGAGACACTTTCTTACGGCCATCAAGCATCAGACGTCACACTGATCTGCAACTGTGAGCTGATATATGGTGTCTGACAGAAAATGCCACGATGAGAGAACTTCACACCTAAGGGTGTCAGTAACACAGCACAGTGACCTTTACTGAGAACTACAGCCTGAGTGTGTGTGTGTGTGTGTGCTGTAAAAAACAGAAAATATGCACAGGTGTTACCTTAAGTATCTTTTTCTTCCTATGACTCATAAAACAACATTTGTTGGTGTAAGTAAGCCAATATAATCAGGATGATTCTGTCATAATAAATGTGTTTTATTCTTTATTCAGTCATTTTATTAAATATGCATCACCATACAATGTCATCAGCTCTGACAACCTAAAACGAAGAAACCATGCTCATCCTCATGATGAGCGACAAACTGAAAGAAATTTTTACATTTTATTCAACATGATCAAGTAGTCACTTGCAATCTCGTGCTTCTCATGCTTCTCACAAAATGTGATTGCTCTTTCACTCAATACGAATCAAGACCTTCAGAAACAAAGTGTCAAATATTTATCAAAAAACTAAGGAAATTATTTAAATATCCCAAACACTTTCTTTAAAATTTGTGAGACATATAACGATCTAATGTCGAGTCAAGCATATTGTCTCGTGTCTAAAAAATAAGTGCCTTTTAAATCTCAACATGACTTACATGAGAAACTAGAACAGTGTGAACTGGAACACTTAGAAAGGAAGAAAAAACCTGAATCAACATGACGCCATCCACTGCTCTAGCTGAGTTATGAAATCACACAGCTGGATCTGTCTGAGGCCAATCTGGTTCGTTGTAAAATAACTGAATCCCTCTGAGGTAATCAGTACCATCAGCACCAATGACAAGCTCTCTGAGAGTTTCTCTATGGACTGGTCCCTTCAGAAGCACCACGTATATTCTCTGATGGTTAGGAACTACGGTGCAGTGTGCTCTCATTACAACAACAGAAAGCAGCATCACACCAACCGCCTGCTATCAAACTCTGCAGTGCTCTGCCTGTCAACCTTGTTCCATGGTCTACGCATCATTGTTCCCTGAACTTTTATTGCATGTTAGATGCAATTAGAGGGCTGTTCCACACTTCATGGAGGGGAAGTCATTATAAAGAGGATTTTCTTTTGTTTTCATGGCATACGCCAAATGGCTTTACTGAATAATGCCTTCGGAATTTGTAAAGCTTGAAGATTTACCATATTCACTTTACATGAAGACCCAGTCACATCTGGTGGAGAACGATATACACTATACACTCTTAAAAATAAAGTTTTATTGGCATCTATAGTTCTATGAAGAACTTTTAACATCAATGGAACCTTTCAATTGGGCAAAAGGTTCTTTAGAAATTTAAAATGTTCTTCACACTATAAATTAACTATCAATTTGATAGAAAACTATTATTTTTTTAAGAACTGTTCACTAAAAGGTTTTTTGGGGAACCAAAAATAGTTACCCTATGGCATCGCTGCAAAAAAAAAACTTTTGGAACCTTATTTTTTTTTAAGAGTGTACCATTCAAAAGTTTGGGGTCAAAAAATAAATATATATATATATATAATTATTTTATAATATATATATATATATAATTTGTTATATTATATATAATGTTTTATATATAATAAACATTTTTTTAAAACGATATTAACTTTTATTTTGCAAGAATGCATTCAATTGATCAAAACTGACAGTAAAGACTACTAAAATTTATTTATAATACATTTAAAAAAGACTTTAAATAAATGCTGTTCTTTTGAACTTTCAATTCATCAAAAATATATCATGGTTTCCACAAAAGTGTTAAGCAGCACAACTGCTTTCAACACTGATAATAATAATAAAAAAGTTTTTTGAGCACCAAATCATCATATTAGAATGATTTCTGAAGGATCATGTGACACTGAAGACTGGAGTAATGATGCTGAAAATTCAGCTTTTCCATCACAGGAATAATTTTAAATATATTAAAATAGACAGTTATTTTAAATTATAACAATACTGTTTTTACTGTATTTTTGATCAAATAAATACAGCCTTGTTGAGCACAAGAGGTTACTTTCCAAAACATTTAAAAATCTTATCAACCCCAAACTTCTGAGCGGTATTATATATCTTACTGAAAGATGCTGTCAAGTCTAGGTCACATTTATAAATATACATATGTTATATGAAACTAACGGAGTCAAAATTGAGCAAAATCATAAAAACAACCAACACTGAGACGCAAAACTTTAAGTGCTAACCAACAGAATGCTCATTCTAGACATCTTCATCTCTAAAAAGCATAAATCTTAGAGGCATACTCAAACAAACAGAAATGAAGGAGTACAGGAGAAAGGGGATGGGGGAAGGCTTGTGCAGTATCTAGAAGAAACCTCTGAAGAAAAGGATGTCTGGATCCTGGAGGAGAAGAATAGAGAGAATTGACTACAGACAGGAAGAGATGCACAGGCCATTTTGAGAAGAGGACAACAGTACGTGCAGAGGGTTAATATAAAAACACAGCAAAGCAAACACATTCAGAGAAGAAAGAAAAATATCTAAAATTCCTACAAAAATCAAAGCTCTACCGTTAACAAACATGACCGAGAGCTTTTACTAAGGTCTAAATCAAAACAGCAACATTGCTTTACACATCAGTGCCCTCCAGTAACTGAGAATAACAGAGAAAGATAGACACACAACCACATGCATTTGAAAAAGAGTGAGAGACGAGATACAAAAGAGGACTGAGAGGTAATAGGACAGTCAATATTATCTGTCTGCTATTGGCAGGCTGAGCTGTTTTGATTGACTGTGATGAATCCGTGAAGCCACAGCAGAGGGATACAAGTCTCCCTTCCAAACATATACGTGCACATATAACATTGAAATAACAAGAGGGCAGATTTCATTATAGGTCAGCAGGACGGAAAGTGTTTGTAAGCCCTCTAAGAGAGGGGGAAAAAATACAGTTGTGCCGAACAGCGAAGTTGTAAAGTGTAAATCCCTCTTGTGGTGAGTATCATCATTTCCATCACTTATTTTCTGCAATCCACTGCTATAATTATGTTGTATAATAATCCTGTCGACTTGAACATTTCAGTCTAGACTTCACATAGACATATAAACAACATTAAAAACTTGATTTTCACCACAGGGGGACTTTAAAAAGTTGTGTAGTTTATTCCATCCCCATCTGATCACAGAATGATGAGAGCTTTGCTCAAATTATTCCAAAACTGTATGAACTCCTTTCTCCTGCAAATCATAAAAGAACATATTTTGAAGAATGTTGGCAACCAAACAGTTTTGGTTATTATTGACTTCCATTGGACCCAAAAAAGAAAGTCATATAAGTTTGGGATGACAAGAGGGTGAGTAAATGTGTAAAGTCCCTTTAAATACACTTCTGTCTGTCAGATCCTGGGTGAATATGTGCTACAATTCGATTTTGAGAGGGTCAGAAACAAATATTCATTTACATTTTTCTGCATCTCTTTAATTTGGCTGTAATTGTAATAATAGTTCATTCTAAACTAACTGACTTTGGTTTTGACAGTGGCTTCACTTTCTAGACTCTTCATTCTATCCAACACACACTGCCCCCACCTGGCTGCTAAAAGACAACAAAATAGTTGTAAACCATAACTTTTCAGATCTGTAAATGAACAGTAGATTGACACAAAATCCCACCCGAATACAAAAGGAACACCATATGTGATGAGAATGAGGTTGGCTGAGAAAGTTAATCCGTTTATCTGAAAAACACATTTCTAGCAGGCATGATAATCTTTCCACTGTTACTCCCTTTTTTAATTTAGCACTTCCAGATGATGTTTCACAAAAGATGCTTTCCCATTTCAATAACTGATGTCAAAATGAAACATCAATACTCGGATTAATCAGGTAAATGAAAAATCTGTTATATAGAGACCAGTCATTCAGCTCTAAAATTAAAGTAACTTCTCAAGGACACTCTGGCCAGTCTAAAACAAAATCACCCACAAAAAACTTACTGGTTGGGCAAAATATCATCAGACTGAAACGCTGCCAGCATTATGACTCATATTTAGGATTTCCGTTGCTTTGTGATAGTATATTTTTAATAAATTTAAGGTCCCTTCCCTCAGAAGTAAGAGACCACACCCACTTCAAAATCTCAAAACAAATAAAGAATGGCACATAACTGGCTACTATACCGCTTTTACATTTACTTAAGATTAGGGGTCTGAAAAATCCAAAACAACTATAATAGATGTCAGAATTACCTTCATCCTCTTACTGCAGCTCTTGGATCATATTAGTGGCCAGTGCAAAGATTTACTAGACAGAAAAAAATACCTTTTAAGTGGTGAGTATTTACATTTATTTACATTAGGTTTTGAGAGGGTAATCCATCTATTCAGTTTGCTGCCATTGCAGCAAATTAAAATACTTCCCAAATAGAAGCTGTGTTGGTCACAAATACAGGGAGAGTAATTGGTTTTGCTATAAATAAAAACTTAAGTTAATTCAGAAATAAATTATGAATATCTGCAATTGACCTATACTGTTCAAAGGTTTGGGGGTCAGTAAGAATTTAATGTTTTTGAAAGAAGTCTCTGAAAGAGATGCTGCATTTATTTGATCAAAAATAGTCAAATCTGTGATATTGCGAAATTTTATTATAATTAAATAACTTTTCTATTTGAATTGTAAAAATGTAATTTATTCCTGTTACGACAAAGCTGAATTTCCAGTATCATTACTCCAGTCTTCAGTGTCACATGATGATCCTTCAGAAATCATTCTAATTTGCTGAAATTTCACTCAAAGAAACATTTCTTAATATTACCAATGTTGAAAATGGTTGTTCTGTATATTTTTGTGAAACCATGCTACATTTGTTCAGCATCCTTTGATGAATAGAAAGTTCAAAAGAACATTATTTGAAATAGAAATCTTTTAAATGTCTTCACTGTCACTTTGATCACTTTTGAGTATGTGACAAATTTCTAAAAAATAAATAAATAAAAAATCTCTGGTAGTGTACCAAAGCCAAACCCACTAAGATATTGATATTAAAACAGGCAGCAACAACAACAAAAAACAAAACAAAACTTTTGTATAGCAAATTTAGGACACATCCTTCGATGATTGTTAGCTGTAATTTCTAATCCATGTATAATTTCATAATCTATATCATCAAACTAACAAGGAAATGGGGGAAAAAGAAAGATAAATAAACAACTACACCGAATCTTTTTTTTTTTTCAAATAAAATAGGTTTATTTCCAGTCTGAAAAGATTAAAACAACAAAAATGGACAGTGGAACAGTTAGAGGATGACCAGTGGGTCACAGTGGGTTACAGGGAGGAGAGATTATCCTTGATTACTCACTTCATTTTGTGTACATATTTATAAATGAATACAAATATACATATCAATTATTTAACAAAAATAGCTTAGCTTATGAGGACAGCAGATGACTGAAATCAGCAAAAAATAATCCTGTTGGGGTAGGAGGTGGGATTTCACGAGAGTAAAATACCATACGTGTCTCTAAGAATCTGGGAGGCCGAACCACTGGATTACACACCGTGCTAGAAAATTTTGTTCCCTTTAGCACAAAATTGTGATGTGTTTGTGTAGAGAGCTCTGTAATATAAGAGCAAAGCCCAAGGGTATGGGGTGTGGGTTTTTGCAGGAGGCATCAAGGCTGCATTAATCACTTGGTTTATACATGAGAAGGCAGGTCCGGATAAATCAACTAAAATGAGCTACCAAGCAAACACTACAGAGCTAGCGACCACAGAAATAGGATTTCAGAGCATAAACCTAAAATACGGGGCCTAAAACTGTTTGTGACACATATTTAGTAAAAGGAAGCAAATATACGCGCAATTAACAAATGCAACGGTTCATGCGTCACTTAAAATTCCTTGCGAAATGCCCTTGTCAACTTGAGTGACAAGACATAATATAGTAAAAACACATTCATAAACATCTCTATCACCTATAAATGGGCTTGAATGTTTCATTGTAAGCCATTATATAACCTCTCCACAATTAATGGACCTGTACCTAGGACTATCTTGAAACTAAAAATTCAGTATTTTTGCTTTTTTTCTTATCTAAAAACAATCTGGACATCTTTCAAACGATGAGGGGGAACCTATAGCTATTTATGGATCTCAAAACTGCATAAATACAACAAAACGCATTGCAAAACATCTCAGAGTCACGTCATTAGTCAATTTTCACATGAGAGAGTTTAAAGTCCTTATAAAGCCAAAACGAGGGTTAAGCAAACCAACAGCATCCTATTAAGATTCGTCGTTCCTCATGTCTACATTCCTAAAGTGATTCCACGCAGCTTTTCGGATGCAAAAAAGCTTAAAAAGACACATGAACACATCTTGGCCTCTAAGACCATCCTAAAATGTCCTGTTAATTTTAGATTCATTTCGTAAATCCTCCTATTACACAAGATTCCAGCTTCCACTGGGGAAAACACAGCTTACCATTCCACACACAAACACAACTATCTTTAAGCCTGTGTTATAACAAGCCGAAAGCATAGAGGATACAAGGAGATTTCTTTCCGATTACATTAGCTATACACTGTTAGATTGTCATTTTGTTACAATATTAGTTTTAAAGTTTAATAAATCACCCTGTGAAGTTCACGAAAAAGACTCAAAGAAGCGATCATTTTACCTACCCTTTTTTTCAGTATGCAAATATATGGGATTAGACAAAAAGCTAACTTATACTTATCAGACGCAAGGGAATTCCTGTTCATATAATCTATTCAATACATAAAATATTTAGTTTGGAGAGGTAAGGACGCAGGGGTTTTGATTTTACCATGTCACGTTTCAGACAATCTTAGGACAAATTAACAAGCGGCAATCTCTCTGAAAACAACACAATTAAATTAATTCAGAACTGTTACACATAGCATTGGGGGTAGAGGTGAAAAGGTGCAGGAGAATATAAACTAAGAGCATTCAAATGAATGAACGAATGATTCAATCACACACTTTAGCAGCAAACAGTACTCTGTTGCGCTCCCTATTGGTCAGAGGAACACATGTAGGCTCCGCCCAAAACCAGGCCAGCTCACTGCATCACACTGGATTTGTTCTTTAAGAAAAAAAAAAAACAACAAAAAAAAACCACATCCAAAAAAATTAACAAATCAATACATGATGAAGCAAATGGTAAAAGAAGAAAAATCTGAGAGTTGAGTATAATACTTGCATTCACTCATCACTCTCTCAGCAGTGCAGATGGGGTGAGTGAGCAGTATAGATAAAGTCTTTTATATTTGTGTCAAAAGCCTAAATATCCCCATTAAAACCCACATAATTTTAAGCACAATAAACATGCAATATCACAGATCCATTCATTCAATATGCATTGATAGCCAAACACATACGCTCACTTAAAAGGTTAGTTCACCCAAAAATGAAACTACTTCATTTAGTTGCTATTTTTTTTTACCATTTATGAAATTACTATCTCTCAAGTTGTTACAAACCTGTGTGAGTTTCTTTTTTCTGATAAATACAAAAGAAGATGGAGTGAAGAATGTGGTTAACCAAACAATTGGCGGTAGCCATTGGCTTCCAGGAAAAAAATACTATGGAAGTCAATGGCTACCGTCAACTGTCTGGTTACCCACAATCTTTAAAATATCTTATTTTGTGTTTAACAGAAGTAAGAAACTCATACAAGTTTGGAACAACATGAGGGTGAGTAAATGACAGAATTTTCATTTTTGGGTGAACTGTCCCTTTAAGACTGCCTGTCTCAGTTCTGAGTGCTTCTTAACAATTGCTTTTTTTCCAGCAAGAGCAGGAGATCCTCTAAGATGCTCCGAGGCCAACTTAAACTAAAAATCAAGAGCTGCAGTAGTGCAGAACACTGTAGAGACAAGTTCTAGTGTTGATGATAAAAGAGAGAATCAGTTTTAGCCCACACACACACACACCTTTCACTATGGAAATAGTTTGGTGGCTCAAACATGCACCCTCTTAAACACACATACACACAAACCACTGATTTCTCATCTGACGCACTCATTCTTACACACACAAACATGCACACAATTTCAGCTTAGTTTAAGTAAGTTAAAGCGGTTTCCTCAGAAAAATAAGGGGCAAAAATAAAAAAAAACACCCCATCAGAAAAAGAAAAACAGTAGTACTGAGAGAACATAATTACTGTCATCTGTGCTGTGAGATTTACAAAAAAGCTTACTGTACTGTGCTGTGAGCCCATATCATTTACCCGTTTCACTTAAAAAGTAACAATACAAAAAGTTATATTTAGTTTTTAAAAAAAAGGGGTAAAAATGAAAGAAATGAAAATGGGGAGGCAGATATGCTGGGCTTCAGCGGTTAGAGAGGAAACAAAAGCAGGCAGGGCATAAAGGTGTGCCTTTTTTTCTTTTTTTATAAACTTAAAACTAAAGCTGCATTTGATACAGGCTTTTTCTTTGTACAAGACAATTGCACTTCACAGAAATAAAAGCTGAAATATACAAACACACAAGGAAATGTGAATCAAATTAATTACACCGAAAAAAAATATATATATATATTTAAATGGAAAAAAAAAGTGTTGTGTTGGATTTTTTTTAAGAGGGTGATGTTAAGGATAAAAGATTTTGGGAAGAGAGTGATGTGGGACAAAAGAGTAAGCAGAAAATTTCCAGAAGGTACCATTGCCTTGCACTGAGAGGGAACATTATGTGAACAAGGGGAGGGAGCCCTCATTCCCTTCCTTTTCCTCCTCCTCCGAACAGTCCAGAGCAGCTGAGCTGGGCTGTGGTAGGGTTCTTGTGCAGGTCCTGTAGTAGTTGAGGGTTCTTGTGCAGGGTTCTGGTGCCGGATCCTGTAGGAAAGGTTGTTGTGCAGGGTTCTGGAGGGTTGTAAACTCTGTGCAGTGTTTAAAGTGGCGGGGCTACCACATGTCATCCGTGGATGCAGAGTCCTTGAATGGAGAGAGGAGGAGAGCAGCTGTGAGATGCCACCAAGCTCCAACCGCCAACCACTTAGGAAAACGCGTGTGTGTGTGTGTGTGTGTGTGTGTGTGTGTAACAGTATGAAACAAGATGAAGATAAATCAGGAGTGATTCAAGGAAATGCTGATGGAAATGATGGAATGGCCAAACTGATATGCTGATTAAAACTGACAGAAAATACAGCACTTGATGTTGTTTGTGTGCCAATAGGCTATTTTAAGATTTTGTGCAAAAAAGCTCCTCTTGAGGAGCATCAATCACTTGGTCAGAACGGCGATCTCCAGAAATAAAAATCGCAGTCAGTGTGAACCGGACTTGAGATGCACTCGAGAAAAGCATGTAAAACGCAGGATTAATTATTTGAATATACATAATATACATACATATATATATATATAATATATATATATATATAATATATATATAATATATATATATATATATATATATATATATATATATATATATAAAAATTAAAAGATTTTTTTTAAACAAATGTCTTTACTGTCTTCATTTCTGAACCAAGTATTAATTTCTTTCTTAAAACAAAAAAAATTCTAACTGACTCCAAACTTTTAAATGGTAGTAAATGCACCGCTGTGACTTATTTAAAAGGATGATTGAGAATTGAGGAAAAATACAGAGATTAAATATACATACTACACTGAATAATGACAGAAGTAATAAAAGAATACAATAAATCATTGTTTTAACTTTATCACAGTGCCCTACAAGAAAGGCTCTGGTGTGATAGTTTCCCAAATTCAGATTTGCTCAAGTCTTGTATTAAGGTTACATTACCACAGCAGTTTAGTCCAAGACTTAATCGGTATTTGGAAAATACCATTAGTCACAACAGCCTCTCTGGACCTATTTTACACTAGTTTACAATTTTTACAACGTTTTACAATTGTTAAAAAAAAAAAAAAAAATTGTAGAACTGAAAAAAAAAATGTCTTCCTCAAAAACCTACAGTGTGTGTACCCAACCCCAGCAATCTATGAGGCTGCACCTAAAAGCAAAGCCCCGCCCAAAATGAATGAAAGAAAAATATCACCAATGGCTCAAACAGCTTTAGTCCATCAATACACACACCAACCCACCACAGTTCACACTTAGCAGGCTGAACTAAACCTTATAAACATGAACAAAATATAAAATTAATATGAAGGAGAAGAAAATGACAAAACTGAAATAAATTGTTCCATTGTTATTTTGGGAAGGCCTGAAAGAGGAGCCTGAGGTGTGGCAGGTCAAACCTGGTAGTCATGAAAAGCATCAGAATCAAGTGCTGAGTGCTCTAGTAAAGAGCACCTGAGGAACCTGATTTTCAGTCAGTTCTTCTTACACTATCAGTCAAGTTTTTATAAAGAAGAAAAAAAATAAATTGTATGTTTGGATTTTTAAAATCACAATGAATTTGCCAAAAGTCATGCAAAAAGTATCAGTACTGTAGCAAATTCATTTTCAAGTTCAAATTCATTTGTAAATTTGCCATAAAATGCCATGTTTATAAAGAGCAATTAACACGTCACAGTAAAATGCAGCTATGTCCACAAACATTCAAATGCACTTCTTGGTCAAAATGCTTGTCTAGTCTAGTTTATTGCTTTGTCCTTAAATTTAGGATAATTTACTTTAAAAACTTGAAGTCTATGCTTGAAGACTAATTGTCACCATATTGAATATGGTAACATTTGTATTAATATTTAACTTTTAAAATAAAGAACCGTGTTAGATAGCATATTCGTTTTTGCTGTGCATCGAAACTGATAGTATTCCAGAATTGTTTACTGCTGGTCTCGACTATTGAAATCTGGTCCCATGATAACCCTATAAGCAGAGCTAGGTAGTAAATGATTGCAAGTAATCTGAATTACATAATCACATTCCAAAAATCAAATACTTGTAATTAGATTATATTACATTTTAAAAAAACTATTATTATTTTTTATCTTTTAAATTTTCCTTTCTAAAAACACCTACCGTTTGTAAACGCTCAGAACGTCTTCCAGGTTTGTGGAACTGGACACACAGACCAGCCACTAGTAATGAGCCGATCACAGAAAGCTGAGACCCACACAGTAATTGATCACTGGAAAAATCCTTTCACTGTTAACCAGTGTTTTCTCAACATTGCATCTAATCTAATCAACTCCAGATTAACACGTTAATTATTATTTGACTTATCACTTAGTTTCAGTGAGTTTTTAAACCATGCATTAATGTCTTTGGAAGGCTTTTGTCTTTCAAACTAATTGGAAATGTACAAATTCACGTAATTTCATATTTACATGCAATGGAGGGATTCCCCAACTTTTTTGTCAGCTGAAATTTCTTTTCAGTACCCACTGAGACTTTAATTTTTAAGTTAGGTCAATAATAAAATTGTCAATATAAATAGTAATAATAATAAATAATAAAATTCAGTTTACAGTTCTCTGATGTTGGTTAATGGTCACATGACATGCAGACAAACAAAGAAAAAAATATTTTTTTTAGTAGTGTTTTTTTTTTTATGATTTATTTTCATTTAAAAAAATTATGATTTAATTACTTAATAGCTTTTCATTAAAATCACAAATTCCTGCAGTTCCATCACGAACCCCAGTCTGGGAAACCCTGACGTAATGTAATATTTAACACACTTCATGTTGTTGATAACAAATAATGGAATATATTTTTATTAAGATTATTCTACTCAAATCAATGTGATAAACAAGTTAGGTCAAAAGTAATCTAGAAATTAATCCAAAAGTAGTCAGATTATATTTCCTTAAATATGTAATGTAATGGATTACGTTACTAACTACATTTTTTGTCATGTAATTTGTAATCAGTAACCAATTATGATTTGTAAGTAATCTACCAGCTCTGCCTATATGGCACTAACACATCTTTTGTAAGGTCTGTTTTTTTTTTTTTTTTAGATCAAGAACTGTACAATCAATCCGTGACAAATTTCTTCAAAAAAAGTTTGTTAAGCATTTAAGAATTTCTCATAAATCTAAAATTAATTTGACCAACAAATTTGAAGGGCTCCATCCTGCACTCGACCAAACCATTCCCAAGCACAGCTCAGCCTATCCGGCACCATCAGTATAGAGCAGATAATGTGGAACAGGATGGAAACATGCATAAATGAAAGAACAAAAGACTAGAACACTTGAGAAGGTGACAAACAACATAATCGTGCAATGTGACTGAATTCTAGAGCACAACAAAAAGCATGCAAGCAAAAATACCAGCATTTATATACACACACAGGGTCAAGCTGGTGTACTCACTGTATCCTCGTTCCTGTATGGGTTAAGTTTGTTGTATACTGCTTCAATTACACTCCGCCTATGACAAACACAGGAAAATGTATAAGCTTCTGAGGGAAGAAAGAGAGGGAAAGAACCATCTTCTCTCTCGCAAAACCTACTGAGCTGCCCAAATACAAAACAAAATGGAAATTCATTTGCAATTCTTTAAGTGCAGCAACTTGAGCACTGTTGGTGCAGAGTTAGACCCAAGTCTGTTTGACATCAAAGTTTGGTTGGCTTTGAAAGCGGTTTTATAAACTTTTCTAAGGGGCCGTTTACACGACATCATTTGATTACAAATTTAAAACTTTATGCGTTTTGGCTGTTAATTTACACGACAAAGGCATCTTGGAGGCCTGAAAACGGGTTTCAAAGTGCACGTTTTTGAAAAAAACAGTTATCGTCTCCATCTAAACATGAATTTGTGAGAACAGTGACGTCATACGCATGCGCATTAACATGTTCAGTTTATAGATAGGCGCGTAGTGTTTCTATACAAAGTGACATCGTCAACTACTGGCCTGGCATGAACCAAACAGTATTTTTTGTAGTTTTCACTGATCCGTGTGAACGGGGATCGTTTTGACAAAGGTGTCACCTGTACCCGAAAAATGCAAAGGAAAAACTTTTCCGCTTTTAGCACATATTTGTCATGTAAACATGCCCTAAAAGCGCCGTAAACCAACTGCAATTCTGATTTTGGGTGAAATATAACAGATACACGCTACACAGTTCAAAAGTTTTGAACCTTAGTGTATTATTAATTAGTGTATAAAAAATGCTGGATGGGTATATCGCAATGTTTTGGAACTAGAAATAAAGAAAAAGGGAGAGACGATGTGGTACTAACTTGCTGGCCAGCTCTCCTCCAGGTGGTAGGTTGGGGATGCTCTCAGATGCTAATGTGCGCATCACATGTACCAGGTCGGGCACACCATCGTCCCCCTGCCTCTTCAGGATCTCTGTTATATCAACAACAATTCAGAGCCATCAAGTATGGTCCAATGACTGATCTCGTTAAATAATAAGTTGGTAAAGGTTAGCTCATACCTTCTACTCGGCTCTCAAGGTATTTATCAAGCTCCGCTTCCCTTTTGACAGCTTCAGGGGAAACCTTTGGTGCACTGACGAAACACACCAACACAACACTCATGTTGTCACGACTTCCCTGTCCAATCACAGAAGAAGGGAGGGGTTAATCCAAATTATAACCAAACAGAACTAAAAGAAAATATATATGTGTGTGTATCTATATATTATATAAACAAATGCGATTTGACAGCACTACTATATATATATATATTTATTTATTTATTTATTTTCTCGATGTCTCTCATGCTCAGCAAGGCTAAATTTATTTGTTAAAAATACAGTAAAAACAGTAATATGAAGGAATACTATTATAATTTAAAACAACCATTTACTCTTTTAATATAATTTAAAATGTAGTATATTCCTGTGATGTCAAAGCTGAATTTTCAGCATTATTACTCCAGACTTCAGTGTTACATGATTCTTCAGAAATTATTGTAATATGCTGATTCGCTGCTCAAGGAAAAATTATTGCGATTACCAATGTTGAAAAACAATTGTGCTGCTTAATATTTTTGTGGAAACCGTAATATCTGCTTTCAGGATTCTTTGACTACAAAGATCAATTTAATGCATCCCTTGCTGAATAAAAGTATTAATTTCTTTAAAAAAAAGAAAGAAAAAAAAAAGAACCATAAACTACTGAACAGTAGTAGAAACTAATTGCATAAAATACTGTGCAAACCGTCAACAAGTGTGATTTCTGAATCATCTCCAGATTGTGATAATTTCTGCATTTTTAATAGACAAAATAATTAATCTGACTCACTGGTAAAGGTCTGGTTTCACTCACCTTGTACAAACAGGTATCTACAATTTCATTGCAGACCCTCTCCAGATCGTCAGTCACCTCAAGTCGTGAACGAACAAAATCACACAGCTCCTCATTGGCCATCACATCCCAGATCCCATCGCAAGCAAGAACAATAAACTCGTCCTCCGCCTCCGACCGCTCGATAGCATACACCTCGGGCTCTGGCGACACCAGCTGCTCCGTGGGACCCTTACCATGAACACACTTATAGTCAAAGTCCCCCAGAGCCCTGGACACTGCCAGGGACCCATTGACGCGCTGGATCATCACAGATCCTCCAGCGTTCTGGATCCTCTCCTTCTCCAGGGGGTTGCTGGGTTTGTGGTCCTGCGTGAAGAAGTGCACAGCCCCTCCACGACTCAGCACACCCCGCGAATCTCCGCAGTTGATAAAGTAGATGTGGCGGGGTGAGAGCATCACACCAACGGCCGTCGAGCCACTGCGGTCGGCGCCACCGTGCTTCTTCTCCGAGATCTGCCGCATGTGATCGTCGATCTGCAGGAAACCCGTACGGATTCCGGATTTCACGCTGTCCACGTTGGGCTCCACGGCTGGACCCCCCCCTCCACCTCCACCCTGGAAGTCAGGGTTGCTGGTGATGTGCTCCAGGAGGTGCTCGCAGCAGTAACGTGCGACCTGCGATCCCGCATGCCCGTCATAAACAGCAAAGAACGACCAGGGGTCCAGGCCATTGGGCAGACCGATGACAGCAGTATGCGCATCCTCCATCTCGACACGCCAACCTTGCATGCTGCTCAAGCCGTAGCGCAGGCCGTTGCCGTCCCCTTTTGCATTGTGTTTCTCCATCTTTGGCTTATCGAGAAATGCACCCATCTCTGTTGCTTAGGAATCTGGAACACAGAAGTTCAAGAATGATGAGTGATATAAAAAACAGGGTGTCATTTCTATGCCACTCACTCACGCCAAACTGAATCTCCATTTGTGTCCCGACTGAGCCAGATATAGGGCAGCACGATAGGATTGTCACGGTGGCAAATTTCTGCAGTCAATACCAGTAAAATTTCACAATTCTCAAATAATATCAATACCATTGCAAAAACTGTAATGAAATGCACTTTATTTATGAAGTTAAATATTAACATTACTAATTTAAATACACAGGCCAAATTGTGCAGCCCTACAAAAAAGCACAGCAAACAACGTTTTTTGAAATTGCAAACATAAATTTATCAGAAAAATCTAAATTAGATGATCTAACATGAATTTGTAAAACCTTTAATGGGAAATTTAAAGGGATCGTTCACGCCCCAAAAAATGTCCATACTATGGAAGTCAATGAGGCTCATCAACTGCTTGGTTAACCATATTCTTCAAAATATGTTCTTTGTGTTCAGCAGAAGAAATCAATTCGTACAGGAATGAGAACATTTTAATTAATGGGTGAACTATCCCTTTAACGCTAACGAATCAAGTGTAAACACGCACACATAGTTACACGCCCAGCACAATGCCTCTATTTATAATTCATGATGACTGATACTACAAAAGTCATGTCATGCCAGTGGCCAGTTTAGAAATAAACTATGACATGCCACCAGACTCAAGTAACAAGTGTAAACATACACACACCGTCGCAAAGGCAGGCAGACACACGGGTTCCCAACCATGTATGGCCGTCAGCTAACACACTGCTATGCACACTACACACTCGCATACTAAAAATAGACGAGTACAAATGCATTCTGAGCATTGTTCGCCACTCACATCAATCACCGCTCACTCTGAACACAACACCAGTGCACTTGAACACCAAACAAACACCAGCCTTGAACATTGTTTGACAGGTACACACTCTGTAAATCCGATCTAACTGCAGAGTGGATTTACTGCTAGATTACGTTCACGTTTTACAATCAGATATGGGCAATCAATGTTATTTGCCCTTGTTCTTTGCACTGTTGAACAGCACTGAACTGAAAGTATGCGCGTGCAGACCTGCCGCATGTTCACGCGCCTCTCTATTCCGCATTACGTCATGGTGTAGCGAGCATAATAGCACGATAGCTTCATGCTAAAACAGACGTTTGGGTTCATTCAGTGTAATTGTAATGATTCGACGACGTTAAATAGGTTAGTGTGTGTAATCGGGAAAAATAATGAATTAAGGATCTGGCAGGTTCTTACTGCTAATGTCTGGGGTAGGACAGGCTAAATGCTATCGAGGGGGGCCTTGTAAAGCCTCGGGCTTGGGTAGTCAGACCTGAGGCCCTCAATGCACCATGCGACGGCTACATGCAGCAGGTCAGCCCACTGAGCTCACACAACACCCGCCTAACGTTACTCCCTTAGCACACATGCTAACAGGCTAGCTCTGTCATTCACATAGGTATATTACAAGAGCGCAGACACTTACCCACTAAAAATAAGTCCTGGCGAGTTCTGTAGTGGAGGAGGTAAAAACCAGATAAAAGAAAAGGACGAAAAGAAAGAAAGAGATATAAATTGAGCGCGTCGGTGGTGAGAGGGAGAGAGAGAGAGGCTGGCGGATTGTTTTGCTCTGCATTCAGTCTGTGAACGAGAGGATCACCCTTATCTGTTTAAACCAGGGATGCATCATTCCCTTTTATTCTGCGTCCTGAATGTAATTAGAAGGTGTAAAGGGTCGGGTTTGACCGATGTTTTGGTCCGCTGTGTTCGGGACCGAATCTCTGCACACCAGCAGCAGCACAGGACCCGGATGTGGATTCAGTAGGGCTGCGCACTTAAAAGAATGACATCATCATCACCATCATCATCATCATCATCTGTACAACATCCCTCAATCTGTACATCATTCTGTCATCACCATTGCATCCTTCCCTCCTCAGTAGTTCATTCATCATATCCTCTGTAGCCTACATACATTTTTTTTACCACTATGTACCCTGTCATTAGTCCTGCATCTTTCATCTGTCAAGCCCTGGTCATTTTTAATCCTGAGACTGAACAGAAAGCTCAAAGCCACATAATATCAGAAACGCCTTTATACATCATTAAATTATGTTAATATATTATGTGGAAAATAAAAAAGAGAACAGATAGGGTAAACATGTCAAACTATAGAGTTCAAGCTGTTTTCAAAAGGTTTCTTAAGCCCTGAATGCATGCAATTATTTATAATACATTCATAAAATAATGTCTAAAAACATTTTTATTAATACAATTAACCAGACATTTGATTTAACAAATAAAACATAGGCCTATGTATAATTTATTATTTTTGATAACAACAGAAATACACTAAAATCACATATTTATATATTATAGTCTTTTTTATGGACTTTTTATCTATCTGTCTATACATCTGTCTGTCTGTCTGTCTATATATCTGTATATAAATCTGTCTGTCTATATATCTATCTTTCTGTCTGTCTGTGTGTGTGTCTGTCTTTTTATCTACAGTATCTGTTTTTTTATCTGTATGTCTATCTATCTGCCTGTCTGTCTGTCTATCTATATATCCATCTGTCTGTCTGTCTTTCTATCTATCTATTTATCTGTCTGTCTTTCTATATATCTATCTATCTGTATCTGTCTGTCTATATTTCTATCTTTCTGTCTGTCTGTCTATATATATATATATATATATATATATGTCCATCTATCTATCTATCTATCTATCTATCTATCTATCTATCTATCTATCTATCTATATCTGTCTGTCAATATATATATATATATATATCTTTCTGTCTGTCTCTCTATATATCTATATTTCTATCTGTCTGTTTGTCTATCTATCTATCTATCTATCTATCTATCTATCTATCTATCTATCTATCTATCTATCTATCTATCTATCTATCTATCTATCTATCTATCTATCTATCTATCGTCCATTTCGAAAATAATAATTTGCTTGACATTGACAGAAAGACAGACAGACAGACAGACAAATTTGAAAATAAACGTAGAGCTGTTTAAATAGGTTCCATTAAGAAGATTAACCCGGAAGGCTTTGAACCGTATAGGTGCTGCCCTATGGTTCTGCCGGGTCGCTGAACTTGGTGCTCGTGAGCACCGCAGTTTACTGGTCTATGGTGAGCACTATGGTGAGCACTGAACTTCGAACGAATCAGTTATGTCGTAACCATAGGTCGTAACACACACGGAAGCGCTTAGCATGCGCAAGCTTCACCAGCTTTCAGTCAGACACTACTCTGCGAAATAGCTGGATTTGGTCAAGTTTCTCGTTTCTTGTGCAGAAATTATGGATATATGCTGGCTTTGTGTGATTCTCGCTGGGATCGCAGTTTATTTACTAACGCAGTTTATACGCTTTATCTTCGCCGACGCTGATCTGACTTTGTTATGGGCGGATAGGTTCGGCAGCACGCCAGGTATATGATCACCCTCGCTTCGAAATTTGATGGCAGTGTTTTTTGTTGTTGTTGTTTTTTACATTGAAATATATTTGCAGGGTAAATGCACTACTGTGTAGATCGATCAATTCATGATATAAAGAAACACAGTCAAATATGAGTCGTGACACATTGCTTCAATATTGTGAAATTTGCACTCTGAGGTTACTATCATGCTCTTACTAGCCCAGTGTGGGTGTGTGGATGTCACTGTCGCTATATGTGACAAGTACAGTAATGGCAAAGTATTAACTTTTAAAAAGTGTTAACGAAAGTCTGATGCCAACTTTTACCTAACACACACACATACTCGGTTTCGCTAAGTGGAGACTCTCCATAGGCGTAAATATTTTTATACTGTACAAACTGTATTTTATATTCCCTAAACCTACCCATCACAGAAAACTTTTTACATTTCCCCCCAAAAAATCATTATCTTTATTAATCCATTTCCCTCCCTCGTTTCCATCACAATGGTGATCTCAGGTTTTACACGCACACACACGTTGTTGTTTTCATGTTTTATGTGGACTTTCCATAGACACAATGATTTGTATACTGTACAAACTGAATATTCTATCCGCTAATCCTACTCCTAAACCTACCCATCACATAAACCTTTCTGCATTTTTACATTTTCAAAAACATCACTTATGAATTATAAGCAGTTCCCTTTCGAGAGGTCTCTCGTATTGCGTAAGTTAGCTTACGCTATGGGAAAACTCCTTTTCTCGAGAATATTGAAGCAAATTTTTAAAACGCAGTGCAGCTGCACAGCAGACATACAGCTGAGTGCCTTAGCTCGCTCATTGGCTGTGCTGTGGCAACTGCACAAACCTATGGCGAGTCGGCTAGGATGCGCAAACCAATCAGGACGCTTCACGCCAATGCCTGTCAGAGCCCACCAGAATGGGCGTGGCTTGTAGCAATATAAGCCCCTATTTTGCCGGGTCCCTATCACAAAGCGGCCTGTCCCCAGACTTCATTCAACTCCTAGCTATGCGGGCCAAGGCCTGGGAAGCGGGTCGCACCCCCTCCACGTTCAAAGTATATGTGACGGCCATAACAGCATTTCATGCTCGCGTGGCTGGGCAATCACGAAGAAACGACCTAGTCGTGCGCTTCCTCAAGGGGGCCAGAAGGCTAAACCCCCCTCGACCCCCTCTATACCTATTTGGGACCTTTCCACGGTCCTGGAGGCCATGAAAGGGGCCCCTTTCGAGCCACTTAAGTCTGCTGACCTGAAGCCGCTTTCACTCAAAACTGCCCTCTTGTTAGCACTGGCATCAGTCAAGCGAGTGGGTGATTTGCAAGCACTCTCAGTGAGCGCTTCCTGCCTTGAATTCGGGCCCAACGACTCTAGGGTCGTCCTTAAGCCAAGGCACAGGTATGTTCCTAAAGTGCTCTGGACTCCGTTCAGAGCGCAGGTTATTTCGCTGTCCGCTCTTCCTTCGTCAAAAGACGAAAGAGACGCAAATGTACTCTGCCCTGTGAGGGCTCTCAGAGTCTATTTGGAGCGTTCTGCCCCCTTCAGTCAGTCAGAACAGCTCTTTGTGTGCTTTGTGGCCACACCAGAGGTTGTGCGGTCACGAAGCAGAGACTGTCATGCTGGATCGTTGATGCTATCTCGCTGGCTTATGAGTCTAAGGGCCTCCGTTGTCCCATAGGCATCAAAGCTCATTCCACGAGAGGCCTGGCCTCGTCGTGGGCATGGTCGAGTGGAATACCAATTGAAGATATTTGTGCGGCGGCAGGCTGGGCCTCACGTCCACATTGAGGTTTTATAATATGGAAGTTCCCACTTTGCAAGCGATGGTTCTTTCTGTATGAATAAAGTGTTAAGCACATTTTCACAATTATAAGGTCCAACATCTGTCTGGTCCTGGGTAAACATGAACTGCGGTTCTATATACCATATAAGAAGGAGAATGGCCCCTTATAAGGCCCATTCCTATTTTATTCCTATATAAGGCTCATTACTGATCTGGCCATATTAGGACTCATAACTTTACTCTTCTATGAGCCTCAGGCGCTTGGCCCTAGGCTATAGTATGAGGCGACGTTTTTAAGCACACACAGCGTTTTGAAAGGGGTTCCCATAGTGTAAGCTAACTTGCGCAATACGAGAGACTTCTCGAAAGGGAACGTCTCAGTTACTAACATAACCTCGGTTCCCTGAGAGTAGGGAACGAGTATTGCGTAACTCGCCGTACTACTGTGCTTTGATCGGGGGATCGCTTCAGTCGATTTAACCTGAATTCTATAGTGAAATGGGGCTTATATTGTTATAAGTCACGCCCATGGTGTCCTGATTGGTTCGCACATCCTAGCCAACTCGCCATAGGTTCGTGCAGTTGCCGCAGCACAGCCAATGAGCGAGCTAAGGTGCTCAGCTGTATGTCTGCTGTGCAGCTGCACTGCGTTTTAAAAATTTGCTTCAATATTCTCGAGAAAAGGAATTTTCCCATAGCATAACCTAACTTACGCAATACTCGTTCCCTACTATCAGGGAACCGAGGTTAAGTTAGTAACCGAGACGTTTTCCTCATGGGGACCAAAAAATGACATTTTGTCTGAACCACACACACACAAATAGTGGTGGACCGATATATCGGCCGATGCCGATATTTTAAAAAAGCCAAGTATCGGCCGATATTTCGGTCCAATTGTTTTGATAGTATTTCATTTTTTAGAAAATATGGTATTTCAAAATGTAGCAAACTGCTGTCTTACTCCTTATTTGTTTAACAGTTTTGAAAAGAGTATGTAATGTGCTAATTGGCCTGTTGGCACATCGAGATTTGTTGGTGTTTGTGTGAGAAAAGAATTCATGTCATTTGAAAGTAGTAGTTATTGAATGCATTTCATGCCAAAGTAATGATGATGAATGATTCACAGTTCAGCCCACATAGACTGATGTTGTGCTCACTGTGCCAAAAGTTTTGAAAAAGTGAGTAGCGATTGTAAAAAAACTAAACAAAAAAAACTGTATTACTTAAACATTTATCCAATATAATGTTTAGGCTAAACCCTTACAGAAATTTTTTTCACCCTACAAAAACACGAAAAAGCACCTTTTTCTAACACTGTCCCATTAACTAAGTATACCTACTCTGTTCTTGCATTCCTTCCATTACTATACCGGCTTTATTCATATAAATAATAATTATATTATTATATAAATAATACATTGTTTAAATGTCTATAGATATGTTGTTGTTTGTTTTCATTTCATAGAGTCAAAGTTGCAAGGCAAAGTGGTTTGGATTACCGGAGCCTCCAGTGGCATTGGGGAGGAGTTGTCCCTTCAGCTCGCTGCGCTCGGTGCTCGGCTGGTGCTGTCTGCCCGCAGGGAGAATGAGCTGGAGAGGGTGAAGCGCATTTGTCTAGGTATGAACAGTCCCAAGAAACTTTTGAGAGACAGGAGTAAACACAAAAAACTAACAGAGGTCAATAAGTAAACTATAATTCATGTCCGTCCTTCAGAGCTGTAGAGTGTGGCCCTGAATGTGTACACAAGTATCTTTGCTGGCAATATCTGACTACAGTTTTGTACTAAAAGCATTCACACCGTGACCTACTGACCCGAAATTTATTTTCTTGTTAGAGCGCTCCTCTCTAAAGGATGGCGATATTCTTGTTCTTCCACTCGATTTGTTGGACCGTGCATCACATCAAGAAAAAACTGCTGCAGTTCGGAAGCACTTTGGTGATGTAAATGCCGTCTGTTTTTCTTAATCAATCTTTAGAGTTTTTTTTTCTGAATTTATATTAATATTAAAACAAAATAAAAAATAATAATGAACATTTAAATCTTAAAATTAAAAAAAATTAGTAAAGCAATAAATTAGTAAAACAATAAATTATATCTAAATGATCTAAAGATCTAAAAATGTGATTAAAATAAAAATTATTAGTTATTAATCTATTAAATAGATTAAATTAGATTAAATGTTTACATTTAAACAAAAAATAAATAATACATATAACAATACATTACTACAGTGAGTATAATATAATAATTTAACTGAAACTAATTTTAGATTAATAATATACATTTTCCTGTGTATAAATTGGGTGTTTATAAAAGACAGATGCCTTATAAATTTTAGGATTGAGTCTCTCTCACAGGGATGATCATATTTGGGGGTACGTGGCATCTAAAAGATTGAAAAACCCCGCAATAGAATGTGACTTGAAACGAGGCGTGCAACTTGGAAAATTTGAAATTGTGAAAATATTGTTGCATTAATATAAAAGCACCCAGGGAGATGTACACACTTAATGAACAACATTAACTTTTAAAGCTAATAAAATGCATCAGTTAGCTAAAGTTTCTACATTACATGACAATAAAACTTGCAAACCTAAACGTTTGCGGAGACAAGTTTGTAGAGTACAGTAAATAATTGCATAGCATGGCAACGTTTAGCCTCATGAATTTTAGTTCTTTATACTGTACCTTATCTGAGCATCAAGCAATAAAATGCCTTCATGGTCAGTGATATTAAGTAGGAATATTCCCCCCTAAATGTTCGCATGTCTGTATCTGCATTTTCAGATAGACGTGTTGATAAATAACGGAGGCCGGACCCAGCGTTCACTGTGCATAGAGGCTGATGTGGATGTGTACCAGGCACTTATGGAGCTCAACTACCTTGGCACCGTATCTATCACTAAGCAGGTGCTGCCCCACATGATCCGTAGTGGTAGTGGTATCATAGCAACCGTCAGCAGCGTTGCAGGCTTTGTGGGGGTGCCCCTGGCAACGGGGTATGCTGCCAGCAAGCATGCGGTGCAGGTGAGAGCAAATAGTAGACAAAATTCCCAGAGAATCTGCTTACTGGTAAAGGAAAACGGTCATAAAATATAGAAAAAGCTCCTGATTTGTTGTGTTTCTGCAGGGTTTCTTTAACTCTCTGAGAACAGAACTCGCTGATTCTCCAAACATCACGATCAGTACCATATGCCCCGGACCTGTGGTATCAAGCATCGTTCAGAACGCAATCACAGAGGAGCTGGGCAAGGTACCTGCACAAGTGTTGTTGTTGTTTTTTATGAAGTGAAATAAAGCTGAAAGAAAAATGTTGCCTTGGTTGCCTTAGTTGATTAACTAACTGAAATAAAACTAAAACTGAAATAAAAATTAAATACAAATATTTAGGATAAAAAATACAACAAATGAAAAGATAAAGATTAAAAAAGCAAATTAAAATATGAATAAGGGATGAGTTGCCTAAGGGATAATCCAAGACATGGAGGCAAAGAACTGCCCGACATTAAGTGGAGAGTGGTTGGGTGCCTACGCGAAGTGCATTAAAATCGTATATAATGCACAACTAGCCATGGATTATCCCGCTCATACCATGGTCATTTGACAGCTTTAAGCTGTTGTTGATGTTTGCAGCGCAATATTTCACCAGAAGTTTATTGCCAGCTATTTTGACAATAATGGCTGTATGTTGAGTTATTTTCAGAGGACAGTAAATATATACTGCTATACAAGCAGCACATTGACTACTCTAAAATATATCCAAGTTTCATTTCTATAGTATTGTCCCTTGAGAAGGTATACTAAAATGTTTGCTAAAATGTGAGGGGTGTACTCACTTTCGTGAGATACTGTAGATATGAGTTATGCACACCTGCTGCGTCTGTTCAGCGTCTCGAAGCTGCGAGTTTAATTTCTTCAAAATAGCGATGTAACTACTTCGTTGGCGAGAAATATAATGTAGCGATTCAGCACTGAAGCTATTTTATTACTAAAAGTGACGGGCAGCATTGGTAAGTTTCTGTCCTCCTGAATATTTGTCTGCGCGCACTTCAATGAAAACAGCGTATTAATATAGAACGGCGATTAAACTGACTCGGAACTACCTATGCATTAAACTATTTTATTGCACAACTTCCAGCCAATCAGAGTCGTGTATTCAGACAGACCATGGTATATTGGTATATAAATATACTGAAATGGCACCGATCAGCACTACACAAAGTTAAATGATCATTTAATCAAAATACCTAGTGTGTTTTGCATTTGCTTAACTAAAAAGTACTTGTTTTTGTCTGTAGCCTGTGGCCACAGCTGGTGATCAAACACATAAGATGTCTACAGAGCGCTGTGTTCACCTCACTCTGGTAGGTCTGGCCAACCATGTGAAAGAGATGTGGATTGCTGAGCAGCCCTTTCTACTCTTCTGCTATTTGTGGCAGTATACTCCCACTCTGGCCTGGTACACAACTAAACTTCTAGGCAGAAAACGTGTGCAGAACTTCAAAGCTGGGCTGGTGAGTACTGGGAGCTTGCTGGAAACAGATCCCTGAACTGGTTTAATTACGCTACAATTATAATCATATCTTTTGGAAATCATCTTCTCTTTTCTAGGATGCAGATGCCGCATACTTCAGCAAGCCAAAGGTCAAGACTACTTGAAAATCTCATTTCAATAATAAGTGATTTGTGCATTCCTTTGCAGAAAGACCAGAGAAGTTTCACACTATTTCAATATGTTATCAAATATGAAAACACCTTACATTTTGCTTGCTGTATAAAGACTAATAAAGACTAAATAAAGACTAATTTATTCAAATAAAAAGCTGATTTATGTATTCTTTGTGTTTTCTGTATTAAAAATAGTAATTAATATTGTAACATTTCAAGTTTGTGTGAACAAAACTGACAGTAAATGATTTATATAAAACATCTGTATTTTTTTCTATACATACAATTACACAACCATACAAAGACCGAGCCAAAGTAGGATGAACAAATGTGCAAGAGCAAATTTACCTTGATGTTTATAACACAAGGTGGTCAAATAAAAACAAACAAAAAAAAACATAACCATTGAAAATAGTAACCAAGGCACATCCTTGAGATTTGACAAACAGGCTTTTTAAAAGGGCAACGGTTTTCCTGTTTCTCTTTTTTCGTTTTTCGAGGCTCTTGAAGGATGCTTAACAAGAAAGTGGGGAGAAAAAAAAGGGAAAAAGAGTGAAATGGAAGCTCAGCGTGGGTCAAGGTCCATTGTTGAGAAAATAGAGTACACTTCCCAGAGAAAATAATAAATCTGGGCTCTGAATGAGTTTACAGTTTTTTTTATGTGTGGAGAGGATTTACTTAATTCTGCTGACGTTCATCAATTCATGCATTTCTTTCAGAAGCCAAATGTCACTACAACAGTAGCAATTTCAAGTGCTTCATACGTTCAATAAAATAACTCGCTCTGTGCAGAAACATCTGACTTTATGAAAATCATGTGCTGGTAGCATCAGTGTGTGTGCTGACACAAATGAAAGGTGGGGCAGTTGGCGGTCATAAGCAGCGTAAGTGGATGGGCGGAGATGAGTAGATAGGGTATCCCAGAGGTGGGTCAGCTGCTTGAACGGTCAGGTTCCTCAGCATCACAGGATGGGCTTGAATGCTGTAGCGCTCCTCGTCGTCATTCGTGGCATACAGTAGCTCCCATGACAGGTTGGCCCACTGGCCCCTCACACCCTCCTCATTCAAAACTCCCACCTGGACCAGATTCTCCTGCAGAGACAACACACGGCTCGTATACGCCCCCTGTGAAAAACAGAAAATGTATACCACATCTGTTAATGATCATATGGAAACTTTTTAAGAAAAAAAAGTTTAAACTCAAGGAAAACTATCATGTATGAAGAGCAGGGTGAGACTAATATTAAACTTCTAGTCAATACGGATTCGCTGATAATTATTTTCAAGTTATGACCAATAAATGGCTGATGTTAAATTCTACAACATTTTGTCTAAATTTAATAAACTAAAATCACTTGTTTTAAATGCTAAATATATTTATTAAAGCAGCACAACATTACAAAAGTATGGTATGAATTTTCTTTTATTAATTTTGAGATTTACTTAAAGATTACATTCAACAGAATTATTAAATTAAAAGTAATGTACAATTAAATATCCAATATTGACTGATACTGGTAAATAAACAAAATGTGTAATATTGTACAAATATATTGTTCAGAAAGTATCAATATAACACTGTGTCCTCCTAACCAGACGCGATAAGTAATTTGTCTGTACTCAGCAGAATTCCAACACAACAGGCCAGTTCTAGCAAGCACAATTTCACAGTAGTAAGAAGCAACAGAGTGTCAAAATGCTCTGACAAACACATTACAGTCATGACTGTATTTACTCAGAAGAGATTTGTTTTATTGCATCACACCAGGTTATGACACAGTCTAACAGTTAATGTTTGGTAGCCATGGTTACATTCCAATAAGTATGGTGCTTACCATGGTGAGGTCATGTCCGAGAGAGAATAGGAAGGGCTTCTCCTGTACAACACTGTCTTGCCAACTGTGGTCTGTTACCAGGCCGATGAACCAGTTGTTATGGTAATCCTGTAAAGTTGTGTAGAGCTCATCCAGACTCTCTACCGGACCAAGAGATGCCTGGTCTACCAACAGTTTTACACTGTACCTGCACACAGAATGAATCAACAGCGGTCATGTTTTAGGAAACGCAGCTGATAAAAGGCCCCTTTCTGATGTAAAATGTGAACTGAATCTTGCTTGTCTGTTACCTGAAAGCCCTGAGCGTGAGCTGATGCAGCTCTTTATTGGCTCGGAGCCACTCAAGTCCCTCGGTCCAGGGGCCGTCCCCGCAGTACAGCCTAAACAGCAGATTGGGGCTGAACATCTGAGCATCTGCCCCTAGCGCCACACAGCATGATAGCACCACCTGGGTATAAAGCTCCCGCAGAGCACGGTCCTCCTGCAAACCCAGTGTCACCTGCTCAAACTCTCCCTCCCCAAAGCTCTCCACCACAAGCTGGGACAAACAGAAGCAGAACCAGGCCTCTGGGAAGCAGGGTCGCAGTACCTGGAGTTTGGAGGAAGCCAACTGGGCGGTCCGCCACTCTGAGGGCAGAGAGAAGAGCTCTGAGTGAGGGCTAGTGAAGTGGAGAGGCTGGGAGTTACTCGGGACGGTGGTCGAAGTGCGTGCAGGGATTTTATCTTTCCCTTTATCTACGATGAGCAGGCCGAGTCCCAAACCCAGACCCAGAGGTCTAAGGGTAGGGAGAGAAGAAAGGGCCATGCTCTCATACAGGCTGTGGATTTCAACAGAACCTGGAAGAGAGACTCCCAACCCTAACTCGGTCTGCCCTTCATCTGTCCGTACCATCATTCTCATCGGTCGCCGCATGGTGACTGGACCAAAGAGATCATCCTCATCTGACCAATCAGCAAAGGATGAGAGGCTGGAGCTGTCTTGCCCCCTCAAGTGGCAGGATGAGGAGGATTCAGAGCGTACTTGAGAGTCCATGGCAACTGTGACGACAGCCGGATCGGGCTCAGAGGGCACGGCATGCTGGGAGCTTTGCGATTTGCGTCCAGAAGTCTGTAGAGACTGACCTTTTGTTTGCGGAGCACCACGTGTCAATTCCTGTACACAGTAACGCAATAAAATCCAGACAAGCGTTTTAAGGAAGTCAGAGTTGAGCTGACGCAGGTGGTCAGGCGAGTCAATGATTCCAGTTAGAACGTTCTGGGCGTCAGAGTAAACCTTGACAGGTAACATAGAGCAAGGGGTCAGAACATTACCCCAGTGAGGGTTCAATAGTCGGAAACACTGGCCGGGCCGCTCCACGTGATCGAACGCTCCTTCAAAAACCTCATCCACACGCCGAGCCTCCACTGTGTGGCATGATGTTTCCTGTAGTTCCAGTCCCTGTGGTGAAACATGGTACCCAATGAGAATTCATAAACTGGTGTTATGTAGACCTCCAAATAAAGCATTTAATTTTTTCAGAGCAAATGCAAGAAAGCAGGTATACCTTAATGTTGACAGTGCAATAGCCGTAGCCTCTCTCTAGAACAGAGATCCACAGAAGTCGACCCTGAAAGCGGCCGAGGTAATGAGATCCCGGAGTACAGGAACCTGCAACCAGATGCATGAATATTAGGGCTGCATATTTAAATAAAAATAGCTTTAACAATATTTTATCAGGTTCCTTAACATGTACTCTACAGCAATAATAAAAACAAACAATATAGGCTATCAACTTCCAAATCCATTTTTTGAAATGATTATTCAGTGACTTGCTCATCTGCTACAATAATGTTTTAATTGATCTAATTAGGGGACTTTTTCTAAGAAAATATTTACATTTACACTACCGTTTAAAAAGATTGTGGTCAGTAATATTTTTAAATCTTTCTGAATGAAGTCTCTTATGCTCACTGAGGTTGTATTTATTTGATCAACAATACAGTGAAAACAGCGTAATATTGTGAAATATTATTACAACTTGAAACAGCCGTTTTCTAAATATATATATTTTTTTTTAATCATTCCAGTGATGGTAAAGCTGAATTTTCAGCATCCTTACTCCAGTCTTCAGTGTCACATGATCCTTCAGAAATCATTCTAATATGCTGACTTAGTGCACAAAAAACACTTTTTATTATTACTATTGTCAGAAAACAATTGGCTGCACAATATATATATATTTTTTTTTGCATTTTAGAAATTTAATATGTATTAACTGTCACTTATGACTGCACTTTGATCTTTACAACATGATAGAGATCAGGATACTCGTGTTTTTCAGCTGTTGTCACTCACCAAATGCACCATTAGCGAGTGCAGGTCTGAGAGCTGATGCCAGTCTTTTACAGAGCTGTTGGTAATAAACAGAATCTGGGCAAGGGCAGGCGGTGCCTGGGGTGCCTGGCCACGAGCGGAGCGGCCTGGGGAATCCCACCAGGAACACGGGTAGTGTGAAGAGAGGAAGCAGAGGGGCAGACAGAAGGGCAGAGAGAGCCACAACAGCCAATAGAAGAGGGCATAGAGCAGCGTTGAGTGCCAGCAAAGTGCCCGCTGACTGACGACGCTGTTTACTCTCCGTCCAGGATGTAATCAACACCGTAAGAGCGAAACTCAGCTTACATACAAACTGTGACACACGATTCACAACCAAGGAGACCTGCAAGAAAAAGGTTATTACACAAACGTCCCTGCAATTTAATTACAGTAAAGGCATCAAGTTACATTTGGCTCACCAGAATCAGCTGCACTGTAGTGCCCAACTCATGCCAGCGTGCGACTCTGTGCCCCCCTGCAAGTCTGATGATCACCACCAGCACCATTTGCAGTAGAGCAGCCTCAGAGCTCTGCCACACCTACCGTACAAAGCCCAATGAGTCAGGGGTCAAAGATTAAGGGGCAAATAGTTCTGTTCATGTCCTCATAATGCTTTAAGATGGTTTACTGATAAACTCTCTTACCATTCTGAATGCCCGAGTAAAGCCAATGGCGAGAGAGGCCGTGTGGAGCTTCTCTAGAGATTCATCCACAGACAAGAAAGCAATCATAGCCAATGGACTCACTGTAAAGTCAAATATGAACATTAACATCAAAATACACACATAAAGGCATTATTATGTGTTAGCAAGCAATTCATAGAAATATATAATTATGTATATTTATTCATTTGTAATATATTTTATGAATTCTATACTATTCTGTCTAAATAAATGAAAAACAGCAATAAAAACTAAACTGAATCGATGCACCAATATAAAAGTTCTGATCAATACAGATAAACATACTAATATATATATATATATATATAAAATTAATTCTATACTATTTTGTATTATACTATTACTAAAATCAATTCATCAATTAAAATTAATTTAAGCATCACAACATTACAATGTACAATATAAAATCCACTTTGAGACTTGCTAAACAGTGTTATTAAGTTATTTTTAAAGATGTAAGTGTTAGATAATAGCAAATGGCATTTAAATTTTAAAATAAGGAAAATGTGCATGCACAATAAATATTTACCATTAGATACTCAATACTGACAAATAGCAATAAATATAAAAAAATTATAATTCTAACAAGATAACTGATATTGTATCAATATATCATGCATTCCTATGTGTTTTAGAACTGCACAATTCTGGATAAAATGAGAATCACAATTGTTTTGTTTAAAATAGGATCACAATTCTCTCAGCTCTAATGTGTTATCAATGTGAAGACAACATCTCACTCCAACAGACCATACTGGCAAACAGAAAGCACATATATGAGAGATGCAAAGGATTGTTTGGTTGGTACAGTGCAAATATCTCCTCACCCAGGTTCAATAAGATCCTCCGGATGATTCCTGCGACACGCAGACCACGAGTCTTCAGCCTGAAAGCCTGGGCAGTCATGACCCGTTTGGGGTAGAGTGGGTTGAGCATGGCACCTCCCAGCACACAAGCTCCCTGGAGCTCTCTCAGCAGACGGGTGATGAGAAACAGAGCAATAAGGAGCCAGCCGATCACTTCTTGTGGGCTTGGAGGTCCCAGAGAAGACTCCCAATGCTCTACAGAGCTCACACCCAACGTTAGATTCCCTGGGTCAATGAGATACAGCTGATGAAGGAGTCCAGCCTCAGTCAAGGCTCCTATTATGAACAGCAGGGAAAGAGGAAGCCCCCACCAGCCCAGACCCAAGGTTGGAGAAGTTCCCTTCAGGAGCACCAGCAGCTGGGTTAGGTCCTGGCTGAGGAGGTAACCCATGGCGACGGTGAATAGAACCACACACAATGAGGAGGGAATGAAGAAGGTACAGATGGCAACACACACGGATGACAGAAACATCACCAAGAGCCTGAAGGAAAAAAAGAAAAGCAAAAGATTTTGTACCACAGAAGTCTGAAATGTGTAGTTCTTCACACCAATGTAGACCAGACTTCATGCGCTCAATGTAAGATTTATGTATTTGAATGACATAAAATTTGTATCCATTTGGATTACACAGTTTTATCATAAACAAACTAATCAACACAATGTGATGCATATTAGTCAGTCATACATAAATGGAATGGGTAAGATTTTTGCAATTAAAAAAATCATGGCATAGTTTATTAACTATTTGCATCTATTTGATTTTATTTAAATAATCATTTCATTTCATACAATCATTTTTAAATAATCGTTTCAAAATACATTTATTTTATTGTTATACATTGCTTAGAATCAGCATAAATCTGTTCATTATGAAAACAATTAAATGTATTCAGCAATATTCAGGTAATTAAAATGTATGAGACTGAAACAAACTGGATTGATTGATGATACATATATAAACGTGGTTATTGTGTATTTAAAACATAATAGGTTTACAAGTACTATTCCAGAAATGTTGTTTTAGGTCTTATGTTTCATTTACGTATGACTGACAAATATGCATCATGTTAAATTTAGTAGATTATTTAGGTAATCCATGAAAATGGATGGAAATTACATATGGATGGAAAATGTATATGCAATTCAAATACATAGGTTTAAAGATTCTTTGAGTGTGAAGTTAGTCTAAAGTTTAGTAATGTAAGACAAGGAACCAGTGAGAGAATGATGCTCACCTGATGTTGGTGGACATGGCTGACCCACCCAGGCCGTGCACCAAGGTCTGTTCCATGGCCCACAGCAGAAGAGCGTCCAGCGGAGAGAGCATTCCCAAAGCCCAAAGCACCGGCAGAGCCACAAACAACACGTGAAGCACCTGAGCTGCTACTTGCCATTCCATCACACCAGAACCTGAAAGTCTGAGAGGAGAGAGAGAATGAGATCCGGGAGATGAACCTTGACATTCACACTCAAACATTAGCTTTATCAGTCCTCATAAGTTTAGGTTGCATCATAACAGTCTCAAAAAAATCTTTTTTTTTTTTTTGTCTGTAATCTATTAAAAAACAGAATAAAAATGTAATTTATACATAAAATGAATGACATACATATCTTCTATGATGAGCAAGTTTTTAATTTCAGAATATTTATTTTAAAGGGTTGATAAACTAAGAATTTCTTGATCTTTTGACATGTAAGAGGTCATTGTTTTATAAAAACATCCTGAAAGTTTCAGAAATGAAAACTTCCTCAATCTAAAAACAGCTTTTTATTTAAACAAAAACAACTCGTTTAACATTTTGTCACATTATGACGCAATAGTGTGACGAAAGACTGCCTCTGCAGAATCAGATCAACACTTACTTTTACATCATCATGTGTCTTTGGACTAACTGGCACATTAGTGAGATGAGAAGGAGAGATAAGTGATACAGGATCACTGGAGGACTAAAAATTAACATTACCTTCTAAAGGATCCTAATGTTCGGAAAGTGGTTATTTATTTTCAATTATGTAAATGTCTCACTGTAGATTCTTTGATAGATCGGTTGCAATTTCTGCACAGGCTTTGCAAACAGACTTATACTGTAACATATGGACACAACATTAAAGCCATAACATAGAAGTAGCCATGTCAATTTTAATGCCTAATCTGTGATATCTGATATGTAATCTGATATGCAATGATTTATGTACAGTCAGATGTTCTTTGTCTCAAAAACGTTTGTTGCTGTTTATGCGTCAGCAAATCCAGCCAGTGACTTAACAGTCAACTTTACATTGTTTCTCTTAGTAGCATGAAAATAATCTGTTTTTTAGATTGTGATTAAGTTATAGACAGAGAGCAATCAAAGAAGCCTTCCTTTAAAATCACTGGAGCTGTCAATCACACAGTGGGAGTTTATCAGTGAATGAGTTCTGGACTCTCTCCAAAACTCCCTTTATAATCAATGATGCTGTCTATAATGCACAATGAATCTCTTATTTACATTGTGTTTGCGCTGTTAGTTATGATGAAAGCATTCGTGAGAGTGCAGAAATTAAGTTGCATCTATAGATAACAGACATGTCTGTCAATGGCTACAATGCTCATCGCTGCAACCTTTCATGCCACGTGAGTAGATCTAAATATAATGCTATAATAAACACTTTTCATGATTAGTTAATCTCGACAACTGTAATAGTAAAAAAAAGAAAGTTAAAGATTTCGAGAGAGCACTTTTATTTCGCAAGGATGCATTGTGACAGTGAAGACATTTATAATGTTACAAAAGATTTCTATTTTAAAATAAATACTGTTTTTTCTATTAAAAAAAGTATCATGGTTTCCACAAAAGTATTAAGAAGCACAATTGTTTTTAAAATTGATAATAAGAAGAAATTTTCCTTGAGCACCAAATCAGCATAATTAGAATGATTTCTGAAGGATCATGTGACACTGAAGACTGGAGTAATGATGCTGAAAATTCAGCTTTGCCAACACAGGAATACTTTACAATTTACATTATTCAAGTTACATTTTTCCAGCCTTGGTGAGCATAATAGACTTCTTTAAAAAAAAAAAAAAAAAAACGTATTAACCCCAAACTTTTAAACAGTAGTGTAAAAAAAAAAAAGAAAAAAAGTTTCAAATAAAAAATGTTAAAGGTTGCTTTCTTTCCTTATTTATCATTGACCTATACGCTGTCAGAGAGTAGTGGTGAATTGTTGGATTTGTACCTTAGAGCCAGGTCCACGGCGATGAAAGCGAGTATGTAGAGTGGTCTGTTGAGCGGCGTGATCTCATACGTGTCCTGCGGCTGAAACGTTGCTGTTTCTGTAGCCGTGTTGACGATGAGCGAATACTCCCCGATACAAACAGTCACCCAGCTCAGGGCAAACAAAGGCACGACAGCTCCCAGTCCTGCACCCGGGTGCCCATACAGGCTGCTCAGTCTGTCCGGCAGCAGGTACCATGTGGACAACCCACAGAGTGCGGCGGCAAGAAAGGTGTGCAAAACTATATTACCCACAAACCTCTTTCCAGGCACTACAAATCGTACTGTCTCAGGGGCCACGCAGTGAGTAAACTCCACCTCTTCCTCGTCTGCAAGGATGTTACTGGCAGCAGGCAGCCTTTGTACCAATCCGGTCCTACGTGCCATACACCATGCCAGTCCCTGAAGGGTGGCACCCACACCTAGCATGAACACACCCGAAACAACGCCCGCACAGGCTTCATCCAGCACCCTCAGCTGGTACAGGAGGGTCCCGATGCCTCCCAACAGCCATGGTGTCAGGAATAACACCAGCTGGTGCACATAGACATATGGTGGGGCACAGTAACCGAGTTTCAGCCTCGGTCCCCCTAAGATAGTCTGAGGGAAACGCTTCCAGAAGAACTCCTGCTTGTAGTCGTTGAGCAGGGGCACATCAGGCCCCATGATGAACACAGCGCGGGAGAGACAGACTCGGTCATCTCCCCCCAGCTGCTCTGGAACATACACACATGCCCCGCTCACAGTGAGTCACTGTGGAAACACACAATATTACAATATACACTCATTTTTCATAGGATATAGATGGAAAAGAGCAGTTTATTATGAAAACAAAAGCAATAATCAATCTTAAACAAGACACTGCAGGCAAAACCATTGTTTTTTCATGCACTGATTAATACTGTAATTTTGGGCTATTTCGCTTTCATAATACGTCTTGAAATTAGTGGAAAGAAAACAAACAAAATACACATTTACATGTTTCTTTTATTACACTTGATCTACTTGCATCTGTAGACTTAATTTACAATACATAAAATGATTTTTTTCTCCTGAAATCTCCACTTCAGCAGCACTATACACACCACACATTTCAGTTTTATTACCATCAATATTCTGAAGGTTTCACAGGTGGGTTTGTTCATTATATTGTTCATCTGATTTATATAACATTTAATTCCTAAAAAATATGTTTTTTTCTGCTGACAGTATTTATGAAGTGACAAAAAGAGATATATAAAATCCCATCTGTATCATCTTTGATATGTCAACAAAATAAAACGTGAATTTTGAACTTGGCTTTTTCCAATATTTAGATTTCTGTTCTGGAAATGTATGGAGATTCATGCATATTTAATTGGATAATACATCATTTGCATATTTAAACATTTAACATAATATTAAAATGCATATTTACAATTTCAATATTTCAACCTGAAATATAAACAATTGTGTAGTTAATTAACTGTGGGATTATGTTGATATTGTTACTATTATTTGTTTTGTTTTTTTTACCGTATTCAACTGTGGTGTCTTGCCTTAACAATAAGCTCAAAGCATCAGTGAATTTTTTTTTTTTTTACACTTGATTCCCAGTTTACCTGTTTGTTGATGTTGCACGAGCAAAATAGCCAGGAGGTGATACGGAGTCAATCAGCATCAAACCAGCGACGTTTATCCTGTGAATTATGTGCTTTTATCCTTTGATTTGTGGTTATAATCCTCAGATTTAGGTTTTTAATGCAGTCATGTTGATTTGTATCCTGTGATCTGTTCACATGCTAACACTGCAGCTATGACAACAAGAGGCATACATCGCCGTGACAACTGGTTTACAGACCATTACAATAACTAAACGCACAGCTCTTATATCACATTACATTATAATATCGTCTTGGTTTCCTCCAAACACAGCAGATAAATAAGAGAGGCGAGGAGAAGCGGCTATAAACAGGTTAGCGCGGCTAGCGTTAGCAGCTTGTTTTTGGACTAAGAATGCGGGGACTTTTTCCACATGGCAAGAATTTAAATAAAAACAGCATTTTCTGTTTATATTATCGCATACCTCTAAATCAAAACGGTTGGAGGAGTGCTGGAGGGGTGGGTAGAGGGTTTGTGTAGGGATAAAGCAACGGACCCGTTATCCATCATCGCTTTTGCTGATGCTGCAGTTGGGCAATGCGGCCTAAAGGGCGGCGCTATTAGACGACATATACGGTTACGTGTGTACGTTTAATGATGAAAAGATAAAATGGTCTATAAACAAAGTAATTCTGTTTATACAGTAGACTATCTTTTGAAAATGTTGTAATTTAAAGAGGTTAAACTATGGCAGTAATAGTCTTTTGTCAAGCATTTGGATTTAATTATTTACACAATTGCAAGAAATGTACAAATTTAAATAGCAATTTCATTAAAGGTTTAATAAAATAAAATACGAAGAAACATTTGTATGTCTTGTTGCATAGCAACAAAAAAAGGCAACATCAGTTCAAATCAAAGCAGTGAAAGTAATGAAATTCACCCCATGTTCTCTTAATTGTAAGATCATGATCAAACAAAAAGTAATATGATTTCCACATTTTATCTGATTATTTTATCTAGTAGGCCTATATTTAGACATGACAATATTGCAAAAGGAATTATAATCAGACAAAATCTGAAATAAATACGTAATCAGACACTGGATTTTTAAAGTAACCATTTGGCAAAAATAAATAAATCACTGGGAAGACATTCCAGCAATAGTTTGTATCTGCTAGATTATGAATTTAAAAAATCTATGATGTGAAGGGCAGGGAAGCAAGAATTTAAAAATGCATGTGTCAAAAATAAAATCTAGTTAAAATGACCTTATTTAATTTTATTATAATTACAAACTATTGGCAAGTTTGACACACATACCTGCACGAAAACAACAGCGAGAGAGACGTCAACTGATAAAAAGGCAGGACCTGTCCTGCTGTAAACTGCTTAAATGTATCTCTGTTTCCTTTAAAAGGAAGTTGGACAACACTGTGCTCAGTGTTATTTCCACAGCTGGTCCACCATTAAATTCAGCAGCCTTCCTTTCTAATTTTCTCCACATTTTAATACATCTTCTTTTATTCTGTCGGTTTTGGTTCTCTCTCTAACAGTCTCTCTCCTCTGCCAACCCCCCACCATTATACTCCAGAGGAAAACAGGAAGAGAATTACCTTGAGCTGTGATAACGGGTTTTTACTGAACTCATTATGTGTGTGATTGCCTTTGAATTTTTCCAGGCATTGGATTTTCAGCTGTTCTGCTGAACTGCCCTCATAATACAGCCCACTGAAAATAAACACATTAGTCTAAAACCTCTGCTCTCTTTTCAGTGTCACAGTCTGACACAAATCTCTGTTTGCCATAGCTGTAATGAGAACTATTCCACCTCAGAGTGGGCTTTTATGTCTTAGAGAAAAGCTGCTGACAAAACTCTGAAGCTTGTGTGAGATGTGTTTGTCCTAAAAAGAAAAACCAACACAAATGTACAAAGCTGGCAATAGTGCATGCGTTTTAAATGGTTATCAGTAAATGTTTTTCTTTAGTTCAGGTACAGTCGTGATGGTATTATTCAATACAATTATTTAGATTTATTATTATTATTATGCCTTTGTATAATAATGTAGATTGTATTTTAAAATAATAGCAAAAACCAATAATTTTCTCTTCTTATGCTCGATAAAATAATAATCATTTATTAATATTTATAAAAAATAATATTGATCACAAATATTACAGTTTTAATTTTATAGTGTTTTAATATTTTAAATGTGCTACTGAGTTCTACTGGTTCACTGAGTCTGTGAATCAGTTAAACTCACAAAAACCAGCCCTCTGGGACCCATTTAATGGTCAGTTAAATTGACCTCAACCTGTTTTCAAGAATGTTTTGTATGAATTCTTATATTATTCAAATAAATTATTTTATAACTATCAAATAGTTTTGGTAACACTTTATTGCGATATAGTCCACTTCAGACATTCAACTAAGTAACTTTGCAGCTACATATCAACTAACTCTCATTAGAGTATTAGTAGACTGTTAAAGGGGTCATCGGATACAAAATTCACTTTTATATGGTGTTTGCATATAAATGTGTCTTTTCCAGTGTGTGGACACAACCACCATACAATGAAAAAAAATCCATTCACTCCTTTTTTTTAATCCTCAAAAAGTCTAAACCCTCTCAATAATCAGGCATATA